>CM059579.1:73183648-73751003 GCA_030386875.1 Morinoia aosen
CCACAGTAATGCACGAGACCCCACAGTAATGCACGAGACCGTACAATTATAGACGAGACCTCACAGTCATAGACGAGACCCCACAGTAATGCACGAGACCCCACAGTAATGCACGAGACCCCACAGTAATGCACGAGACCGTACAATTATAGACGAGACCTCACAGTCATAGACGAGACCCCACAGCCACGCACGAGACCCCGCAGCCATGCACGAGACCCCGCAGCCATGCACGATACCCCACAGTAATGCACGAGACCCCACAGGCACACCTGAGACCCGAGACCTACACACACAAGACCCAGAGTTGAAGTTTCGAGAGAACAGTCGCAAGTTGCAAGTAAAAAGTCACATTTTGTAAGAAAAGTCGCATATCGCACGTTTTTGGTCGCATATTGACTAGCCGAAGTCGCATATTACAAGATGGCCGAATCGAGGTCGCACTTTGCAAGAAAAAGTCACAGATTGTACGAAATATGACACGGGGTGGTCGCATATTGTCTCGTGAACATGGTGTGTGTGTGTGTGTGTGTGTGTGTGTGTGTGTGTGTGTGTGTGTGTGTGTGTGTGTGTGTGTGTGTGTGTGTGTGTTCCCTCACCGGACTTCTTATGCATAGAAGCCAGAAGATTGAAAAAAGTTTATGAAACCTGATAAAACTCGATGTACAAGGTGGGCCGAAAAAACTGAATAAATCTTAAAGCTAACTTCTACTCTGGGTACCTCATAAACTCCTTGAACAAAGTGAATGAAATTTCTATAAGTGTTTAATGTTTAATTTTATTCAATACAACCGCCATCCAAAGCGATGATGCCCTCAAGACGGCGTCTGAAGGCCTTGCAGCTGTTGGCAACGTAGTCCGTGCCATAGCCATGAGTTCCCGGTCAACGGACGTTTTCAAGGTGGTGATGTTTGGGTGACGATAGTTGTATGCCTTGGCCTCAATATGCGGGCAGCAGTAGTCCAGTGGGTTAACGCCTGGCGAGAATGGCGGCCACGTGTCTTTCGACCGCAAAAAGAATTTTGTTCTTGCAGAAAACGTTGCACTCAATTGGATATGTGTGCTCGGGCACCATCCTGTTGAAGCGCAACAATAACAGATGGCATGTGAAATGTGTTATTGATCCAGGGAACCAGCATCTTAGCTAACTTGTCCTTGTAGTCCTTTGCTATCAATCGATCCCTGGTCGGGAACCAGATCAGAGGTATCACTACGCCATTTGATGCAATAAAACCGAGCGACATGACGGATGCTGGATGTTTCGTTGTTGACAATGTGCGGGCACTCTCGTCCTTTTTAGCATGCGACAAGTAGCGGTCGTTCCCTCTGTTTCTCACAGGGTAGACCGTCGAAGTTTTTCCATCTGAAAAGATGATCGGTTGATCACCCGACCAGCCAAAGCAGACTTGAGATCATTCACGAGCCTCTAGCAACGTTCAGGGCGCTTGGCGCAGATGGCTGGCGTGAGCAGTGGTCTTTCCACAATGACGCGGATCTTGCCTCCGAACTTTGCGACAGCTCGTTGCACTGTCGCTACTCCAGCACCGAGTCTCCTCGCGGGTTGGCGCATGGACGTCAAGGAACCGACTGCTTTGAATGGTATCCCACAAGCTGTCTCGATCCAAAACACTCTTTCGACCCCTGCCAGCACGTCTGCTTACACCATCGCCATCGTTCATGCGCTTCTTAATCACGTAGACGGTTGTGCGAGACATCCCAACACGATGTGCGATCTCACTCACTTTGTGTCCGGCACGAGAAAGTGCAGACTCTCCCACTCGTGTATCTCGCTGTATCTCTTGAAGTACACAGCAATAATAAAACTTTTTGTTTAATGTCACATTCACAGGGTGTCGGATGGTATAAACAAAAGCTAGATAAAAGCGGCCAAACAACCAGAATTTTAACTTAAAAGTGTGTTCAGTTTTTTCGGCCCACCCGGCAAGTAATACGAGCTGAAAAAAAACAGAACTCAAAAAAATCCACAATAACAAAAAAACAAACCAAAACCTTGTAACAAAAAAAGGTCTAATTGACCATCTCAGGGACTCACAACTTCCCCAAGGAACACTAATTCCCATAGATACAATATTTCTACCTCCTGACGAGAGCTCCATGGCTGGGACGATGCAGTCATGCAGGAAGCAAAGCAAGAGTGCAGTCATTACAGGGTGTTCTTAAAGGTGCCGACGCCGTATAAAGGTCAATGAGTTAACAATGTATACTTGAAATTCAGTTTCCATTCAGCTCTAGAACTAAACATAAGGGAATATTACGTATAAACGAACAAGTGAGACCGGACAGAATTTAAGAACAACTGACACAGAATGGGCATATTGGGCGATGAACCTTAGAATCCTAATTCATTCGCCAATGGAGTGATACACTAAGTACATTATTTCATTTCGTATGAGCAAGAGATTTACTCTTGCTAGCAATATTAAAATTCAAGATCTCCAAAGGCCTTCATGGAAGACAGTGGACGCGAGAGAACTCACCACATTAGACGCGAAAGTGAAAGCAAAACCCCTAATTGAGCTCAGATGAAAAGGCTTTGTAACGATTGCGGGAAATCTAATCCCAATAGCCGCAACGAGCAGGTAGTAAATATGAACTGAAGTCACGCTCCGCCCCAAAATCCCCAGTTGAGTACAAACTTGGTACTCAAGAACTTAACGAATAACAAAATTAATAAGACAAAAATAGCTACATCGAAGTTTGTTAAGCATTACAAACAACAAAGTACAAGAAACGAAGTCCTCATACTCTTAGTCAACAATTTCAATTCAAGGCGTTCAAAAGCTCGTTACTACCTCGACATCCCTGATCAAAAATCAACCATTCTATCTTTTTTACGAACTGTGTGCATCAAGTCATGATTTCTAAGGTCACTGACATTCGCATATTTCACATTATCAAAGTAGACCAAGCTCACGTTTTCCAAGCTTGAGTTTTATCATATAAGCTCCTTCAAAGCAGGAATAGCTACAAAATTCACACTTTAGTGTTATCAATATCATACGGCAAAAGGCTCGATTGCGTATTAAATGACTGTACTAGGAGGCCTCATTTGAGAGGGTTCAGAACGCCACCAATCAGCGCTACATCTTCAAACGTATTTCTCTCAACTTTTTTTTTGTGTTAAACAATGATATAAGTAATCTTGTGTCTAAAATGTATTTTCAGAGAAGCACAGGCTTGCAAACGTACCTGAAATGAACTTATCATGTGAACCATTCCTCCCGACTGCAGGCTCCAGAGTGAAGAGATTCCAGTCATCTGCTGCAATACGATTCGCCTCCAACAGGACGCGATTTGCCAGAAGCGTTAACCGTAAACCTTACATAGAGACTCTACCATCGCTTGGCAGACCTTCAACTTTTCGCTCATCTAAGCAGACTCAAAAAATCCACAGCTTCAGTTTCTCTAATTGCAGAAGTGGCAGCAAGCATCCCAGCACACCACGGAAAATATTGCCGTGGCTGCGGATGGTGTTCCAAGCATGAAAATGTCATTATCTTTTATCTCCTATCACTAACCTTAAATCAATTTACATTCAATACAACTTTATCTACTCCAGTAGTTTATATCAAACACTCTACTTTGAAAAGAAGAAGTCAATGGTGGCAGCAGAAATAGCAAACAATATGAAACAAACAAAATGAAAATGAGCAAAATTTTCGGAGCCAAGCAACAAAACAAAATGACGGTACAATTAACTCCCGCTGCACATTGCGGCGCAAATTTTCTAAGCGCTTATATGCAAAGAATAATTTTATGCCGAATTTTAACGACTTTCTATGTTCCAACTTAGAATTTTGCTTCAAATTAGAATGCAAACTAGTAAGAAAATCAGTTGAAAATTTAGTAAGTTGCACTTATGTTAAGAAATATGGTATGACACATGAAGCTAGAAAATTATAATCGCCAGATTATTGATGCTATAGCGTTCTACTTCAGCAGCAACGAAACTGATGTTGCCAGGATAACGATGAACATCGCAGAATATCAGAACAAAATAACACAGTTGACGCATACAACAATTTGGGCTTCAAGTCAACTGCACGACTTGCAGTCAACTACAGCATGACAGACGCGGAAAACACCACCTGGTCAAGTCTCACCGCAAATTAAACCGATAGCCAACTTCAGCATGCATCGCAATCAAGACCGGTAGCCAGGGATACTCCTGAAGAATGAAGGCTAACGAGAGCTATCAAGGACCGATTTGAATGCACATAACGAAGTTCTCCTCCTACAAATACGTTGGAGCGCCTCCCGTTAAATATACTTTGAGCCCATTGAGTGTCAATTAACTACGCGCAATCCTTCGCCTGAACGTCAATTTCTTTCAAAATTTTTGCTTGGCTTGTTAATCCAAGCTGAAATAGTACAACTGCAGCTCTACCACAGACTAACATTCGCTCGACAAGAATAGACTGAAAAAATTGTTTTGACCTATATAAATTGCGTTCTAGAGAACCCAGGACATGCCTGACGTAAAGTAGCTTGAAACACCTACAGATTTAGGAAAGAAAAAGTCACGCACCCTAATTACTGTCTGGTAACTCGTTTCTTCCATGGGGAGCAGTAGCACGAAACCAGCTCGTGAAAAGAAAGATTAATAAAATAGGGGAATAAATAACTGACACAATCTTTTATCTTTTCTAGAAGAAGTGTTAACACAACTAACTGAAAAATAAGTTACCATTGATTTGGAGTTAATTTCTGTTACATTAAGTGACAGACATGCGAAATACTCCACCATATGACACCCGAAACCTAGCAAAAATTTTAGTTCAGTCAACATGTGTTTAACAGTGAGACATCGTGAATAATTAAGTCTACAAACCGGCCAACCATTGAGGTACCTGATGAGCCGAAATTGAAGTACAAGCATTTTAAAAAAGCATCCAAAAGACTTTAAAGCTCATACAGTAACATTTAAACACGATTTGAGACAGTACATTTTGCGTCATGAAGTACGGACTTTGAAAACGTATGAAGACAAAAATTGAGAACTAGTTCCTCACCAGGGTTGAATATTCAACGAAATCCTCATCGCCGATGACACGATCACGCTACTTTGCCGGCTGGTAGTAGTATTAACATAGATTTGCGAGTGCTTCAGTAATTCGTACTACATCGCACCGTAGGTCTCGCAGTTCAAGAATACAAGCTTAGCATCACTTCAGCAGAAAACACATTATATAATCGTTATTCACAACTCGTCACAATTATCATAACGGAAATACAGCAACAGCCATCATAAAAGCCGTTCCAACTGCCCCCTACACCATTGCTATAGTCATCACATAAAAGTCCCAGCTGTTTCTTGAAAGATCATCCAGAGCCACGCAAGAACCGCAAGCACAGGACAGCCAAAACCCCGTGCTGGCTGGTAACCATCAGGGCAAAAAATCTACGGTTTCAAACTTCAGTAATTCCAAAGCATAACCATTGACAACAGAAATTTACTTGGTATTGATATAAAAACTAGATTAGAGGCTAGACACAAAATTAATTTTTCCCGTGCGCATCGGGTGCGCCTCACTGGTACGTTGCAGCTGAGGACGGCATCACGCAAGAAATTTCCCTCGTGGCAGACACGTTTGGTACGGGGCGTGGTGGCAGCCGCGGCGAGAATGGTGAAATGATTCAGTCACAATAAATTAGCTTCCTGAAAAATTACCGAATAAAAAGCACTAACAAATCTTTTTGGGAGCACTGAAAATTTTCTAACTACTGAAGCAATGTAACAATTCGCTGAACTCAAGGAACTACTTTTTTCGAACAGAAAGAGTTCCTAACTGGCAAAGGGCACAAAAATAACATGATATTGCAACAAGTGGGTGCAATTAAAAGAAAACAAAAATCGAATAAGCATAGGACAAAATAAAATTGAAATTGATTCATGTCCAGGGGCAACAGCAGTGTCAACACTACTGTAATGGCCAGATCTCACGACCTAATATTTTGTATATAGAATTACCGAAAATTAAGTATGACAAGGCAAATTCATTGATTCAATCTTACCGACGGGACTTCCACTTGAGGCGCAAATTTATTGAACTAAAATTGATGAGCGCCTAGAACACAAGTTCCTGTACCGATAACAGACTTCAGCATCTGCACTGCTAGCGTCACCGCCAGCCTGCAATGATTTGGAATTGAGATGATGACTCGCTTAGGATGCTCCATGAAAAAGCGGTGAAGCTGTCCACATTTGAGATGAAGAAAACGGCACAACGTACTGCTGTACATAAGGAACAAAGCAGCGCAGTGGTGTTGAGCACGACAAACACTACCAGCTAAAGCTACAAACTACAACCCGCACACGATCGCAAGGGAACACTTACGAGTACACCGGCTCGGAAGGATTGAGCGTGTCAGCAAGACCGCTCAGTGAGTCAGAGGCTGCCACGGGAGCAAGGAGTATACACATGACGCGAGTGAGTATTGCGAAGAGCAACTCATGGTTGGAAGTCTGTCAGCAGAGTAGTTCTCCTTTTCTCTACAATATCCATTTGGTTCTCCAGCTCTCCACGGTCGGTCATCTCTGCTCGTTCAATTTTCCATGACAAATTTTCAATCTCCGCCTCTAGCTGAGCTTGCTGGTACTCAAACTGCACAGGTGACAAGAAAAATTGTAAGGGCTCGAAATTTATATCTAAACAACATCCTTGCTACATAGATTTAACCTGAGCTTATGATTTGTTTTCTTCACAACCAAGTTGATGAGATCTGAAAATATCAGAAGAAAGCAGGTATCTGCCGCAACTGTAGTCTTTGACATTCAACTATGAAATGTTGAGTAATTAGAAGTGCTGGCAACAATACCCCTTCCCTTAACGTTATAAAATGCAAACAATAATTGACTAGAGAGTTTAAAATGATTCGCTTAAGAACGGACACCACACACTGTACTCAAGAGATTAGATTATATGTTAGTTTAAGCCTTCCTAACCACAACCCAATTTGTTCCCAAAAGAAGAAGGCCCATTAAATACGAAATTAAGGGAGCGGGGAACCTTTATAGAAGGTGTGTCCCTACACCCTGAGCATAGAAACGGCAAGAATAAAAGAAGTTTTTGAATCAAGATAAAACTTAAACAATGAAGTTAATTGGTGCAGAAAAGGACAGCTGTGAACCCAGAAAAGATAGACCGTAACGAAACCAAACACGTATTCTTTTCCATCGAAGGACGGCTTACTTACCCTTCAGCCTCAGACCTCTCATCTTCCCTTTGCTAACACTAATTTACATAGATTATTATTATTATTATTATTATTATTATTAAATCAAGCACAGCAACCCCAACGGGACGGATCGTGAATTCATAGATTTCACATAGGAAACCCCGCCAGCATCAACTCCACGAACTGTGAAACAAAAACAATGAACAAAGAAAAAACTAAAGAAAGAAAGTAGGAGCAGGAGAAGAAGACATCAACCACGAAACAGCCAGGAGTTGACAGCACCCTTGAAACCACCCAACGAACCCGAATCAAACACGGCAGAGGGAAGGGAGTTCCAGCGGGCAACGGAACAAGGGACAAAGCAACGCCTATACTGCGAAGTCCTACATCTAACTTCCCTCAGCTCAAAACTATGAGCAGCAGCAGCAGCAGCAGCAGCAGCACAGGTAGCCCGAATCCGCTCAGCCCGTGGGGGAAGCATATGGAACAACCAGTGCCTTCTATTGTTGAATAGCTTAAAAAAACGCAAAGTTGGGCAACTAGCCTTCTGTGCGCCAGAGACGGCAGCACCAAACTCGGACATAGCTCAGATGCAGATCTTACAATGCAATCCAAGAGACGCAGGTGGCAATCAGCCGCAGAGCCCCAAACAGGCGAACAATACTCGAGCAGAGGAAGAAGAAAGGCACAGAAGCCTCTCCGCACCAACTTAGGGTCCTGATAAATTCCACCAATTACCCTCAGGATCCCCAGCCTTTGGAGACCTGTGAGACTACCCTCCGCACATGAGCCTCAAATGTGAGCCTCCAGTCAAACCGCACACCAAGGAAATCAAGTTCAGGGTAAACCTCAATAACTCCCCGACCTATGACTAGCTCACCAAACCGGGGCTCACTGGTCCTGGATCTACTCACTATGAGCGCCATTGACTTACCAGGATTAAGTATCATATTCCACCTCAAGCACCATTCGTTGATGCGTAACAAATCAGCATTCATGTCTTCCATCACCGCTGGACGCAACATGGGACTGGGCACAACGGCAGCCAATGACGAGTCATCAGCATAAGCAATAAAATTACTTCGCTCAAGATCAAACATCTCACTGGTGTACAAAACAAACAAATAGGGCACAAGAGAGAACCAAGTACACTCCCCTGGGGCACACCTGAGACAACCTCACACCAGTAACCCGCCACTCCTTCAACCACCACTCTCTGCCTTCGTCCAGCCAAAAACTCTTCACATATCGATAACAACTTGCCACCAACCCCTGCGAGTGCCAACCTGTGCAAAACACCTACGTGGCTTACTCGATCGAAGGCCGCGCTGAAATCCAACTGTACAACCACAGCCTCACGACCCGCATCCAAAGCAGTCTGAAGCAGGTGGGACAAGGATAATAGCGCGTCTGTACTGCCTAACCCATGTCTGTAAGCGAATTGAGCTGCAGGGAGGAACCCCATACTCTCACAATATCGCGACAGTCGACCCACAATTAGCCGCTCTAACACTTTTGCTAGGACTGGGGTGATAGAAATGGGACGACAATTCTCCACCAGCGGAGAAGGAGGACCCTTAGGGACAGCCGTCACATTGACTGATCTCCAGCAACTCGGAAATTGACCAGACCTAATCAGTAACCTAAAAATGACACTAAGTTTGGGAGCTAGTACCTCAGCCGTCTCTCTGAAAAACAGCGGAAACACACCCAACGGGTCGACCCCACCACCCACATCAAGTTCAGAGAGTAAACGTCTAACCTGACCAGACCTAAATGCCAGCAAACAACACAAGGGTCTTGGGTAGCATGTGGGAGGCAATACAAAATTCTCCCTACACTGCTTACCATCAGATAAAATAGTTGAATCTCTTCGAAGAGCACTGTATTTCAAAAATGTACCAAAATGACAATGTTCAACTAAATAAGTAGCAAGAATCTTATCATACTGTGAAATTGAAGGAAATCATTCTGTTTGTAGAACAAATCACGCAAGCTTTTACAACTTCATGTACTAGTATATTTCAACCGAGAACTTTAGAGACCTTTTCTAAGTAGATGAGCGGCAATGGTGAATCTATTCAATCGAGTATTATAAAATAAATCGCAGGGGACACAAAATAAAGAATTCCTGGAATCACACAAATAATATGGACAAACTGAATAATTACATAAAAAATCACAGTATTAAAATAGAGAGTTTAGGGCACTGTTTTGCCGTCAGAATGTTTTCACAGAGGAAAGAGAGGAAACAATATCAAATGAATTTTAGGAAACTGGCAATCAACGCACAGAACACCCTGCTCATAGAAACAGCAAGGAAGTGGACAAAATACAAAGTCGAGATAACGTAGAAGGCATAAAAACCGAAAGATTATATGTGGACGCAAAAGATAGAAGTCTCTAAGGCCTACCTATAGCTGAGGTAGCCTAACAGTATCCCTCCTGGAGGGGCCAGTCCCCATTTTATGGGATAGACAAGCCTAACCAACCTAAAGCTACAACCTATCCTCACAATCGCGGCTAGCATAAGAGAACAAATCTCACAAGATCCTTCCTAGGTCCGGGAGCGAGGAAGTAAGCGAAGGGGTAGGTGTTCTGCAGAGTGTAGCGGCAGCGGGCGAGCAGCGAGGCGGCGTCCAGCAGGTACTGCCAGTCAATCCAAGTGCCTGTGCCCGCCATCACTTTCGCGTGGATGCGAGTCTTGATGGCTGTCAGGGTCTGACACTCTAGTTTCAGGGACTTGCTGTGGTTTTCCCACTGTAAACCACCGTTCCAAAGAAGTGTTACACATTTTCAAGGTAGAGGGAGAAAATTTATTCTTCAAGACAAAATTTTTCTCGAACTGGAAAATAGTAAGAAGGTAGTGACTGACAATCAAATTTATGTTGGACTAGACTAAATGTTAACACACTGTCATGAAGAAGAGTGAGGCCCAGCTTTTGCAACTAATAAGCCAATTAACCCTTTGGGTACTGACGGTTACTCCTGTGCCAAGATGGCTAGTGCTTCCTGTTTAGGGCATCTAACCGAATTTAAAGTAATTTAACTAGTGAGGGAATATTTCGGAGTAAATAACAAAATTATGGAAATTCCAAGCATTCATGAAACTAGTTTTTTGACATTCCAGAAGCCTGCAAACGTACATTACCACTGGCTACCTCTAAGTTCATGCTATAAGGTCCGTGCAACATATTCAATAACTTTTCTATTTACCTTGAGCAAATTTTGTCTGAACTTTGCGTTTATTTTTGATAAATTTCGGCCAAGCCTTATGAATAATTTATTTGTAAATTCAAAAACTTTAATATCAAACGTCTGAAATTTCTGTCGCCAAACATAGAGCTTCAAAGATTCAAAATGTTTAATATTTAAACAAAGAAATAGGCACTTGTTTAAGCTAAAAGCGCCCACACTAGGATAAATTCAGACAACTCAGGGCAATGACAAATTTATCCCCTGGAAATGTTCCGCAAACCATTTAAATTGTCGTACCCAAAGGGTTAAATGATGATTATTCTCTTCCATGATACAAAACACCTAACGACTCCCATTCGTTCAAGTCATCAACTTCAGATGTAAAGACTAACCATTTTAAGACAAGAAGATTGAAGATTATTGTGGCTGTTTTTGCTCTTGATGGAAAATACATGTTTACTAATTCAAAATTTATTTCTATTAAACAGAGATATCTTTAAGCAACTATCACTCATTGAAATCAACTTCAATTGAGGTTATTTTGGCATCCAGAAACAACTACTTTCTAAGTATGAAGACACTGGAAAGATCTTAACTTACACGTTTTTAAACAATAGTGAGCTGAGGGCCAATGAAAATAGTGACTGTAAAGGAAATTTGAAGACGATTTCAGCGAAACTCTAAGAATTCTAAAAACGAATAACACCTTCAGAAGCTTTAAAGTAGAGTTAAATTTCTGGATTCTTGTTTCTGTCTGAGCTCCTAAAGTTCTTGTTTTGCCAATGTAATGTAAGCCCTACCACATGCAATGGAGGCACACCCCTTAACTGGTGCGCCCCGCACACCTCCCTCACCCTCTCGTAGTAGTGAAGGTACTTCTTGAGCGCCTCCCTGGCCTGCGCGTGCACCGACTCATGAGCGATGTTGGGGTTCTCCTTGTAGCGCGAGCACTCGTAGTACTCAGAGCCGTGCGACCGCCAGCAGCCTAAGCACATCCAGCAGAAGTCGTGCTTGCAGTTGTAGCACTGCATGTGGTTGCAGCCACCGTTCTTCTCGATGCAGATGTGGCACTTGGGGCACTGCGTCATGCAACGGATGGATCTCATTTAATCAGGCCAGGCAATACAGTGCGCAAAGAATATAGCGGGAGGCAGTAAGGACAAGAAGCATCGCAAGCAGTGATGTCACTGCTTACTCATGTTGCATTTGTAGGGTTTTGGTAAAGATAATTATGTAAAAGTAACAATGAGCAACTCTTGCAAAATTTGGGCACAAACTCTTGCTGAAATTCCTTCACATAAAATTTGGGCATGACTGCACCTGTAATTACTTCAAAAAATATTTACGGTATAGCTCTGCCTGTAGTTGCTTGATGTTTTCTCGTTGTTTATCCACAAGGAAAAACTGCAAAACAGAATAATATTCTTCTTTCACTGCAATTTCTGAGCTTTTGGTTCATTACTTAAATCGAATCCACTTATTATACATGATAAATGATTCAATTTAAAATATTTCGATACTGATTGTTCTCTAATAAATAGCGCTAATATCAGAGGATCTAAGAACGGAAACCTAACCAAAATAAGCACAGAGCTTAATTTGACGGAGCAATAAAGTGAACCAAACCCAAGCCCGCGTGCTCACATCCTTGGTGTGGGCGCTGATGTAGTTGGCGGTCTCGCTGTCATCCGCACACTTGGTGAGCCAGCGTCTGATCGTCTCGCAGCTCGTCGGCAGGTGGTAGTCGCCACCGCACGCGAAACTGCGCCCAAATAGCCAAGTTAGAGCAACACTTCAAAAGCGCACGTGATCATTAAAAATAGAATAATTCGGCATGGTCCTCAAATATCGGCAATGAGTAAAGAGTTCCTCATTTTGTTACATATATTGGTTTTCACAAGTTCATAAACTGATTTTAGAACCTGAAGTATTCTTCAGTTGCTTTATTTTGCGTAGTTCAGAAAACCTTATCATCTAATCAATTATTTACCTCGGCATATTGACACTAAATTGTAACATTGGTGTCGCCAGGCCCTTAGCTTGACATTTCTAGATCGCCAGTAATACCCATGTTCGTGATCAACGAAGTAACTGTTGAGTTTCTAGCTTTTCTTTTCTTATATATTTCTTTACATTCTTCAGGAAAGAAAAGAAATGCTTACAATTTGGAAGCAGGAATAAACCACGTTGCTCATTCTCTAGTAACTGCCCAAATGGCATGTCGTTAGTTTGCAAGGGGCATTGAGCCTCGTTGCTCAACGCCCCATGTCTTCCAGACAAAGAGCTGTTATTTGGTATATTTCAAGTGTTCAATACGATTGTTATCTAGCACTCATCAGGTGTTTTATCCCCACGTAAAGCAGATAGCATTATTAGCTGCTATAGGTCACTTTGCTAGAACTTGATGCTCGGTAATAGTGAAAATGTTAGCCGTGAGTGTTGAAAAGCACTCTTGAACGCTAATGTTTGTCAAAACAGCCGCGTTCCTCTCTCATTCGTTCAAAGTTTGCCCGTGAACAGTCTAGAATTTATTTTCGTGTAGTCCTTGCTTCAGTGCCATGGAATAGGAGCATAAAATCCCTACTAAGTCATACAAATAAAAAATTGTAAAAGTTAAGAATTCTTCAACATTATTGTGAAATACAAGACTACGAGACTTGCAAAATACTTTGTCCATGACAAATATTTCGTACACCTTAAAAATTGAAAAAAAGGATTTCAGAGCAACACACACTGGTAGAGAGGGCAGAACAGTTGGCCAAAGCTCAAAAAAGACAGTAGGCAAAAAACTCAAGGGTCTCAATAGCAAAAGGCAGTGCCGTGCACTTTGCATGAGGAGCACAACAATGCGGCCAGACAGCCCCGACTAATGCACCGACCACTCTCCTCGCCGGAAGACCATCGCATGTGCGACAGTGCAGACACAACTAATAGGTGCACCTCAAAGTGGGTAAGGGAATGACCTCATCATGCACTCGAAAATTACAATCATATATTACAAGCACCAATGATATATCAAAAGCCATCTTAAAAACAGAGTATTAAAAGTCCACTGAATAATACTATGCACTCCCAATACACGACAGTTGCACACCTTCACACTTGTTATTTACATATTAATGATATGGCACCTAATTTTGCATAATCGCACTATGATATAACAATTGAATTTAGTAACGAGTGTCAAAAGAAATAAGTTACGGCAGAGAGAACTGGGAATTGAGCGAGCAAGGAAAGAAACAAACTAGTAGGTATTGTTTACCGCTACTACATATTCCAGACATTAATGAACTATTCATCAAACAAACGAAAGCATAACTCAATTTTCAAAATCCAAAATGATTTTCACTCCATACATGTTAAGAGTTTTTAGGACAACAAGGAAATTCAATTCAAATGGGAATTTATACCTGCTGACCAACCATGCATGAAATTTTCGAGTCAAAATCCTTTTAGTATGATAAATTAAGAGAAGAATACTCCAAGAAAATCGAATTTTCTTGAGACATTGGGTTTTAGCTGCCATAGGAAGGGTAAGATGTCAGGTACATCCTGTGAAAAAATGAAGTTCGTACGTTCATTGGTTCGCCCGCTACGGGGGTTTGAATTATGGGGGGGGAGGGGAGGGGGAAGTGATATTTTCTCATGCTACACCTCTCCCTTGGCACTTTCTTCACGGCTTGACGTTGCTATGTCATCTTCTATGTCTCTTCATTACTGTATAATGATTTCAAGGGTCCTAGCTGACAGTGGCCGAGTGTATGGAGCGCTTGCGTTCTATGCTTCATGCCCAGGTTCGATCCCTGTGAGCGGCAGTTGGCGTGGAAAACGCTGATGCGGCAAATCAGGGTCGTTGCCTGTAGTATGGTCACTGTCCTCAAGGAATGTTACCTGAGCACTAAACGAGAGGAAAATGAGGCCTAAAGCTCGGGCGTGACTAGGGGCCTGGGGAACCCCTATCATGTACATTCCCTGTAAAGTATCATGTAAATGATGCTAGCCACCCTCTACTTGAAAAGAGGAAAAGCTGACCCACCTAAAAATAATAAAAAAAATGAGGTTGTTCATGTTTCTTTGTTTACCTTATTTTTGAAGATCAGAATGTGGGGATTCAAAATATAGCTCCTCCTACAGTTTTTGAGCTACAGTAATGATTTTGGTATCAAAAGAACCAAAATTTAATTTTCTACAAGATGACGTCGGGTTTTATTCATTTTCGGAATAGAAAATTAGCTAAATTTTTTATGTAGGGAAAAGTGTGAAAAGTGGGTTCGATTTTTGTATTTTTCATTTTTTTTCAAAAAGCATTTCGAAAATTCAAAAAAAAAAATCCACGCTACGTTGTAGAGAATACAATTCTCCTTCTTTTGATACCAATGTTATCTCTGTATCTCAAAATCTGATTGAGTAATGGGATTTTCCGCAGACCCCTCATTTTTCCGTTTTCTTTGAATAACTTGTTTTCTATGGGGGAAATGGAAAAAAAACCATAAGTCCAATCTTGATTCTTGTTCAATTTTACATACCTATACCAAGTTTCATGAAGATCGGTCGAATAGTATAGGACTTTTAAAAATGGGAGTATTCTCCCCTTAAGTAAATAAATTCAGTAAAATAAATTCAGTAAAATAAATTCAGTATAATAAATTCACTAATAATGGCTCAATCCTATTTCTGAGTACCAATCCACAAAATCATGACCTAAATAAGATGACTGTTACATTATTATTATTATTATTATTATTATTATTATTATATAAGAAAGTTTTAGCCTCCCTTAACCACGACAAAGATGTTCCAAGAGAGGAAAGAGGAAGGCACCATTTAGTATGGAGTTGAGGGAACGCGGAATCTATGCACAAGGTGCACAGAAACAGTGCGCTAAAAAAGAAGTTCATGAAACAAGAAAAAAGTTGAAGGAGAAAGTAGTAGGTGCTGAAAAACAGGCAGCAGTGAACCGAAAAAAGATGGTCCGTAACGAAACAAAAATCTATTTTATTACAACAAAAAGGAAGCCTACCTAACCTTTAGCTCGGGCCCTCACATAGTCCCCCTGGGAGCGCCAATTCCCATAGATACAATAGTTGTATCCCCCTGAGGGGATGACTGTTACAGATTGTCCAAAAAGAGACAGAGCAATTCAAGGAAAGAAACAAAGATAAGAACGTCAGCAATAGGTGTTGAGAGTTCTCCAACTTTTTCTTCTGCAAACAGAAAGCCCACGATAGCTCAGGATGAGATAGAGGAAGCGACTTTGACGAGCTGGGTACCAAGGTGCACGCACCTGGCCAAGGAACTCACCAGAAATGGGTGTGGCAGGAATTACAAATAACTCTCTTAGGCTTGTTCTCCTTGGCCTGCACGACGATGGAGCAGTTAGGACCAGGGCAGAAGCGCAGCTCAGGATGCGAGCGCACGTAATCAGCGAAGGCAAACTGATGATACTTCTCTCTGACGCGAGTGCGGGGCAACAACGGCACTACGAAGTTCTCTGGTGCCAGCACCTCACAATGGCTTGACATGCACTCTATGCCTGCACAAGGGATCAGTCACATTAAAAATACATAACATCTAGAAATATAATTCTCTGTTCTGCAACTCTATAAGGTATCAAACAAGCTAGGGAATGATTATATTTGTTCAAAACCCTCTAGCGCATCACATCAAATGCAATCTCAACATAGCAAAAAAGAGAACGTTTAGTATATGTCGACAGCAATACACAAAAAAATCTATGTACAAAGTGTGTTCTTCCCCCAAGAGGCCACCTAGTGCATAAAAACAGCAAGTTATGAAGAGATAGCAAAGAGGGCATGTAGACCGAAACAGGCAAGGTGGGAACAGTTGATCAAGTCCAAAGTGCTGAGGCAGCCAGGCAGCATCTGCACTGTGAGCGCTAGTCCGCACAGCATGGGATAGACCAACCTAATTAAAATCAACCTACTGGCTAACATCTGCACCCAAGGGAAATGAGGGAATTTCAAAGTACAGGCAAGATAGGTCGTGCAATATTTTGAACAAGGTACAGTAGTTAGTGAAATTTTATAGCTCAAAAACCATAAATTTTAAACTTCTTATAAATTTAATGAAAATGTTCCCAATGAAAATTACATCAGGCCTAGTGTTAGCCTATAAGGTACTGCCAACATGCTATATTTTTCTATTTACATACATTAGCCCTTGCACACATGCAATTCCCCAAAATACTCAAGCTATTTGAACAATGGTCACGGTTTCACATGAGGGAGAAATTGGAATGTTATCTTTACCTCGTGTAATTTACCATTGCCAAGGGGGCTAACGTTAGACCAACTTTGACATTGAGTGGCACGTTTCCCTTCTATTGAAACATTTCGCCTTAGTTTAAATTGAATCATTTCACTGACTACCTCTACAGTTTTGATTGCAGTGCTTCTTACCTATTCAAAACATTTTACAATGCTGGAAGGTGAACAAGGAGGAAAACAGAAAAACGCCATTTGCACAAGAAATCAGCATATCTATTCATTAGAGATAAAAGTCAATTAGAAAGAAGATACAAATGACTCCTTTACCCAAAATTTAAATTATCAAGATACAGCAATAGTAAAATGAATGTCTGAGTTATGGATAGCATTACAATTATATTTGTGATAGAAACCACCATTTCAGATCAGTTAAGCAATAACCACTGAGAATCTTGTTGAAGCTCAAGTTCAAATAGCACCACAGGGCTGAAAATGGAGTGTCTTGGTTTATGTACCCTGCTTGCTGGCAAAATGAGGCACTATCATCTTAATAAGGCCAAAAGGCTGAAATAACGTCATAAGATAAAAAGACAAAGATGCTCATGGTTGTATGGTACCAGCTTCTCCTTCATGAGACACAAAAGTACCGATTAAAAGATGAGGCCTACCTAATTACAAATCCAAACCACAGACTTGTGAAATATTTCTTTAAAAATACAAAATTCACGCAACAGTACTTTCATGCAACTAAAAATTAAAAATTTTAATAATGCAAAAAAATCTCAACAAAATCTATAAATGCTATGACACTACTATATGTAATTGATTCGAACTTAGTTGGGCATTGAAGTGTCTCTAAAATGCAAATATATCTTAACTGTACAATGGAGAAGTGTTACAATGCACTTATAAACTAAAACAAAGAAATAGTAGTACATACTCAGGTCTTGTGGAACAATCAACTCCAAGAAAAACAGAATAAAATTTGAGACTGATAGAGAATATTAACATAGCAAAATTAACTAACCTCAGAGTGTTCTATCATCAGTGTATGGTAAAAACGACACTGAGAAAGTGGTGAAAATGATAATGTTGTACACGTTAGTGAATAAATCTGCTTTAGTTAACCTTGACATTATTTGTGGAAAGGCTGAAATTTTTAAGAAGCTACGATAGAAGGAAGTAGCATTAGATTATTTGA
Source organism: Morinoia aosen (assembly GCA_030386875.1). NCBI lineage: Eukaryota > Metazoa > Arthropoda > Malacostraca > Amphipoda > Talitridae > Morinoia > Morinoia aosen. The sequence continues at coordinate 73,201,475 of CM059579.1, forward strand.
TTATAGATTAGTTCAAACCTCCCTAACCGCTATAAAAAAAAAACGTATCAAAGAGAGGAAAAAGAAAGGCACCATTCAGTATGGAGATAAGAGAATGTGGAATCTATGCAGAAGGGGCATAGAAACAGTAAGTTGAGAAAGAAGTTCATGAAACATGATAAAAGTTGAAGAAGAAAGTAGGTGCTGAAAAATTGGACAGCAGTGAACCAAAAAAAGGTGGTACTTAACATAGCAAAAAAACATTTTATTTCAACAAAAACAAGACCTACCTAACTGTCAGCTTGGAACCTCACACAATGGAGGAAGTAGGAGAAAATTTCACAATGAAGAAAAAGTGTTGAATGAAAGACTTGAACTACCACGCAGCATACCCAGCCGGGAAGCAAGTGACTTAATTCGTGAAACACGCTGAGGTGCAGCGCAGACAAGGAAGTAATGAAATGCTCCCACGACGCAGAAGACGCGGGTCTCAAAAGATGCAAAAAATAAACGAATTAAAAGATGCAAAATAAATGAATTATAGCATGACAGAGATCCCACTGAATTCAACACCAAACGTCAAAATCCCTACAAAAAATTCCACATCTACGACTCATTAGGTCCCTTTGAAAAATTCTATTCCTATGGCACAATAGTTTGCATGTAATGAGAAATTGATTAGATTATATTTTAGCTGCTGCCCTAATCACAAAGAAAGTGTTCAAGAGAGGATGGATGAATGCACTATTCAGTATGGAGCTGAGGGAATGCAGAATCGATACACAAAAAGTGCAAGGTGTGTTCCAACGCAAGATCCGTTCTGCGTAGAAGCAGTAAGTTGGAAATAAGTACATTAAACGAGATAAAAGTTAAAAAGAAGGTAATAGGTGCTGAAAAACAAGACAGCAGTGAACTAAAAAAATAATTTTCTTAACAAAACAAAAAACCTATTCTATTTCAGCAAAAAAGAAGGCCTCCTTAACTTTCAGCATTAGCTTCACATTTCTCTCTGGGGAAAACAAAGCTAGTAATTTTTTTTTTAATGATCGAGATGGCTAATGTAAGAGAAGCCAAGCCCAGAAGTGAGCACAAAACCTTCAGGTACTACCTCATGAAAACGAGGTAGAACGGTTAACCAATTCAATTATTTCAAACTCATCAAAGGGTGGACATTGAGATCATTAAAACTATATGCATTATGTTCTTTTTTTGTAATCAAACCATTCAATACCTTCCAACTTGTCTTGGAACTTCCATGGTTACTAAGAGATTTGCAATTATTCATCAAGTGTGAAATACATATGGAACATGTGTATTGGTTGTAGGGTGGTTGTTGCTCACGTGTCACTGGTACAGCATGGAATGTTGCTTTCATACCAAGTGAATGTTTATAAAAATTTGATTTCCCAGCATTGATCTTCAGCTCTTATATTTCAATTTTGTATTGTGTACACTGAAGTGACAGCAGATGATGCAACAGCAGTGTTGATTGCTGAAGAGAAGTTTTCAAAAAAACACATGTTCAATGTTTCAGTGATCCTTTTTTAATTTTACGGCATTACAGATGGAGATTAGCAGCAAAACTGGAAAATTAGCTCTTTATGAAGATGTTTTAGAAGCATTTCTTGTACTTCATAAGCTTGGAGTCATTCACTGTGAGCCTCACTGTCCTCCAGTAACTGTTGCCTGCATCTTCTACTCGCATTGAATGACGATGTGAGAAATTCACGTGAAGTGTGGTAGTTCATACGCGTGGTAGTTCATGTCTTTCACTGTGCATAAAGGATTACTATTCTGTTTTGCACTATGTACGTCAATTGTACAATATCGCTGTGTACCCGTACTTTTGATTTTGAAGCCATAAAATTCATGACTGTTTTAACCTTGTAACGACTGCGCAGGCATCCGACTTTAGCTTCTGGTCATGTACTATTGTTCAATATCGTGGTCAACGGTTTGCAGTGAGTTAGGCCAAATCATGTTTTCACCCATGATGAGGGTAAATTGTTTGAAATGAAAATAGCGGAAATATTTTTATTAATGAATGCATTGATAAATGTTGATTCTGAATGTATTAACATGTTTTATTTGTTTTTGTTGTCCAGTAATTTAGTTTACACTAATAGATTAGATTATTAGTTAGTTAAAGCCTCCCTATCCGCCACAAAGGCAATCCAAAGAGAGGAAGGAGGAAGGCACCATTTAGTGTGGAGTTAAAGAAACGTAGAATCTATGGAGAAAGGGCATAGAAACAGAAAGTTGTGGATGAAGATTATGAAGCAAGATCAAAGTCGAAGAAGAAAGAAGTAAGAGCTGAAAAACAGGAGAGAAGTGAACCAAAAAAAGATGATCCTTAACATAACAAAAACATTTCATTTCAACAAAAAGAAAGCCTACCTAACTCTCAGCTCAGGCCCTCACATTTTCCCCCGAGAGGTTTACACTAATAAGTAACTTTATTTTGTTATGCATGTTTTTTAGTCAGTCTTTCACTCAGGTTGATGTAGGAAAAATTTGTGAATTGTTGTGATCAACCCATAGAGATACTTTAAATTCTCAAAAAGTAAATAATTAAGCAAAAGAAAGAATACGATGGCAAAAGGGAGGAGGAGGCCATCACTCGGTTAAGATCAATAAGACATGTGACTCGAACCCCGAGGCTTTCACCCCGAAAGGACATACATGGGTAAAGAAGAATCTGCCCATGCTTTAAACCTTTCAACAAATTGAGGTATCAGATGAACAATTAGATGCAATCTATGTCAAACTGATTGAGGTGCACTTGGTGTTTTCTTTTTAATTAACCCAGTTTTGAGAATAAAAGACAAGATTTATCAACTGGGTAGCTATTATTTCAATAGTACATCAAGAGAATTTCTGATTGTAGCAGAGTAAACACAACCTAAATTATTGAATAGCATATTAATTATTAAACTACAACCTTTCAACTGTCCACGCGCCAAACATGGTACATTAAGTAAAAATACATAAAAATACTCATATTTTTGTTCCCATCAAATTTGTATCCTGTCTTTTTAAGTTCACTGCCAAAAGGCAGTTCCATCCCTGTTCTGACGTCAATGACAACCTGATGCCGAGGCAAGTCTATTAACAGTAGATTAAATTAAAAGAGTGAGTTTGTTCCTCCCTAATCGCAACAAAGGTGTTCCAAGAAGAGGAAAGAGTAAAGTAAAATTTAGTATGGAATCAAGATAACATAAAGAAATTTATGCACAAGTGTGTGCCCTCAGAGGGTCCAACAGATAAATCTGTTAAAGTTTATTGCGTCGTTGGCAACCCTCATCCAGCGTTAATCGGCAACACTGATCCAACCCAGTTAGCTGTTATCTAACAAGCAGATACATGGAGCATTTGACTTTGAGGAATCAACATAGCACAATGGTGCAAGTCAAACGTTCAGCCATATGCAAACTTCGTCGCGTGGGCTACAGTCCCGCCTGCATTGTAAAATCAGAAAAAATATCCAGGTAAACCATTTTTCGTGTTTAGCCAAATCCAAATGGCCCTCACAAAACAAATACCACTCTCGACATGAGCAAAGAAGAGGGCCGTCAGCGTCGTGACGATCCACAGAGGCCAGAAGCAGCTGGGCCTAACCTCCTATGTACAAGGTTAAGAGGCACTTTTGACTGACAGGGTAAAGTTCACTTGAACAGGTGCAGAAAATTGTAGAACTTGATGAAGTCAAATGGCTCGGTCATCAAGTTCTTCTCTGATGAGATTTTAACGGTTGATAGCAACTGCAATACACAGAATGACCACTGGACTGCCTCCTCGAGCAGTAACGTCCAACACCCGATGACAACAAAGCCAGCTAGTGTAATGGCCTTCTGTGTGGTTTTAGGCGAGGGCGACGCGGTAACTCATTTCTTCACCGACCGCGAGAAGGTTAATGTCGCGGTCTATTGTAAGGTCCAGGAGGATAATCATCCCTTGGATGCAGGACTCTGCCTTAACCCACATGGCAAAGAAAACGGTCAGCTTCCTCAAGAGATAAGGCATGCGATTCTGCATGGATTTGTGGCCCTCCAACTAGCCTGACCTGGATCCATTAGATTAATATTTCTGGGCACGAATTGAAGCCAATGCATGTAAGAGGCATCACAACAGCATCACGGCCCTCAAGAAGGACATCGAGAAAGCAGCGCGGTCGTTTGAAACGGCTGAGATCACCCGTGCAGTTTTCAAGTTTCGCAAGCGTTTGGAAGCCATTGTCATGGCCAAAGACGGCTCTACTGAAAAAAATTTGTCCCAATGGTTTCCCCAATTAACCAACAAAATTTTTAAACTTACACTTCATTATTCCCTGAGCTATTAACTTTCAAGCGTTTGATAGAAAAAATTGTACAGATATATCTGTTAGACCCTGCACAAAATGTCACATGCAGGTGCAGATGTTCCCCTTGTGCATGGGAACCATAAAAGATCCCTTGCACATATAAAGAGTTGAGAAGTGCACAATCCAAGATGCCAGTAAAACCTGCCCAGTTTTAAAAAAATAAGAGAAAAGCTCACAAGCAAGGAAAAACAGTTATGGAAATATTTGAAGAGTTTTTAGGCATAGGTAACATGTATAAAAATAGTAATTTGACCAAAGCCACAACTACCTGAGCTAGAAGTGTCAGGGATGTAATATTAAAACCATGAAAGGAAACTGAGAAGTTTCTTGGGCAAAATACTTGCTAACACTGATTCCTTCTTGTTAATCACCTCATAAAAATTCATTCGATTGAAAAGCATTTTTCATTTAAAACCTAGGACTTAATAACATATTCTTATACTATGCCTCAACAGCTAAAACTTGTAAAAACACAGGTAAGGTACGGTAAACTTACGTGTGGTAACACCCTGCGTAATTTCCACTTCAAAGTATGTGGACCAGCACGAGTTGCAGAAGCGGTGGCAGCACGACAGCTGACTGCTTTCTGAAGGCTTCATTCCACAGAGGCACACGGGGCAACAGGATTCTTTCACATCACACTCTTCAGGCAATATGGAGACCCCACTCACAGTTTCAACACTGCTTGAGACGCTCCCTAAAATAGTCTGTGGTTTGGATGAACTACTGGTACACACTGTAATTGAGTCTCCACATTTGTCAGAAGATGAGCATGAAGTAGTGCTTGTGAAGCTTACTGTACTAGAGGAGGAAGTGTTGGTGGTACGACTCGAATGGATTGTGGTGAAGACGAGGTTGGCCGACACCATGGACGTATTATTGTTATTGGCTGGCACAGAGGGTTTGACTTGGCACTTGACAAGCAGGCGGTGGGCATCTGCCCGGTATGATGAAACTATCTCTGATAAATTCCAATGGCACATAAGTAGCAGGACTTTGGCCAATGAGGGAGTCACCTGAAGTGAAAGGAGATGTGTTATTCAAGATATAAATTTACAATAAATGTTTAACAAAATATGAAGTAAGCATTATTGTAGCTTGGTTTCTTTCAAAGGTACTCACTAAGGACCGTTATAATTCAAAAAATAGCAACAAACTCTAAGCTCATGAATTCAATTTCATGGCTAACTTAGATCACGCTTGGTAGCAAAGTTTTGATTCTGAAGCATCAAGAACTTGAATTCCAATCGGCAAGGAGAGGAATTTTCAACACAGACATACATATAGTTTATGCAGGTATTTGTTTTAATGCTCACAACTCAAAATATTTATGATAATACACTCACAACAGCTTCTAACACATGAAAAGGCAATTTTTATGCCTCCAAATTTTTGAGCTTGAGAAATTAACAATCTTGGCAGGGCATGGTCTCACCAACCATTCAATGTAGTTAAAAACAAAAAAACTGAACAAAGCAATTCTGAACCGCAAACAAATCCAGGAAGCAATTCCCCAAAAACAAATACGTTAAATAGTAGTAAATTAAAAACCCTTCAACAAACAATTTGTGTAGTTTCAAAAAGTAACCTTAAAACCTATAGAATAGCCTAAGTGGAAGAAAAAGGAAATTGCAGAGTAGCAGTCCTTGTTTCACATAACTTTCTATCATACTTCTAAATCATAAGTCAGCAAGAAATTTAATGCCTTATGAGAAAAATCAGGATAGCTGAAACTAATTTTTTTGAGCACGTACTACCACAAAATGCCAGGATCAGAAAATCCAATAGTTTGAAATCTTTTCACTACATTGCACAATTAATAATTGAGGATGATTCATGTACCTACAACTAAAAATCTTATGTACTATTTCAATATATATTTACTGATCAATTTGAAGGACAATATTTTTTTTTAAATATTTTGCTTGATTCTTTTAACCCTTTAACGCCCCAGAGGACACCAGTGTCCTCTTTCAAAAATACCCTCAATATATTGTATTTCTTGTTCAATTAGTTCCCTAATGTGTTCTTTGAAGTTCTCTGCCGGGTGGCAGTTCCTATCCCATCCTGATATTGGTGACTGCCTGATGCCAGAGCCAGTTTAGTGACGGTGGTTGTGTTAACGGTAATACGAGTACAAAAATTCAGACGTTAAAGGGTTAAACCTGTGAGAACAAATTTTTAGAAGCAAATTCAGGTAACAAATGTGACTTCCCAAGATCTATGGCAGCAGGCAACCAACAAAACAAATTTCAAGATAGTTTCTGCCTCCTTTACTGCAACAAAGGTGTTCCAAAAACAGGTAGGCAGCATTCAGTTTTGATTCAAGACAACAGGCAGTTTGAAAGCAAGATGTGTCCCTACACTCAGCACACATGAACAGCAAGGTTAAAGAAATTTATGAAACAAAATATATGTTTAAGAACAGAGCAATACATGCTAAAAAAAAAGCACCAGAGAGTGAAAACAAAAACCTTTGATACTTCAACAAAAAAGGCATACTGCCATACTCAAGCTTGGGATCTTGCTGCTTCCTCCTAGAAGCACCAATAGTTACATTACAATAGTTGTATCCTCCAGAGGAAAGACAAGCAACAAGAGGAAGCACACACCTGGATACTGGTGGAGAGTTCCTCAACTCTCTCATTGATGAATCTCTCAACCTCTGTGTCTGTGAGACATTGATAGTCAAAAAACTCTGGGTCTTGCAGTGTCTTGTCCAGTGTCTCCACATCTGGGTCATGGCCATCGCTGTAGTAGTCGTTGTAGTAGTCATCGTCTCCACTGCCTCCCATGTCATCATCAGACATCTGAGTGAAAAATTCGAATTTAATTTCTCATTCCTAGATCAGAGAATGATGAAGTCATACCTGAAACTCTAATTTCATGGTTAACAATATCTCACACTAAATCACCATAAAAATACAGTGAGGAAAACTTTGAAGAAAAGGCCTAATGTGTTCCAGACCACCATCCACTCAAATTAAGTCCACTATCTTCAGTATTGCAAAATGAGTAATGCTGCTCTTCAATATTGTAATTTTACCAATAAAATATAATACAGTCTCTTCAATTTATTCTTAATGTGCATGCTGAAGGCAACAAATGTAGCCCCACTCCTTGAAGTTGATCAGCACATTGCTGATTAGCCTTGCATATCATTGACTTGGGATATAATTCAACAGAGACCAAATTCTTATTGGTTCAAAATTTTGAGTTTTTAGCTTCATCACAAGTCTGAATTTTGGTGTGAGAGTTACATTTAATGAAGCACAGGTGAGTTTCCATGATTAAAACTTGGCACCTAAAGCCCGTGAGTGTTTGTTCAGACAGGTATTAAAAAATTTACAACCATGCAATAAATATTGGCTCCACATTTTCATTTTCAAAAAATTTCCTTTACTTTCTTGGCTTAGAACATCCATTAGAGAGGACAATGATGAAAAACCTTAGCATACTTCAAAGACAAAAAACAGCACACAATTCAACAGAGAACCCATGCGAAATTTTACAGATGCACTCACAAAAGAAACCATAGAAACTCTGCGCATTGCATGGTGAACAATAACACCAACATATGCCAATATTTTTTAGGAATTATTTGAAGATTAAGATTATAAGATCATAAGTTAGTTTAAGCCTTCCTAAAGGCTACAAAAAAAAGCGTATCGAAGAGAGGAAGGAAGAAGGCACCATTAAGTATGGAGTTAAGGGAATGCGGAATCTATGTAAAAAGGGCATAGAACAGTAAGATGAGAAAGAAGTTCATCAAACAAGATCAAAGTTGAAGAAGAAAGTAGTAGGTGATGAAAAAACAGGACAGCAGTGAACCAAAAACCTGGTCCGTAACAAAACAAAAACCTATTCTATTTCAACAGAAAGAACGCCTACCTAACCTTTAGCTCGGGCCCTCACATTGTCCCCTAGGAGCGCTAATTCCCATAGATACAATAGTTGTATCCACCTGAGGGGGGAAATTGTTTGAAATTGAACAATGCGTACAACATATGAAAACATGGCATAAGTAAAAAAAACAATTTCACTATAAATATCAACATCATGTGTATACATTTGTAGTAAGATGTTGAAGAAAAAGGAATTTGCTAGTGATATACCGATACCATTTTTTGGCCGATACCGATACCGATACCCATTTTTCGGCCGATACCGATACCGATACTCCGATACTTGAAAATACCGATACTTTGACCGATACTACTACCGATACCGATACTTTTACAATCATCTAACCTAATAATACTCGTTGTATGTTTGTTTATGTATTTTTTTCAGTGTCCGCTTCTTAAGAAACATAGGATGTCTGAGTTTGCGGTATCATGGATACCGAATTCCTCAGTGTAACATTGAAAGATCGTCTCTACATGCATAGATATGTTTGAAATTTCATCAGGATAGGTTAGGAGTATTGGATAGGTTGTTGTGAGCGCCGTAATTTGCGCATTTTTCCTAACCATGTCGCTTTTGTGCAGCTTTCAGGCCATATTGAATAATTAAAAGACATTAAATTAAATATAGTAATTTCGAGAATAGCTGTGCCCGAAGTAATCATTTTTGAGTAATGGTGATTTGTCACCGGAGGGGAACTCCGAGTCAAGAGAGCTTTGTGTGTTCTTGTACATATGTGCTCGGCATTAACATTTTACACCTACCCGACTTTCCGTTCCACGTATTGGCAACAGTGGACAAGCATTAGTGGTGTAGAGCCTGCAAGAACCGCAGTTGCTACCATGTAATGACGATCGCTAGGCCTTCGCGTCATGAACGTGCTTTGTGGCGGTGCGAGTTACGACATAGAATTAGGATAGCATAGGTTAGATAATGTTGACGGAATTTTTCCATGGGTCCATCTAGCTTACAGATGGGTGTCCTTGGCATTTCCATGGGTCATGCTGCTACCTGATAATACCCTTGCCCTTGGTTTATTTGTTTGGTGTCTGTTTCTTCCATTTCTCTGTCACGCTCATAAGGCTAGTTATAATGACCGTATCTGTGATACGAGTTTCACCAGTGCGCAAGTACAAGAATATTTTTCATCATGGGTCGGGTACTGTTAGGATGGATATACCGTATTTGTTTGTCATCTACATCTTAAAAATTCGTTCATGAAAGGTATTGAATCCCATTTTTGGCGGGCCGTGCACACTTGTATTAAGGGAACCATTTTGATGAACTGGTCAACTTTGGTTCTATTGGACGTACGTCTATGAAAATTTGCAGACTACTAGATCTCCACATTTGTAACAACTTATCTTAAACAAAAATTTTTCATAAGGCCATAGAAAATTTTTTATTTGAAAAAAAAAAAAATTATATATATACATATATTATTCATTACATCTTCGAAATTTACAAAGCTAGAGCAATGCGGTTTGTTGCATTTGAAATTCAAACGTGCGCTCTATCCATAATACGGGGGGAATTTTCGATTTATTTCATTCCGAATTTATATGAATTTTTTTGTCAGAGTCTCAATGCAAAAGTTATAATTTTGGGTAAAAAAGTCTACGGAAATCTTTCCAGAAAAAATTTTGGAAATCCCCCCGTAATATAGATAGAGCACATATGTCACTTTCAAATGCAACAAACCGCATTGCTCTAGCTTTGTAAACTTCGAAGATGTAATGACAAACGTCTTGATAAGTTACTTTTTTTATAAAACCTATTTTTAAGAAACAAAATGCTTCTCCTCCTACATTTTTTGAGCTACAGTGATGATTTTGGTATCATTGGATGCAGAAAAACAAGGGCTTTAAAATGTATTGAGAAGTTTTTCAAAATTCATTCTTGTTTCAAAGTTATGACGTCATAAATTTGAATTTTCTTGAGAATATTTTGATTTTTTTTCTTTTTAATTTTTTAAATTTTTATATTGGAAATTTGAGGAAAAGCATTCAAGTTTTTGGAATGTCCACGTTATTCTGCATCCAATGATACCAAAATCATTACTGTAGCTCAAAAACTATCAGAGAAAAAGCATTTAGAAACCCCCCCCCCCCCCCAAATGTCGTTTTCTATGATTTCCCATTTTCTTTTCAAGAAAATCGCATTTTGTCATGAATGATAAATGATTCTAAATTGTATTTCCTATCAGTATACCAAATTTCATTGCTCTAAATTCAATAATAAAAAAAATTTTCAGATGGGGGATGCTCACCTTGAGAAATATGAATGATGAAATATATATAAAAAATACAAAATGAAATTGAAAATATGGGGTTTTTTTTAATGTCCACATTATTCTGCATCCAATGATACCAAAATCATCACTGTAGCTCAAAAACTGTAGGAGGAGAAGCATTTAGAAAACCCCCCAGAAATGTCGTTTTCTATGATTTCCCATTTTCTTTTCAAGAAAATCGCATTTTGTCATGCATGATGAATGATTCTAAATTGCATTTCCTATCAGTATACCAAATTTCATTGCTCTAGGTTCAAAAATGAAAAAAAAGGTCCGAAAGGGGGATGCTCTCTCCCTCCGGGGGGGACGCTAGCTCTGGGATACGTTTCTGATATTTTTACAGACATTCGGGGACATATCTCAAACTCATTTAAAGCAATAAAAAAAAAATCGACTTTTGGACTGCAGATGCCCCAAATGCCGTCCAATGGTTCCCTTAAAATAAAACTATAATAAGCCCTACATGGGGGTTATTATAAAATTATTTGCTAATATATCTAATAATATAAAAATATTGGCAATAAAGTTTCCGATTTTGAATTATAAAATGCTCTCCTATGTTAACTTTATTGTTGAGAAAAATAACAAAATGAAATCCATTCAATAGATATGTGTTTCTAGTCGTACTGCAACGTAATGTAGACTAGCTATAACAGCAACTGGCTCGAAAAGTGTACCAAAACCATAATTTCTCCAAAAAAGGGTTGTCATTTTCGTGTTATTCATACCAAATACGAGTACATACTTTGGCGAAAAGAAAATAGTAAAATTCGATAAGCCCCGAAACCGAAAATATCCGCAAACACGCAACCATTTATAAGACGAGGAATTTAAAAACGAAAATTTCAAGAAACTTGATCATATTTATTAGGAATACGTTTCGGAGTCCAGATATATCATCAGTTCGTATATGTACAAATCATTATGTCTGCAATAGAAGAAAAAAGAAAATGTTGGATACAGTCATTAAAGGAAATCAAGAAAATAAAAATAAAATTAAAACATGTCCTAGAAAAACTGAAATCAACAAGATTATTATTTAGTTACAATTTTTAATGGGTAGGAACTACCAGAATTGTTGAGGGCCGGTTTTTGTTTAAAAATATGTAACGATTCTAAAAGTCTGAGGTCACATGCAGTTGAAGCCGTATCTAAGATTTTGAAGACCGCAGAGGATATTGGTTCGTTGCATTTTACTGCGTGATTACGTACTGCGGAGTGTGAGGAGTAAGCTAATTAGTTCCTCGCGCGGAAGCTACGACCCCAATGTTCGCCCATTCTGCTATAAAAATTTCGTGACGTCATGCCGACGTACGATGCTGTGCACTGCACACAACTGTACAACTGTTAAGAATAAATCAGAAAGGCTCGCACCGGACGCGTATCCTTGTACCGGAAAAAAGAAGCAACCTCAAAATTATACAATTCCGGTACAAGACATGGATACGCTTTTGATGGAGAAGCGAGCCTTTCTGTTTTATACTTACATTTGTACAGTTGTATGCAGTGCACATCATCGAACGTCGGCATGACGGCACAAAATTTTTATATCAGAATGGCGAACATCGGGGTTGAAGCTTCCGCACAGGGAACCAATTCGCACAATTCGTACGTTATCACGCAGTAAAATGCAACGTACCGATATCCTCTGCGGACTTCAAAATCTTAGATTCGGCTTCAACTACATGGGACCTCGGAATTTTAGAGTCGCTACATATTTTTAAACAAAAACCGGCCCTCAACAATTCTGACAGTTCCTACCCATTGCAAATTGTAAGTAGATCATGCCGATTTTATTTTCTCTGGGACATGCTTTGATTTTTTTTTTGTTTTCGTGATTTCCTTTAATGACTGTATCCAACATTTTCTTTTTTCTTCTATTGTAGCCTAATGAATTTCTAATGAATTTTACTTCTACGAACTGATGATGACTCCGAAACGTATTCCTAGTAAATATGATTAAGTTCCTTGGAATTTTCCTCGTTTTTAAATTCATCAAGTTGCGATCAAAGCAATCAACTGACCCGTTCAGATGTATTCAACTATAAGATTGTTCGTGATTTTTTCAAACATCTTAACATAGAAGATAAATACAAGATTCGTTATGAACGGCGATATACTTGCTAAATTAAAATAAATTCTTAGCTTCGGAATATTTGACGATTTACACGCTAAATTAAAATAGAATTTTCAGCTACTTCTATTTAAATTCACAAAAACTTTCAAATGCACCTTCACCTTTATTAAATTGGTTTGGTTTTTGTTAGCCTGTCACATACTTTAAGAAATGGATATTAGGTCAAACTATATAGGTTTTAGTCGTAAAAGTAAAATAATTTTGAGTCGCTTCAGGGTTTAGCTATTCATGCTACATAGCTTTCAGTTATGACCGTGATTCATCGGGAATTCAAAGTAGTGAATTCAGTTAGCGGGCCTGATTAAATGCTATAATTCAACAGTTAGCTAACTAATTTACTAGGTATGAATAGGATCTTTATTTGATTACAAGTTCGCACAGCCCGTCAAAAATGACGGGATTCACTAACTTTCTTGAACAAATTTTCCAGATGTGGTGCCCAACGAATGTATCCATCCTAACAGCACCCGTGATGAAAAATATTCTTGTACTTGCGCACTGGTGAAACTCGTATCACAGATACGGTCACTATAACTCTCCTTATGAGCGTGAAAAAAAAATGGAAGAAGCGGACTCCAAATAAACCAAGAGTATTATTAGATAGTAGCAGGACCCGTGGAAATTCTATAGACAATGTCATCGTTAAGCTAGGTGGACCCGAGAAAAAATTCAGTCAGTATTACCTAACCTGTGCTAACCTAGCCTATCCTAATCTAAGCTAACCTATCCTAACAAAACCTATCCTGATAAAATGTCAAATATTTAAAAGCGTGGAAACGCCATCTTTTAACGTTACACTGAGGAATTCGGTATCCATGATACCGCAAACTCACGCAACCTATGTTTATTAAGAAGCGGACACCAAATCGTAAATAAACATACAACGGGTATTATTAGGTTACATACTTTTACTTTCATGATTTATGACATTCATTTTAATGATAAAATACGTATTATTGGAAAGTATCGGTAAAGTATCGGCCGAATTTTGCCGATACCGATACCGATACCGATACCACTAAAAATGGCCGATACTGCCGGTACCGATACCGATACCGATACATCGGTACATCACTAAAAATAAGTATGTTGATAGATCGCATGTGTTTTTACGATTACAGATGGATTGGTATATCTGAATATGATAACCAATTTTTCAAATACATAGACAAAAGCTGGAACAGAATGTTTAAGAAGTACATTGATTACAAAAGCATGTTAAGTTTTTTAAATTAAAGTATTACTTATATTGTTATTAGAGGAGATTATTATTATTATTATTGTTGATTATTAGAAGACAATAAATATCAGCAAGTCAATAAATTTCAACTCAACTGGGAAAACGAGCAAAAAATGATAGTAAAGCAGGTAGAGGAGCAAGTCTGCTATCTCTCCTGCCTTGCAATCAAGCACCACCCACACTCACTTCGTGGTAGACACTGAATTCTTTGTTTGACTTGCTTAAAGTTGTCTGAAGAACTGAAAAGGATTCAGGGCAACACTTTTTTGCATGCAGTTTTTATATTGTAGCCACTGCTTATGAGTAGCAGGTGGGATAAAACGGCAACTATATATAGACGCACCGCTGACTGGGACCATTTGTGGGACAAACTATATATAGTTTCGCAGCTTAGAACGGGTTAAAGCATAAACGCACTTCTTATTTCAACAAGAAAGCTTTCCTAACTCACAGCTCAAGATCTAATATTTTCTATCTGTTTGTAGTAATTTGCATACAGTGTTGACATTCCAGTCATAGCTTTGCCATGTGAGGCAATAAGCAGGCTGTTTCTTATATTAAAGTCCTGTAAGTAAAGAGCCACTGCCAACTTATTTCCTTGACCCATTCTACCAATTGAATGAATGCAGTTATTGGGAGATTAAGTAAAAATACAGTAAAAACAAACAGAGCTATGGTATTGAAGATCCTCACATCCATGATCGATCAAGCCTTAAAGTACAATACTAATTACTGCACAAACCATTCTTGAATCCAAAACCATCTCTTCAGCTGCAAGAGAGATGAGATTAGGATAATTATTGCCCAGCCACATCAGGCTACTCTCATCCTTGGCCAGGGCTGCCTGTCTCTACTCAATGGGCTTGGCCCTATCAAACTATGTCCTTGAGCCCGACTACTGGAACATCTCTTATGAGAACTTGTTTCGAATAACACTAAGCCCAGGTCAGCATCTCTTGATAAAATGATGGCTCTGTTTGTGTAACGGAACTCCCTAAACTTGAGATCCTCTATTAGTACTCATCGCATGAAATGTTTGTCTTAGGACTTCTTATATCAAGAAATTTTTAAAAACCAACATGTTGGCATATACCTTATGTGGAAACGTTTTTGGAAATGAACAGTTTTTCTTTCTTTCTCTCATGACCCTCTAATAAGTCAAAACAAATGTACCAGCTACTATAATTGCTTAGGCATCTGTTTATTTGGTACAACAGTAACTGTATTATCCTGAGGGTACAAAGACTAAAATGAAAATTTAAATTTAATAAATGAAAACAAAACCTACGGAAAAATCACACATTAGACGAATCTCCTTGAAAAAAATTATAGAAATAAAATTGTTTTATAATGGAAAAGTTTTATGGTAGCCAATTCCTATGTTCAGTAAGGTGTAAGGCTTCATACAGGAACTAAGGAAATGATATTTTTCATGTGTACAATGGGAGAGAGGAGACAGTTAAAGAAATGGTAGAATATCTGGCTTTAAACTTTAACATGTATAAGTAAAAACTAGAGCTCCTTATGCACATTGTTTCTGAATAGCAAGGAGACAACCATTGGAATGAGAGATGTGTTGAATGTAGTTCATGTATGAGCTTTCTGCTAAGTTGGAAATAAAATGCAGTATGACTTTTTACTGTCCTCAAGAATTCTGTGACAAATTAACAAATGTGTGGAATACAAATTGATGACTAAACAGTCAGTTACTCCAAGAAATTCTGACAACCAACAATGCATGGAAATTTACTTATGACAATCTGGCTCTCCTAGTGATGCCCTCATGGTTGCCATTACATGGAATGACCCAGAATTGTTATCGAGTGATTTTTTTCATCGAGTTAAGGGAGACGTCCACCCAAAATCAAGGAAATGGCTGTAATGTTTGTTGTATTGGATCTAGATCTCTGAAAATTGACATACGTATGTATTTATGAAAGTAAATAGGGGTCATCTCTATAACTTTTTCCCACTCAACATAATTTTGGAGAAAATGGGGAAAAGGGTAGGGGAAAGCATGTACTTTTCAAGAGACATCTTCTGAAAAACCACTTATCGTAGATCAATGATTTAGATATCGTTGGATGCGCAATAAGTTACTGAATATAGAGTCGGAGAATTACGTTGATATTCACGATAATTTCTGAGTTACATGGGAAAAATTTTTGTAAAGAATTTCAGATTGGGCGATATTAGTTAATTTATACAAAATGACTAACATTCTTTCTATGGAATATAGAACTATAAAAATTGACAAACATGTGTATTTTTAGAAATAAACAGGGGTTGGGTCTATAACTTTTTTGCATTTTAGCCATAATTACGGAGATAATGGAACGAAATGGGTGAAAATGGGGACAGCTGCAGTATCTATTTTCTCCATAAGGTTTAATTGTAGAGCAATGATTTCATTATCATTAGATGCGCAAACAGCTGCTCTATCTACTGACATAAGATTTTTTATTTCGTAATATTCATTGGTTAAGGATACCGTCTGGGTAGAAATCGGGATTAGTGTTGATTTTCTGTTTTTATATGCATCTTATACACGATTTTCTTGCGCTTCTATTGGTACTTTCCGCTTACGTCTACTCCGAATGGGACGCCCCCCAGAGGGGGGAAAGCGATGGGGGTGGCGTGACCTTGAACCCTCCTCCCCCCCCTCATTATTGGGGGTCAATTGAGCGCGTTTCTCTGCGGGAATGGCAATATAGTTCGTTTCGGGCTACTCAAAGTGCTTCCATTATTCAAACGAAACATTTTAACGCTGAGTAAATATTTTTTTGTAATTTTTGACAATTTCAGAATTTAGCTGTTCTGCTGTTTCTATGATACCGCAGCTTTCATTCACAGCTTGATGACAGCTGCAATATCATAGCTATGGCTATGGCAAGCACACCAATCCAAAGGGCTTGAAAAGAGCTACAAAACAGAGGAGTTGACTTGAAAAAAAGTATTTTGGTTGAAAAAAAATGAAGAAATAAAAAAAGTGGTTTTGAAGAATTACACGTATTGTCTTTTGATATATATTTTACCCCAGAGTTCCAGAGCTACAGCAATGTAAATTATATCAATCGAAAGGGTTTAAAAAGAGCTACATAAGCTCAAGAGTTCATTGTAAAAAAACCCGGTAGTTCATAAGATAAGAAAAATTTTTTTTTGAAAAACATGTTTTTATGGAAACTTGATAATCGGTTTCTCAAATGTATCTTCTTCCACAATTCTAGAGCTACAAGAATGGTTTGTATACCATTCGATAGGGCTTAGCAAGGTGTATCCGCACGCAATAACATTTTTTCATACATTTATTATTTTGAAAATTACATGACATGAAAAAAAGAAAAGAAAAAAGGTCATTTTTTTTATAAATTCCCAAGATCCACAAAAAGAGGTTATCAAAATTCCCTATTGCGTGCCGTTATATAGACATATAAGCAATCTAAAAATGAAGTACTGGTTCTGTAACTTCAAAATTGTAGTAGAAGATAGATTTAAAGAAAAACCCTATTTTATCATATTTTTCGAAATTAAAAAAAATTCAGTGCAGATACAAAAATTTTGTCGAAATAACAAATGATCGAGAGCTGGCAATATAGTTCATACTTGTTTTTAGGATCTACTCAACTAACATTCTTTCTATGGAATATAGAACTATGAAAATTGACAAATATGTGTATTTTTAGAAATAAACAGGGGTTGGGTTGTAGGCGTGGCCCCAAATGTGGTTCTTGTTTATTTGTAATGTCCAGCATGCATTAGCCTGAACGCATTTTGTTCTCTTCCCATCTTTTCCAATGATTTTTAATGTTAAGTATAGAGATAAGAGTTAAATTTGTGTTTTTAAGTGTACATTGGTTGTTTTGTGTTCTTGATTTTGCTGTGCTTTTTGTGTCTGAATTGTCTCTTAATGCACTGTCTTTCCTTTACTTTCAGTCACTCAGGTTCACATTAAAACTAGTGTAATTGTTTCTTGGCAGAGCTATTCCTTCACCTCATAGAACTAAGTGTTGATCTGGGTTTTTTTGGTTATACTGGCTTCTGATTTATCTTCACTGTTTCTGAGCCCTGTCACTTGTTGTTGCATGTACAATCATCTGTTCCACAATAAACTATCAATTGTCAAAACCAGTTTCATTACTCCCTCACTATGTGGTTCACAAACAGCTACGTGTAACGATGGGTAAACGTTAGTACCCCTAGTACCCCATCCTCTTACATTATTGGGGGCCTGTCCGGGATTTCCATCCATTTTCCTGGTTGGATTCCTGTTTGCCACATAGTTGAGGGTTTAGGATTGCACTCAGAGCTACATTGATAAAGTTGTGAACTTCCCTCAGCCCCAGAATGTTAGACAACTCAGAGAGTTTTTGGGCCTGGTAAACTTTCAGCGGAAGTTCATACCGAATTGCTCTGAAATACAAAAACCCTTGTCTTCTTTGGTGGGAGGTCCCTCTCGCCAGAAGTTGGTGTGGCTGCCAGAAATGCTTGAGGCTTTCACACGGTTAAAGACTTTGATGAAAGAGGAGATTGAACTGGCCTTTCCTGATTATAATCCTTGTTCAGAGCCACTTGAGCTCTGGGTGGATGCATCTCAGAGTGGAGCTGGTGCATGTCTCACTCAGGTTCAAGGAGGTGAGCTTCGGATAATTGCCTTCTCCTCAATGACGTTTGGGCCTGCCCAACAAAATTACTCAGTATTGGAAAGAGAACTGGCAGCATTGAGATGGGGAATTAAATCCTTCAGATCATTTCTGTACGGCATTGAGTTTGTGTTGCGTACAGACCACCAGCCCTTAGTTTATCTCCATAATATGAGACTGGTTGACAGCAGACTAGCCCGAACGCTTGAAGACTTGGCAGATTTCAATTTTGTAATTAAATATACTCCTGGTCATTTGAACTCTGCTGCAGATACATTGTCTCGTCTCAAACCTGTATTGGAGACAGCCGAAACAGACCAATCCTCCACTGTCCCCGGATTACCTCCAGGGTTAGTGTTGGATGGCTCTCCCTTGCCTGGTGGAGGGAATTCACTTTTTGAGGCTCTCTTGTTAGTATTGCGCAAGGCTGGTTGTAATCAGAATTCATTGCCAAATGACCATTTCAAACTGCGCCAACTCTTGGTTGATGAACTGTTAACTCGCCCAAATAAATACCACATTAAGCTGAACAAGGAGTCAAAGAGGCACTTGCGTCTGATGCGTCGCAATGATCAGTTACCCTCATTGGAGGTTTTGGTTGTTGCCAGTGCAATATTTAATGTTTCTATTCATGTGTACTTTTGGTCAGTTGACCCAATTGTCTTTCAAGCACCTAACTTGGACCCTTCTGTACATGTCCAGGTTGTTCACCTGCAGTGCTTGGGTGGTGTTCATTTTAACCCATTGATAGAAGTCCGAAGTTACCAGCAATGTACAGTCAGCCTTACTCAGACCATTCCTGCTTGTTTAATACCGTGTGTACCTTTGGAAGTTTCTGTTGCGGTACAAACAGCAGATGTGGAAAATGTTGCACTGGAAGATGTTTCGCCTGTGTGTGACCATGTTTCTCTTGTTCAACCTCGAATAGTGGTAACTGTGAACAATACTAAGTTTTGTGCCTTGTTGGACACTGGAGCTGAGGTCAGCCTTGTCAGTGGTGGTGCTTTAGATAAGTTGTTAGGAGATTGTAATCTGGAAAGTGCTAAGCTGACGATTACGGGAGCCACAGGGAAAACTAGTACTGTTCACTCCAGGGTTACTTTGGAAGTGTCACCTGATGGATCTCCTGTTGTGCCATTTCAGTTTGCTGTGGTGAACAATAATTCTTTGCCATGCTGCTTTTTGCTAGGGCTTGATTATTTGGCCAAATTCTATGCTCAGTTAGATATGGGTATGGGTATTTGTTCTCTGATTTGTGACTCTGGTACTGTTATCAGCAGTTTTATCCCTTCGATAAAGCAGGGCTCTGTGCTCCTTGCCTATGTTGCCTGTGATCCTGAGGTTTCTACTTTAAATGTTGGATCTCCCTCTGTAACTGTGAAGTTCAGTCTGACTTGGAATGATGGTCTAGTGTCTTCTGTGTCAACTCTATTTGAGCACTCAGATTTGTTGCAGTTACAGTGCCGGAATAAACAATTGAAATCCTTAGCTAAAGTTTCGAGGAAAAACATTCCTTCTAAAATCTGGGTTAAAAATTTGTCGAAATTCAAATCAAAGGCATCTAGTCTTTTCCTGGATAATGGATTAATACATTTGCAGAGAGAATCCTCCAGACCTGTTGTTATTCCGTTCTCACTTATGGTTGAAGTTTGTTTGGTATTCCATCATAAACTAGCTCACATAGGAAGAGATAAAATTCTTTTTCTATTGTCCAATCATGTCTGGCATCCTAGCATCAATCAAATTGTCAGTGATGTTTGTAACTCATGTCAACAGTGTCAGTTGCTGAAGGTCCATCCCTTGCGTGTCATTCCACCAACTATTCGCATCCAAACGGAGCGCCCTTTTGAGTTGGTAGCGATGGATCTTGTTGAGTTTGGACTGTCTACTTCTGGGAATGTAGGATGTCTTGTGAGTGTAGATCACAATTCAAAGTGGGTTTCAGCTGTGGCTATCAAAAACAAAACATCTATGTCAGTCATCAATGCATTAGCTACTGTTGTATTTCCTAATTTGCCTTGCATTCCTGAACGTATTCTGACAGATAATGGTCCCGAGTTTACTTCAGCAGCTTTCAACTCATTTTTAGACAGTTATGGAATTAAGCATGTTTTCACAACTCCTTATAAACCATCCAGTAACGGCGCTGTTGAGAGAGTAAATAGAACTGTTAAGTCTCTCTTAGCTAGTCTGGTTGAGGAAGGAGCTCTGTGGGACAAGTCTCTTGGAAGAGCAATTGTTACTTACAATCAAACTCTTCACAAAGAGATAGGCATGTCTCCTGCTCAGTATTTGATTTCAAAGCCTCACAATATTTCGGCTCTTCCTCCAATTCCAGATTCAGTAAAGCAGTGCTGGAAAGCTGGGCATCCTAAATTCTTGCCTTTCAATGTAGGAGACAAGGTAGTGAGGGCAATTCCTGCTAAAGGCAATACAAATGCTCGAAAGTTTGCTCCAAGATTTGGGGGTCCATTTACAGTAATTTCTGCTGCATCTAACAAAGTGACTTACTCATTACAGCTTGATTCTGACGTTTCTGTATTGGTGCATGCTCATTACAGTCAGATAAGGCCTTGGGTTATCCCGCCTAGATACCTGGAGCGCCATCCGTACCACCAGACTCTGTTTCCTATTCGAGAATTGCTAGATAGTTGTGAAGCAATTGACTCTGATATAGAGGAGAGAGATACACCTAATGTTCCAGAGGAGGTGTCGGTTGATGCTCAGAGAATATGCTGTTTTAGTTGTTCAAGTGATGCATCTAGTTTTGAGGGTTTTGAGGTTGATGAAGACTTAGACATTGTTCCTCAGTTTCCTTTGATGTATGCAAGTTATGATGAACCTATTGAGGTGCAAGAAGTTCCTTGTCTTTCTGAGCCTGAGGTAACAACAACTCAAAGTGGTGTTGTCTTGAATCCCCTTGATGAAACTTGGGACATGTCTAGTATTGCTGCGTATGACCCTTATAATGTTTCTATTGTGCCTCTTTTTGTAGAAGAAAATGCTAAGGCAATGGAAGAAGTTGTGGGTCAAGTGGTTGGTGCTGCGAGTGTGGCATATCGAGAGATAGAGATATTCATTGATCGATGTTATGAATCAATTTCCCGTTCTTTTGTTGGTTTTGATGAAAGATTTGAAGAGTTGAAGAATAAATCGTTAAGTCCATTGAAGAATAAGTTAAGTACCCTCAAAGAAATACTACAGAACAGTGATTTGGAAGATGAGGAGGTATCTTCTCTATACCCATCGGTAGTATCCTCACCAGAACCACCAGCTCGATGTACTCGTTCTCAGTGTCCAGCTCCAGACGCTGAAAATGTTCAACCTAGGGTGTTGGAGTATGAAAGGAAGTGAGACGGGTGTCCTCTCTGTTTATATTGTGTGTTTGTTGGGATGTAATCTTATGTGTAACAAGTCCTGGCTATGTTCATTCTGTTGAGGATTGTATTGTTCCTTGCTGGACAGTCAAATTGTTTTGCATTGCTTTCAGACTATTGCAAGCTGAGTGGGGAAGAATGTAGGCGTGGCCCCAAATGTGGTTCTTGTTTATTTGTAATGTCCAGCATGCATTAGCCTGAACGCATTTTGTTCTCTTCCCATCTTTTCCAATGATTTTTAATGTTAAGTATAGAGATAAGAGTTAAATTTGTGTTTTTAAGTGTACATTGGTTGTTTTGTGTTCTTGATTTTGCTGTGCTTTTTGTGTCTGAATTGTCTCTTAATGCACTGTCTTTCCTTTACTTTCAGTCACTCAGGTTCACATTAAAACTAGTGTAATTGTTTCTTGGCAGAGCTATTCCTTCACCTCATAGAACTAAGTGTTGATCTGGGTTTTTTTGGTTATACTGGCTTCTGATTTATCTTCACTGTTTCTGAGCCCTGTCACTTGTTGTTGCATGTACAATCATCTGTTCCACAATAAACTATCAATTGTCAAAACCAGTTTCATTACTCCCTCACTATGTGGTTCACAAACAGCTACGTGTAACGATGGGTAAACGTTAGTACCCCTAGTACCCCATCCTCTTACAGGGTCTATAACTTTTTTGCATTTTTGCCATCATTACGGAGATAATGGAAGGAAATGGGTGAAAATGGGGACAGCTGCAGTATCATAGCTATGGCTATTGCAAGCACACCAATCCAAAGGGCTTGAAAAGAGCTACAAAACAGAGGAGTTGACTTGAAACCTATTAAAAACCCTATATTAAAATAGGGGGTTTTGTAGAATTTATCTCCTACTACAATTTCAAAGTAATAAACAAATGATCTTTGCATCATTTCACACCCACTGAAAATGTCAGAAATCCATCCATAAATAACGGACTTTTTTTTAACCCAGACGGTGTCCTTAAACAAAAAATCTATGGTAAAACTGCCTTTTAAATTTTTTTTTCAAATTTGATAACTACACTATCGTGAAATTCAACATAATCCTCCAACTCTTTCTGCAGCAGCTTATTACGCATTCAATGACACCTAAATTATTGTTCTACAATAAGTACTTTTAGAGAAGACATCTCTTGAAAAGTTTGCACTTCCCCCAAACTAGTAGACACCAGGTGATTGTCAGATCACTTTACAGTAGGATAGAATATTAGGGAACTTTTTTATTATTATTATTATACTCGTGATTTCTTGCGCTCATCTGACATCAATTTATTACTCATTATCATTGGTTGTGAGTGCTCAGAAGGGGGCGGGCTGTATATCGTTCGAAAGGGTGCATAGATAACGGCTCGGGAAATGAGTTTTTCATTTATTCATGCCCTAATTATTTAGTTATGATGGATTATAAGCGAAAACCAACTCCAAACCCAACTACGCGTGAACATCCTTCATTCCTGAATCAATCCATATTAAATTTTGGGGGTCTAGATAATAACGCAAGTACTTAATGACTAAAATAACAAAAGTAATTATTATCAAGTTTTTCTTATAATACTAATTTCTATTATTTGGAAGAAGTCCCTTCCAAGACCTATAGCTGTACCCGGTCAGGTTCCCAGAATAGATTCACGTTTTATCATGAACGACGTGTTTTTGAAAATGTTGAATTTTTTATTTTAGGAACGGAATTATGCGCTGAAAATTTGTCCATAGCTGCGTGAGACCATTATCTGATAACTTTTAGAGTTTATGGGGCTTAGGGTCATCTAAATTTTTTTTATTGGTCGTATATCTTGAAAAACTCGACGGCTTTCTGCGCTTACCTGACAAATGTTAACCTCAAAAATTGTTTTCGAAATTATACAAAAAACTTCGTAGAAACTCGCAATTTTCCGCTTGATTTAGACGTATCTAGGTTCTCTTTACCTGTATATGTATTTCCAGCCCATAATTTTACCTGGATGGTGAAATTTGAGTGATTTTTATTTGAATTTTGACGGTTGACGCGCTCGCGCGACCCCTGATGCAACAAAGGTAAGCATTCTCAACATTACAGGTTGGTTAAAGCATGCTATTTGTAAATTCTGGGTTAAAACTATTTCTAGCAAATCTATAGGGAATATTCAAGGAAACTAAATAGAATAGCATTTGTATTTGAACTAGCACACGTGATGACAGCTGCTTTTTGATGTACAATGGCGGTGACCTTGAGTTGGTCTGCTCAGAGCGTTAGAAGAAAACGTAGACTGACACGCGAAAATTTCTACACATGATTTCCATGCATATATCACACTAAATGCCGTAATCTTTGTTAACAACAGGTGTTGATTTTCAAATTGATAATTATGTAACATCCACACACCACACTCGCCACGCATACCACACCAAGCCACATACCCGCCACACATACCACACCAAGCCACACATACCACACCAAGCCACACACCCGCCACCAGCACAACCAGCGACCAGCACCACCCGCCACCAGCACCACCCGCTACCAGCACCATCCGCCACCAGCACCATCCGCCACCAGCACCACTCGCCACCAGCACCACTCGCCACCAGCACCACTCGCCACCAGCACCACCCGCCACCAGCACCACCCGCCACCAGCACCACCCGCCACCAGCACCACCCGCCACCAGCACCACCCGCCACCAGCACCACCCGCCACCAGCACCACCCGCCACCAGCACCACCCGCCACCAGCACCACCCGCCACCAGCACCACTCGCCACCAGCACCACCCGCCACCAGCACCACTCGCCACCAGCACCACCCGCCACCAGCACCACCCGCCACCAGCACCACCCGCCACCAGCACCACTCGCCACCAGCACCACTCGCCACCAGCACCACCCGCCACCAGCACCACCCGCCACCAGCACCACCCGCCACCAGCACCACCCGCCACCAGCACCACTCGCCACCAGCACCACCCGCCACCAGCACCACTCCCCACCAGCACCACCCGCCACCAGCACCACCCGCCACCAGCACCACTCGCCACCAGCACCACCCGCCACCAGCACCACTCGCCACCAGCACCACCCGCCACCAGCACCACCCGCCACCAGCACCACTCGCCACCAGCACCACCCGCCACCAGCACCACCCGCCACCAGAACCACCCGCCACCAGCACCACTTGCCACACCCGCCACCAGTACCAGCCCCACATGCCTCACCCGCCACCAGCACCACCCGCCACCAGTACCAGCCCCACATGCCTCACCCGCCACCAGCACCACCCGCCACCAGCACCAGCCCCACATGCCACCAGCACCTTTCGCCACCAGCACCACCCGCCACCAGCACCACCCGCCACCAGCACCGCCCGCCACCAGCACCGCCCGCCACCAGCACCGCCCGCCACCAGCACCACCCGCCACCAGCACGACAAACGACCAGCACCACCCACCAGCACCACCCACCAGCACCAACCGCCACCCGCCACCAGCACCACCCGCCACCAGCACCACCCGCCACCAGCACCACCCGCCACCAGCACCACTCGCCACCAGCACCACCCGCCACCAGCACCTTTCGCCACCAGCACCACCCGCCACCAGCACCACCCGCCACCAGCACCACCCGCCACCAGCACCACCCGCCACCAGCTCCACCCGCCACCAGCTCCACCCGCCACCAGCACCACCCGCCACCAGCTCCACCCGCCACCAGCACCACCCGCCACCAGCACCACCCGCCACGAGCACCACCCGCAACCAGCACCACCCGCAACCAGCACCACCCGCCACCAGCACCACCCGCCACCCGCCACCAGCACCACCCGCCACCAGCACCACAAACGACAGCACCACCCACCAGCACCACCCGCCACCCGCCACCAGCACCACCCGCCACCAGCACCACCCACGAACAGCACTACAAACGACCAGCACCACCCACCACCAGCACCACCCACCACCAGCAACACCCGCCACCAGCACCACTCGCCACCAGCACCACCCGCCACCAGCACCACTCGCCACCAGCACCACTCGCCACCAGCACCACTCGCCACCAGCACCACTCGCCACCAGCACCACCCGCCACCAGCACCACCCGCCACCAGCACCACCCGCCACCAGCACCACCCGCCACCAGCACCACTCGCCACCAGCACCACTCGCCACCAGCACCACCCGCCACCAGCACCACCCGCCACCAGCACCACCCGCCACCAGCACCACCCGCCACCAGCACCACTCGCCACCAGCACCACCCGCCACCAGCACCACCCGCCACCAGCACCACCCGCCACCAGCACCACTCGCCATCAGCACCACTCGCCACCAGCACCACCCGCCACCAGAACCACCCGCCACCAGCACCACTTGCCACACCCGCCACCAGTACCAGCCCCACATGCCTCACCCGCCACCAGCACCACCCGCCACCAGTACCAGCCCCACATGCCTCACCCGCCACCAGCACCACCCGCCACCAGCACCACCCGCCACCAGCACAACCCGCCACCAGCACCACCCGCCACCAGCACCACCCGCCACCAGCACCACCCGCCACCAGCACCGCCCACCACCAGCACCACCCGCCACCAGCACCGCCCGCCACCAGCACCACCCGCCACCCGCCACCAGCACCACCCGCCACCAGCACCACCCGCCACCAGCACCACCCGCCACCAGCACCACCCACCAGCACCACCCGCCACCCGCCACCAGCACCACCCGCCACCAGCACCACCCGCCACCAGCACCACCCGCCACCAGCACCACCCGCCACCAGCACCACTCGCCACCAGCACCACCCGCCACCAGCACCACCCGCCACCAGCACCACCCGCCACCAGCACCACCCGCCACCAGCACCACCCGCCACCAGCTCCACCCGCCACCAGCTCCACCCGCCACCAGCACCACCCGCCACCAGCACCACCCGCCACCAGCACCACCCGCCACCAGCACCACCCGCAACCAGCACCACCCGCAACCAGCACCACCCGCCACCAGCACCACCCACCACCCGCCACCAGCACCACAAACGACAGCACCACCCACCAGCACCACCCGCCACCCGCCACCAGCACCACCCGCCACCAGCACCACCCACGAACAGCACTACAAACGACCAGCACCACCCACCACCAGCACCACCCACCACCAGCAACACCCGCCACCAGCCCCACCCACCCACCCACCACGTATCACACACCACACCAACCACACACCACGTATCACACACCACACCAACCACACACCACGTATCACACACCACACCAACCACACACCACACCAGCCGCACACCCCACCAACCACACACCCCACCAACCACACACCCCACCAACCACACACCCCACCAACCACACACCCCACCAACCACACACCCCACCAACCACACACCCCACCAACCACATACCCCACCAACCACACACCCCACCAACCACACACCCCACCAACCACACACCCCACCAACCACACACCACACGAGCCGCACACCCCACCAACCACACACCACACCAACCACACACCACACCAGCCACACGATGCTCGCAATACGGTGCATCGATTGGTCGTATGAAAAATTCTAATACCCTTTTTTTAAATTAAGTAGAAAATGGACCCAGTTAATGCTAGGTATTTATATAATTGCAAAGCACTTCTGACTCTAAATTTGAGTTGCATATTGAACTTTACTTTAACTCTAAGCAGTCAACGTGTAAGACATTCAATTTAATCATAGATCATTCATCTTTAAAGTTAAACATTTTCATGACAACAATGGAAAATCAAACGAAAAAAAACTTTGACAGAAATGTAATTCATTTATTATAAATATAAACATAATTACACGGCTTGACATAATTGTGAAACCTCTAAGGATCGAGTTTACACAGGCGTTAATTCATCACATTCGGACGCGCTCACGAGGCTTAAGTGGGCGTTGTTGGCCCCCTTTTCTCGTATTATAAATTAAAAATTGAAATGAAATTAATTCATTCGAAACAAAAATACCCATTTTTACCAATTTCAAATAGCGATGTTTATGCGACTAAACGATTTAATTAAATTGAGAGATCTTTGTTGACGGGCTTCGCTCTAAGCTCGCCACCCACCCACGGTGCATTTGCTGGTAACATTCGATCAGTGACTTTCTCCGGCGCCACAAGTTGTTTACATTTTGCGCTCGCATAACTTTTGATTCGTTTGAAATATTTAATCTTTCAATATTAAAGTTCATTTAATTTTCAGTGAAGTTGCACAAAAAACCGAAGAGGATAGTTATTGCCCAAGCTTGCAAGGTAAGTAATATTTATGATTTCATAATGGCCTATCAATATTTCTACATGACATGGATTTTAATTCATTTTAATTTGAAAGCAGGCTCAAGTCAACCTAACAAGATTGGAGAAATTGTGCATGATTATGTAATTTTAAAAGTTAAATAGCCAGCTTAATCTCATTAATTATAGATTACTAAATGGTATAAATATTTGTCCTAGTTAAGTTTTGGCGGGACAATTACGACCCTGTTACATAAGTGCTAAATATGTAAATTGATAGTTGCATGGAAAGTCAAAAGATTTGATTTTGATGCTAGTGATAAAATAGGAACTGTTTTGCTTGAATACAATAAGCATTTTTCTATATGTCAGCAGTGCCAAATATTTTATTAGAGGCAATTTTCAATATGTTATACATTACATATTAGTCAGTTTTGGTAATACTCAATTAAACCTATTTTTAACATAAAAATATTTTGTTTTGCACATCTTTGATCAATACTTTTCCCACTTGATTACTATTTATGTCAATTGTAAGGCAAAATTGAACAACTGTAACTAGCATAGGAGTTGGTCATGATCAATTTGTGAGATTCCTTACAAAAATTGAAAAAATTATTGGTAGGCCCGATTATCAGTGTTTACCTAATTTTTCAGGAAAAACATGTTGCATTCAAATTTTTTTAATGTTGTAATTGCCGTGTTAAAACAATGCTAAGTAGCCCTATATTGATTGAAACCAAATTCGGTAAATCTGAAGGAGATGACAGTTGTAGATTTTGTAAATTTTGATGCCTTAGCATAGTTAATTAGATCGAAATAAACAAGTTTTCTTCTATGCACTTTTTGTCTCAAATGAGTATTTTATTAGTTATAGCGGTAAATGACTTACCGCAACTCCAGTCTTTGAAGCGGAAAGAAATTCTTGGATGGAGTTGTATGGCAATACTGCAATGGCGTCTCGCTTCCAGCGCTCTGTCTTGAAAGACGAAACCAAACCTACCGCTATACCTCGTTAAATACTCATTTGACGAAAAAAGTGTATAGAATTAAAGTTGTTTATTTCGATGTTATTACCATGTTTCAAGCAACAAAAATTCGAAAATCGATGAGTAGCTGTTTATTCGAGCGCATTCGTCATCAATGACGAAACTAAACTTACCGCTATAAATCGTAAAATACTCATTTGAGACGAAAAAAGAATAGAAGAAAACTTGTTTATTTTGATTCAATTAATTAGGTTCAGGCACCAAAAAGTGGAAAATTGACAACTGTCATCTCCTTCAGATTTACCCCAAATTCATTAGTCGTGCCATTTATTTAACTTGTTCTTCATTTCCTGGAGTTTAATTTTCAATTTTGTGTTGTAAAGCTAAATTTTTCTGTTGAAAATCCTGAATGTAAGAATTATAAATGTTATATAGGCCTAAATTGAAAGTATTTCTGAGTGCAAGGATTTGTGGTAAATGTGAGCGTTTGGTATTAATCAATTTTCCAGTTTTTGGTGCCTAAACAAAGTTAATTGGATTGAATTAAACAAGTTATCTTCCATGCACTTCCTGTCGGAAATGAGTATTTTACGAGTTATAGCGGTAAATGACACCGCAACTCTAGTGTTTGAAGCGGAAAAAAATTCATTGAGCATGCCGTATGGCAACACTACAATGGACTCTCCCTTCCGACATGCTCGAATGATCGAACGCATTCCGGCCATCTAAAACAAAAATTAACATACCGCCATAACCCATTATTTTTGGGTTATAATTTCTATTGTGTTATTAACTGAAAGATCCTAAAAGGGGGTTCAGGCTTAGCGGGGTGAGCTAATAATAAATTACAAAGTATTCAAATGTTCTCTAACAGCTCAATCGCGCCAAAATTAAAACCTACTGCTTTAACTCGTAAAATACTCATTTGCCGCAAAAAGTGTATAGAAGAACAGTAGTTTATTGCAATGTTATTAGCATGGTTCAAGCAACCAAAATTCGAAAATCGATTAGTAGCTGCATTCAATTGCATTCGTCATCAAAGATTAAATCAACATACCGCTATAAATCGTAAAATAGCCATTTCTGACGGAAAGTGCATAGAAGAAAACTTGCTTATTCCGATCAAATTAATAATTAATTTTAATAATTAATAATTAATAATTATGAAGGCATCTACGGATGCTTTATTTCCAATCAAGCCTGATACATATCACCTTGTACATTGGATTTTCAAATGCCTTATAACTAACGCCAGGACGCCATGACGCTTTCCCCCGGTCGAGACCGGTACCCATTTCAGACACCTGGGTAGAGTGGGGTATTGTGCTTGGAATTTTTCTCCTATACCCAACAGAGAAAATCGCCACTGCCAGCGACGAGATTCGATCCCGGGTCTCCCGCACGGCGGCAGAACCCTCTAGCCACATGGCTATGGCGGCACACTATATAAATTAACTATGTTTAGGCACCGAAAACTGGAAAATTGATTACTACTAAACGCTACACATTTACCGGATTTTTTCCTATTTTAAAGGATGGAATTTTAAATCAATCATAGTTTTGCACACATATGCATATCCTATTCTGGTGAAATAATGAGTCAACGTAACATCATTGCAGAAATTGCGCAAGATTATGTGAGCTTAACAGTTAAATAGCCAGCTCAATGTCATTAATCATAGATTACTAAATGGTGATTAATATTTGTGCCTTTATATTTTGAAATATGCAAAATTTAGTCTAAATCTTAAGTCATGATTTAAAAAATTGAAATGTAGGTAATTGAAACGAAGTTAGATATATATAAAAATAATTAAACCTCTTTTGGTCATCTCTGCCTTTATATTTTAAAATAGTTTGCTAAATGTAGTATTGAATGCATAACACTAAAGTAATGAAATGCTTCAATCATTTCTAATGATAAAAAGGATATATAGATTTTCCTGAAAAAATTTCGTGTTTCAGGCAGAACTTCTTACATTAGACAATAAACCTTAACACATTTTCCGCAAAGTGACCCACCGGTGGTCACTTGGGTGATTTCCATAGTGCTGCGGACCCACCTGCAGTCACCAACTCCTTTTTTATTAATACTTAATGAAAGTTGAATAAACGCATGATCCAGGTAATGTTAGCAATTGTCAAAGTTGATTACCAAAATTGACCTTAAATTTAAATTGGAAAATGAACATCAGTTTAACCCATTGCAGTTAACGTGTTTAAACTTGTTTTCTTCACAGGTTTCCATTATGGATGATGCAGAAGTCATCATACAAATTTCTGCAATAGGCAAGCTTTAAGTTGTTTGTTTTGAGCCTTTTTTTATTTATGTTACTCTATATCATGCTACTTATTAACCTTGTTTGCCTCTTGAACTCTGTAGATCAATTCCCTTGAAATTGTATTGTGCAAGCTTGTTACAAAGCACTTATGCCTCATACATCGGTGTATTTATATATGTGTTTAGGTATAGTCTGTCTGTCTTTTGGGCTGTAATTCTTCCTTCCCTATCTAACCATGCTAACCCCTTTAACCAAACCAATTGTCAGTTACAGCCAGTGGATTCATTGTATTTGTGATTGTTTCTGTTGTGATCTTATCACAACGTAAGGATCTTCAGAACGAGGGACGCCTCTATATGTTCAGGATGATCCAAAGTAGCCGAGGAGAGACGTCGTGTGCTTCGGGAAACGGTTATCAGACTCCGCGAATCGTTCTAAATAGTTATTCTTCCCTCCTACTATTTCTACTCTACGTCGACTCCGAGATCGCGAGGGAAGCAAGGACGTCAACCGACCGAAGAGGGATTTCAAGACATCGCTACTAGAAGATCTTCTCTGTATAATGTCCGTATTGTTTTATACCTAACTTTTCTTAGATCATTAATGCTATTATCATAACTTGATATTTCATCGCACGAAGTAACTAAAGACGATAGAGTTGTTTATAACGCTCAATTGTGAGTCAATTCATCGTAAAGGTTTATGTTCTCATGCAAAGTCAACCTTACCGAGAAG
Source organism: Morinoia aosen (assembly GCA_030386875.1). NCBI lineage: Eukaryota > Metazoa > Arthropoda > Malacostraca > Amphipoda > Talitridae > Morinoia > Morinoia aosen. The sequence goes on from CM059579.1 coordinate 73,233,675, forward strand.
CGCACTACCGCGCAGCTACCAAGCGTGGGCGAGTTAGTTAGAGCGCGGCAGCCAGAGAAAGAGCACGCACATAAGATTTCTTTCCTCGCCCTCGGGCAACCCTTAGGGGTCTTCTGTTCATCTGACGTCATTATATTTACTCAGTGTCATAGTAAATCAAGTGTAATTCCGAAGTATTGTAATAACGTAAATGGCTGCCCGCGTTATATAAAGCGACACCACGTCGGAATCCGAAACTAAGATGAGTCTCATTCAGTATTGTATACTTTTCCATGAGCATCCCTGTATCGATTCTCTGTGCCTAGGTTTCATCATGCCTTAAGCATTCTCTTGTGAACGTTATGCCTTCAGCACATGTTATGTATCTGCCCTCAGCACTTATTGTGTTCTTGCCTTCAGTATATTGCTAAAATGAGTATTGAATGTAACTTAGTGCGTTAGGTCTATTTGTATTCAAGAACGCCAAGTTCATGTAACGAGAATAAGTAATAAATGTCGATGCGTCATCGCGTATAATTACCTGCTAGTTAGGGAGATGAACTGTCATGATCTGTGGAGACACTCCACGCTACCAATACATTCAACCTACTATTTATTCCATGCTACCAATTTATACTAATTCCACGCTACCAATTTGCCGCTCATTTGATTTGCCGCCTATTCATTAATTAAATTCGTGGACGTTGAAAAGTCCCAGTTTATCTACGTTAACCTAAAATAAAATAATGTGGTCATCAATCACGCCCGTCAAAAGAGAGCTAGCTATAAAGACGAAAAGAAAAGAAAGAATGACATCAAAAAAAGGCTCCATGACAATTGGTGAGCAGCGGTAGTGGATTTTGATTCCTATTTTCTGAATAAGAGTTAAAATTCCCTTGCCCTCTTCCTCCGAAACGCTCGCGCCTTCAAAAACAAAATAAATTAAATAAACCTCCAACAGATCTTGATAAATTCATCTCCACGTTAGGATGTCTCCACGTTAGGATGTTTGTATAATCTAATATTTCATGTATGTGTTGCTAAAATTCTAATCCATTTCTGTGAACCTATTATCGCTATGTATTCATTTTGATCTCTATTGCATTTTCGTGTAACCATTTACTGTGCATTTCATAATTTACCATTTACGTGATTTACTGTGCATTTCATAATTTACCATTTACGTGTGAACTTTATTTTAATGACTAATTAAAATTTATTTCATGTAACATCCATTAGTAGGTGTGACGTATCAATTCTCTTAATATGTCAAATCGTTTGATTGTGAGGAATATGATAATATGAATTTACCTTCTGATCCAAGAGCATTCAATTACTAGAGGCCAATTTGACAACGTGAATCATTCAATTAATTACGATGCGGAATAACTGCACTCCAATGATTTATGTAAAATTTTGATATACCGTATAAATTTCCCCAATTTACCATATAACTCTCTTTCACGACTCTAGACGGACGCCATTTTGCCATTTTGTTTTGATTTATGCTGAACGAGGTGACGTGATATTCATTTAAACTCTGAATCTCTGTATCATAAGAATTTGCATTTGTAAAATAATCAATAAATAGAAACTTTCCTTTAAATTCGGCTTATAAATAACGTTCAGTAAATCATCTCCTTAAAAATTCGACCACATTTATACACAAAAGAAAATTCATTTTAGAAGTAAACTTCATTTAATCAGGAATTATTTACATGATTAAAAATTCAAATTCATATATATCGTAGATATTATGATGCTAAATCTATGGCAACCTTTTCATTCAGACGTCCGTGTGTAAATCACAATTTCAATGCGTTATTTTAACATGTATTTTAACCATATAATCATCATGAATGTTGCTTGAGTGTGCATGTTGAGATGAGGAGGAATGCGAGACCAGCTAGCTATGTGGGATTCAGGCCTGAGTCTGTGCACAGTACGCTCGGCTTGTTATGAAACAACCCTGTACAACGCCCTCCTCTCCGACAGCTGCGAGCTCACCTCTCTCCCTCTCTTCCATCTCGATCTCCATCTCCCTCTTTTCTGTTCCAACGGTAACGATCGCTTCACGAATTCTACCTCGATAGACAGTTAGCGGAGCCGTCACGTTAAGGTACTTGGATGATGAACTTTGAACTTAGTGTAGGTGAATGGTTAGTACTAAAATAATATTGTAAACGTAGTGCGTCGCAATGTAAACGATAATTGTTTGATTCGAAAATTCAATTTCATATACAAACTTTATTTTTCTCGAACACGATTTAAATAATTGAATCACTTATGTTCATCAAATTTATTTCTCAACGAGGGGAACGTCATGAGAATTTAAAATATTTCAACAGTATAATACTGGAATTAAGATGAAATAAATTTGTGATCTTTATTGATGAACGCTTCACGTTCAATTTAAATTTACTGGAACATTTTGTTGATGACTTACTCAACGTGAATGCACCATTTAAAATTTTGCTTCGCATCGTATAAGATTATGATACCACTTCGAAATTGGAACGTAGTTCAAGCTCGATGTGTTTTAAGGCAAACTCCCCAAACACCGCTTAGCTGGAGGCAGCCGCTACCTCGCACCCTCTCTCCCCCTTGTTCTATCCCCCGAACCCTCGGGTAGTTCTCTTCTTCGCTCTCGTTCAAAGAAAAGGCCTAACTGTCATACGAACATGCTTTACCTCGCGAGCTCGATACTAGACTTGGATACTCGCCGTCTTTCGAACGCTACTTTGCATAGCAGTTCTATTACGCTGAAAGATTCGATAAATTTGAACTTAAGATAAACTTTCAATGATTTGAATTTGGTGTAATATTGTAAACGTGTGATAAATAATAGCATGAGCGTGTATTAATTTCATTCATTTAAAAATTTGAGTTTACCCATCATCAGGATAATGGACTTTATAACGAAATTTAAAATCCGATCATTATAAAGACACCCTTGATATTAATCTAATCGCAGGAGTTCTTTGTCATTTGACGTGCTCAACGTGAATGCGCTATTTAAAAATTTTGCTTCACGTCGTACTAGATTATAATGTCACTTCGAAACTGGAACGTAGTGTAAGTGTATTATGTCCTATTGTAAGCACAGAGAATAGAACGGGTCGAGGTGCGGGAATCGTATGGAATGAATGAGAACTTGTCTGGGAATGAATAAAATTCACAAGAACGATAAATAACAATAACGGTAATTTCAGCTGGTGCCGTGGGCTCTGCGAGCGGTCGGGTGAACGGCTGCGTCATCCCTACCGGCGTATCACCACACGCTCTGCTTAGGCGCGCACTCCACCGGCGCCACCGAGTCACCACAATCCCAGTTCACAAGCTCACTGCCGCGACCCACACCCGTGGCAGGCTTCGCGTTCATGTGGTCCGCGCTAAGTGTCGACATGGCTCGGACGTGGACGTGGCAGCGGCGACGCAACAACGGGGCATTGGCGGCAACAACAATAACAACACTCCGACGAGCTCAACGCACGAGCGCGGAGAAAACGTCGTAGAAAATGGTCCGCTCAGCGACACTTCACCAACAAGAACAGTCTGAGCTAGACGCACGACCTCGAGGAAAACGACGAAAGAAAACCGTCCGCCAGTTGACTGGGTCAACTACTTTAAAATTTTCTGGGAGGATATTTCGAATCACGGAACCTGAGTGGAGATAACATCGGCAAGAAAAAGAGGGAAACTCGACTACGACGAAGCTCCGGGATATACCAGCGCATCATGAACAACGAAATGAACTACAACTACAAAGATTTGATGATCTTTTGCGACATCGGCGTGTCTTCGTGGCTGTTTAAAAGAAGTCTTCAGGACTCAAAAATAAAACCCCATCGCGAAGGAGATCGTGTATGATAAGGCGCGGTTAAAATGACTTTCTTGAAGACAGGCATTGCGAGGATGTCTATCCTTCCACATAATTGGATGCTGCTGAAGTATGATCACGGCGACCGAGACTTTAATTGTCCCGTGTCCTTTAATGAAATTTTTATTTCATTGAATATTTTCTAGAAATATTCTGCGAGCTGAGGAAGCCTCCGCCATTTTCTGCGGGGAACAACGTTTGCCAAAAACGGACGGAGGACTTGGCCATGTCTAGAGGTTTCAAATCAGAGTTCGACAGAAGAACAAACTCAGTAATCGCTGCCGTAAAATCATCACAGCTGGATACGTGGATATACCAAAAAATAAAAGATCTGACTTATCAACGTCTCCCCCCCCCCCCCCCCACATGCACGCAAAAGCTGTAGAGAGAGTCAACGATCAGGAGATCGTCTTCATCGCCAACAAGGGGAGATTTTGTTGTGATCTTATCACAACGTAAGGATCTTCAGAACGAGGGACGCCTCTATATGTTCAGGATGATCCAAAGCAGCCGAGGAGAGACGTCGTGTGCTTCGGGAAACGGTTATCAGACTCCGCGAATCGTTCTAAATAGTTATTCTTCCCTCCTACTATTTCTACTCTACGTCGACTCCGAGATCGCGAGGGAAGCAAGGACGTCAACCGACCGAAGAGGGATTTCAAGACATCGCTACTAGAAGATCTCTGTATAATGTCCGTATTGTTTTATACCTAACTTTTCTTAGATCATTAATGCTATTATCATAACTTGATATTTCATCGCACGAAGTAACTAAAGACGATAGAGTTGTTTATAACGCTCAATTGTGAGTCAATTCATCGTAAAGGTTTATGTTCTCATGCAAAGTCAACCTTACCGAGAAGCGCACTACCGCGCAGCTACCAAGCGTGGGCGAGTTAGTTAGAGCGCGGCAGCCAGAGAAAGAGCACGCACATAAGATTTCTTTCCTCGCCCTCGGGCAACCCTTAGGGGTCTTCTGTTCATCTGACGTCATTATATTTACTCAGTGTCATAGTAAATCAAGTGTAATTCCGAAGTATTGTAATAACGTAAATGGCTGCCCGCGTTATATAAAGCGACACCACGTCGGAATCCGAAACTAAGATGAGTCTCATTCAGTATTGTATACTTTTCCATGAGCATCCCTGTATCGATTCTCTGTGCCTAGGTTTCATCATGCCTTAAGCATTCTCTTGTGAACGTTATGCCTTCAGCACATGTTATGTATCTGCCCTCAGCACTTATTGTGTTCTTGCCTTCAGTATATTGCTAAAATGAGTATTGAATGTAACTTAGTGCGTTAGGTCTATTTGTATTCAAGAACGCCAAGTTCATGTAACGAGAATAAGTAATAAATGTCGATGCGTCATCGCGTATAATTACCTGCTAGTTAGGGAGATGAACTGTCATGATCTGTGGAGACACTCCACGCTACCAATACATTCAACCTACTATTTATTCCATGCTACCAATTTATACTAATTCCACGCTACCAATTTGCCGCTCATTTGATTTGCCGCTTATTCATTAATTAAATTTGTGGACGTTGAAAAGTCCCAGTTTATCTACGTTAACCTAAAATAAAATAATGTGGTCATCAATCACGCCCGTCAAAAGAGAGCTAGCTATAAAGACGAAAAGAAAAGAAAGAATGACATCAAAAAAAGGCTCCATGACATTTCAGTATATGTTGTGTGTTCATGAAAGTTTAATTTATACCCCACTGAATGGTTTAGTCTGTAATTCCGCCTCTTGAGTTTCTCATAATCAGTCTAAGCTCTCCCCTTGCCTGTGGCTCCCATCATTTTAGTATTTTCTTTTGCTACTTCCACTTGAGAAGTGGAATAGCGAGTCCTGCCAGTCTCCTACTATAGGGGCCTTACCGGGTCTACAGTTATCCCCCAACACTTGTCAGGGTTGGCACATAAAAAACCCACCCAAAAAACCAACACTAAGAAACCGACTAAATAGTGTTTTTTTTTTTTGGGTTTAATTATTGTTATGTAAATTTTATTTGTTTTCAAGCTTATGGAATCAAAATGAGCTAAATAGTTATCTTGTCAAAATAAGTATCTAAGTCATGTGCAAGACTATGACAAGACAACATTGAAAAACAAAACACCAACCCTATACAAATCAAATTAGAAAACCCTCAATCACAAAAAAGCTCGAGGGACTACTATATTTTAATTAATTCCATTTCCAAAGTAAAAAACAAAAATTTAGAAATACATGCAGTTTGACTACTTAATTTAGAGACTTCTGAATTCTTCCTGTCTTCTAGACTAGGCTGCTACTACAATACTACTGTGTTTCTCTTTCTACATCCACTGCCATTTCATCGTTGTCATCCACATCATGATCATTTGTGAGCTGGCGATATACTGAGACAATTTCTGTGCGCGTTCTGATCCTAATCTATTCCTCAATTTATACCACACAATTCCAAATGTTGAGAAAATTTTCTTAGTGGATCCTGAACTTGCGGGTCAAGAATGAAGATTGCTTATAAAGTTGCAGCAACCCTCTGCCAGTGTTTTTTCATGAATCTGCATTTTCTGCTGTTTCATGTCTTGAATATCTCACCATCAACAAGGAGTCATTGTCTTAGTGATATTCTCATTGAACATGTGTTTTGGGAAGATGTTGGAGTCCATCAATTTATAGGAGTAAAGCGCACTATGAACTCCGGATTGTACTCAGCCAACCCCTCTTCAATATCAGTCTCCTGTGAGAGCTTTGCCTTAAATTTTGTAAAATGAAACATCAATATCGAGTTTATTATCTTGTTGATCAGTCTATTGTGAAACTAGGCTAAGTGAATTATGTTAAACATTATTGTACACCCTAGAATAATGTAATGGTAGGATGCCCTAGAAGTCGCTGAACTTATTCGGGCCCACAGGTAGCTATACTCAAATTTGACCATTGTATTAGACCTGAGAAACATTCTACCTCTGTATCACCTGTGGTAAATAAATTGTTTAAATTGAAAGAAGTCTAACAATTATAGTCAGATGGGGCAAGACAACCGCAGCCATCATGGGGTCAGAAAGTAAAGAAACTACTGGCCTATGGGGAGCATTCAAGCTGCACTGGAACAAATTTGACGATGGAATCTGTTAGAGCATTTACTTCCAATCATTTTAGTGTTTGTTGCTATCCTGTACTGCGAAAAGTGAATGTTTTGGCAAATTTAAAAAAAAATATTTGGCATGTCACTACATGTTGTAACATGTAACAGTGTGGTTGACTGACCTGACTTGCGCAGCTAAGCACTCCAGCTCACACAATACACATGTTAAGTTGTTAACAGCATGACGGTTAATTGATGTGCAGCTGTCTGGCTTCAAGCTGCTTGTGGCAGTTACTTATGATGTGCATGGTGCTTATCTCTCACATGACTTGCGCCTGTCTGCTGCTAAAACAATTTACTATTAATTGACGAGCATAGCAATTCTCTTTGGACATCTTATATCTTTACAGACTGCAGAGCTATGTCTCTATGCATATGGTAATTGGTAAATGGTAATTGTGATTACCAAAGAAGTATGTTAATATGATTCATCAGTTCATAATTTAATTGCATTTCATTCTTATCTTATAACAATCAATTATATTATAACAACTAGCTAATTGTAACATTGCACTGAATGCAAGAGGCTTGAGAAGTACTGATTTTCTTTTGCATTCAGTAGTCGTCATTACTTAGCCTTATTTTGACAGTGCAAACAAACCTATTATTTTCTTCATTTCCTGCCAGGCTTGGGGAGATCTCATGAGCACCCTTAGAGTCCTGCAATTTTTGAGTCCTAGAAAAAAGTTGTAAAAAATACTGTGGTATTTGAATCAATCTAAGAACTTGACACAATATAAACAAATGTTTTTTAATTAGAAATGCTACTACTTTTTTCATTCCATCATTCATAAAGTAATAATTTGATATAATTTTCAGATGAAGACTCAACTGCATCTGTGTCTGACCATGCTTCAGCTACCAAGACCACCTCTTCTGGAAAGGATCTTGATCTCTCCATGGTCATCAAGCTTGATTCTCATGCTGAGATTTTGGTAAGCGTTTTTTTAAGAATTTCATCTCAAAGATAATGTTTCCATTTCCTATTTCCTTCTTCTTTGGTTAGATGAGATTAGTCGTTAGTTTTAGCCTCCCTACCCGCAGCAACAAATCCGATCCAAAGAGAAGAAGGAAGAAGGCACAATTTAGTATGGAGTAGAGGGAAAATGGAATCTATGCAGAAAGGGCATAGAAACAGTAAGATGAGAAAGCAGTTAATGTAACAAGATCAAAGTTGAAGAAGAAAGTAGTAGGTGCTGAAAAAAAAACAGGACAGCAGTGAACCGAAAAACAGTGTCCATAACAAAGCAAAAACCCATTCTATTTCAACAAAAAGATAGCCTAACCTTTAGCTTGGGCCCTCACATGAGAGCGCTAATTCCCATCGACACAATAGTTGTGTCCCCCTGAGGGGCTTCTTCTTTGGTTAGTGAGGCTTAAACTAACTTATCTAATCTGATATTCTTTGAAGAAAACTGATGATTGAAGCTTGAAATTCTATTATATATCTAAAGCAATACATGTTTTACAGAATCAAATGCTTCATAGTACTTGCATTCTACCATATATTTCTGTTGTGACAATGCATTACAGAGCTGCTAAGAACATATATTACTGAGTAGTAAATTTTCTTTAGTGATTACTATCTACGTATTGATGTCTGAGAAAAAAGTTATGAAAGTTCCTTTCACCATGGTTGAGATCATGATTTGTGTCGAGTATTTTTATTTCTCTAATGCCCAACAACGAATATTATAACATTACCTCAGGTTTAGATTTTCATTGTAAACGACTAACCTTAGTGTCCACTTTACTTCTCTCAGCTTTCTTGTCTTCTCTGTTATTTTTGTCTTCTCTTTCTCTTCTTTCTTGACTTGTTGTTTTTAGATAAGGGTATATTGTGTCAACTTGTGCATACTTGCCCTATTTTCTTGTTCATACATGATCAGTCTTCCTTTTTGTTCTCTTAAGATCTCCTTTGTTTAGCCTGGGATTTCCTAAACTAATAAAATTTTATTATCAATAATCATTGATGGAGGACATTTCTACTATTTTATTCAGAGCTAAATTCTTTCATTGCACTCAATTTCAAGTAAAATTTTGATTTTCAAGACCATTAGCTTCCCAACTGCCATAAGTGTTGATACATACAATTGAGAAACTTCTGAACCTTTTTAATAGAAACAAATGTGAATGAAATTTTTAAAAAGGTATTTACTTCTCTTCCTTAATCTGAAATGTACAATTTTTTATCAAGACTTCAGTGGTTGATTTATGCACGTATTTAAACTTGATCCCAGTCTCAGTGTTCAATATCTTATATTTTTAGAAATTTTATTTATGGATCAATTTCACAGTGAATGTATTATACATGTATTTAAGCATATTCACCAAGTCAATGTTCTACCGTTGCAGCTTTTAGATGAATTTTGTAAAAAATTATCTTCATGCAAAAATTGTGTTCTTATCAAGAAATTAGCTACTGTAAAAGTGCTTCTCCTTCATGTAAAAAATTTTTTCTTGCTACAGGCATTCTATGTCACATTTTTATGCCACTTCTTTTGACCAGACTCATCAGGGGGATATAATTATTCTACTTATGGGAATTAGCGTTCCCAGGGGGAATATGGGAGGGCTCGAGCTAATAGTTAGGTAGGCTTTATTTTTGTCAAAATAACATAGGTTTTTGTTATGTTATGGACCATCTTTTTTCGGTTCACTGCTGTCCTGTTTTTTTTTCACACCTACTACTTTCTTCTTCAACTTTGATCTTGTTTCATGAATTTCTTTCTCATCTTACGGTTTCTATGCTCTTTCTGCATAGATTCCGCGTTCCCTTAATTCCATACTAACTAAATGGTGCCTTCTTCCTTCCTCTCTTTTGATCTCATTTGTTGAAGATAGGGAGGCTTTAACTAATAATATGATCTGTTCTTCTATTGCACAGAAGTTTATACACGAACAAACATTGGCATCTAAGGATCTTTCTTTCCAATTCAAGCGTGATCATATCATCTTGTACATAGGTTTTTCTAATGCCTTATAATTAACACCAGGGCGCCATGACGCTTTCCTCCGGTCAAGACCGGTACTCTAGGGTGGCCAGTACGCATAGGGTAGATTTTTTTCCACAGAATTTTCTTGATGGGACCCCCTAAAAAGGTGAGGTTGATAGAAAAAAAAGTAGCATTTTTTCTATCGACCTCACCTTTTTGGGGGTCCCATCAAGAAAATTCCGTGGAAAAAATCTACCTTATCAGTACTGGCCACCCTACCGGTACCCATTTCAGACACCTGGGTAGAGTGAGGTATTGTGGGTTGAATTGCTCCCCTATGCCCAACGGAGAACATCTCCAAGCGCGGGGATTCGAACCCTCAATGCCTTCATGGAAGGGCATGTCTTAACCCCACACTATGACGAGCATGATTTTTGCATCAGGTTTAGGGTGAATGAAAATATTTTTAACCATTCAATCTCTGTTCATGTGTGCAATATTTTATTTTATTTTATTTTTGTAGGCTGTGCCAAGCTGTTCGTCTCAGCCTGGCAGCTTGTATCAGCCAGCTGTCCTTAGCCAGCTCGCCTCGGGCGTCGTGTCTCAGCTCTTCATGACCAGCTCGTCCCAGCCAGCTCGTCGCAGTTCGTCTCGGTGTTGGCAGTGCCCAATCTGCCCGAAATCCGTCGCTGCCCTTCCGAGGCATATGCGCTCTATTCACAAGATGAGCAAAGAGGAGGCCAGATACATCTTGAAGACCCACAATCTTGAATCACGGCAAATAAAAGAAAGAAAGAAAAACTGCCCAATCGAAGGCTGCTATGCAATAATCACGCGGGTGAGGCAGCACCTCAGAAGAGCTCATAAAATGAATTTTCCATGTAAAGAAGTTACGGATGCACCTGCAGTTCCATCATCGCCCCCTCTGTTAGAGGAAGAAGTGTCGGGCAATGCTGTCGATATCGTGACTCAAAAAGTAGAAGTTCAGGCCAAAAATATGGAAGAAATTTCTCCTCCAGAGACAACAGAATTTACGGAAGTCCTCAGAAATTGCCTGAAGAGTTTTGAAAAGTGGTTATTGGGGCCTGATGGAGGTCGTCGGCATCCTCTCAGCGCAGCCAAGCACACGAAACAAGTAGAATACATTGCATCCCGAAGAAATGTGAACAGTATGTTAGATTTTTTAGACTCACAACCGATGTGGAAGCTTGTGGATGAGCACATCGAAGGATTGGTGTGGAAGGCTTCCACCGGTCGCCTCTACATTGCTTCTCTCTCTGAATTTTTAAAGTATCTGTTAAAGGTGCCCACAGCATTCCAGTGCACTTCTACAGAAAGGGAACAAATGATTCTTCTGAAGGAAATCTTGCCTAACTGGCGTAAGTCCTACAGAAAACTGGATAACCTACAAAGGACAAGGAAGTGGGAACAACAAAGGGCCTTGCTTCACAACAATGATTCTGTCCGAAAGTACCTCACTTCTGACGATTACACAACCGTTTCGAAGATGATGGTGATGATCCAATCTGCGAAACATCCAATATGCCCACAGCGTCAAGAGTATGCAAAAATAGTTAGGACAATCTTGACAACCATCAGCATTTCTATTGCCAAACGCAGTGGCGTTTTGGCCGAAATGACCCTTGCTGAATACAAGCAAAAAATCGAAAACGAAAATGGCACAGTAATAGTTTCAGTTCAGCACCACAAAACCGAGGGCACGTGGGGATCTTCATGTTGTCCATTGACAAAATTCCAGTGCCAATGGATTGATCTGTACCTTGAAAAAATCCGAGTTGTCGCCAATGAACATTCTCAATCCCCCTATCTGTTCATAAAATTCAATGGCCAAAAATACACTAGTTCTGACATTTCCGCCGCACTGGCAAAATCATGGAAATTGGCTGGACTCGGCCACACCTCTGCAACGCTATTCCGAAAAAGTGCAGTAACCGCCATGTATCAAAACGCCCCTGATAAAAAAGCAAGCATGGCAGTTTTAATGGACCATTACGAGTCCACTGGTTCTAAACATTACAGATTGCTGGACAAACAAAAACAAGCCATGGATGCTGCCGAGTTTAATGAAGAGGCCATGTTTGGTCAGTGCAGATCATCTGTTCTCGCATTGGATTCTGTGCCTAACGGAACACCTAAGACTCCTAATGAATCTCATGAATCTTTTGCTCATTCTCCGGAGTCTGAAGATTCGGGGTCTGAAGATTCGGAGCCTCAAGATTCGGAGCCTCAAGATTCGGAGCCTCAAGATTCGGAGCCTCAAGTTTCGGAGCCTCAAGTTTCGGAGCCTCAAGTTTCGGAGCCTCGACGTTCCGAGCCTCGACATCCAGAGCCTCAACGCAAGACGCTATCGCTCCGGAGCCTGAGGCCGACTCATCGCCGAAAACAACAGATTTCTGAACCCGACTTGAAACGCATGAGGATTATCTTTAGAGATATGATCGAACGAGATCAGCCGATTACCGAAAACTCGTTAAAAAATACTCCTGATTCAAAAAATTTCTTGCATAGGTATGGCAACATACCAATCATGAGGAGGTTAAGGTATGAAAGATTATTGTATAGAAAGTTGAATTAAGCCGAAAGAAATCTTGCTGAAAATCTTGATAATTCGGCGTCTAAAACTGCTCGTGATTTATTATAAGTGTAGTCTCTGCATCGAAATTGAGTTAACTTAACCCGAGATATTCTGCGGAGGAACTTATTACTACTGATAACCTCACTATTTCATTTCATTCTATTCGATAAAGAATCTATTGTTTTATATCTTCGAAATTTCTAGCTAATTTTGAAATTATTTTAATTTTTCTCTACACACTCGTCAATTTGCAATGTAAATTTATAGTTATGTTACACTTACTTTTCATATGTTGGTTTTGCCTTGGAATTCTTGATCCAGTGGACAGTTTTCCAAGTAGGATTATTTATACATGAGCAGTCATTTCTAGCGACATTTAAACAGGTTTAACGGAGCTACAGGTTCGAGGATAAGAGCATACAACAACGATAGTGCCATGATGTTTGGCTTATGCTTGCTGTTTGTAAAGGACCGTACTCTTTATGGATTTTTCCAATTACTTATTTTTAGAGTTAAAAATCCGGAATGTTTTTTGCTTATGCTTGCCGTTTGTAAAGGACCGTACTCTTTATGGATTTTTTTTTCAATTAGGTATTTTTAGAGTTAAAAATCCTAAACAAATGGTTTCCAGAAACCACAAAACCAATGTGCTGGTACTATTTCTAAGTTTAAAATTGTATTTCGTCTCTTCTAAACCTGAACACTTTATTTCTGTGGGTAATTTTCCTCATATAACAGGGATTGAAGTTGATTTTTTGCTTTAATACAGATCAAAATACATTCCATGCTCAAACAATAGAAATGCCTTGCACAGCACTGCTGCTTGAAAATATTCTGATAAGCTTTTGAATAGGCATCGAAGAAATCTTGGAACACTACGCTTACTGTTAATGTTTGCACATTACCATTGAGCGTTGTGTTATCCTGAGATTTTTTCAATAACTATTCAAGAAGTAGTAAAGGACCGTACTCTTTATGGATTTTTTTTCAATTACGCATTTTTAGAGTTGAAAATCCTGAATGTTTTACGCTTATGCTTGCTGTTTGTAAAGGACTGTACTCTTTATGGATTTTTTTTTTCAATTACGTATTTTTAGAGTTAAAAATCCTGAATGTTTTACGCTTATGCTTGCTGTTTGTAAAGGACTCTACTCTTTATGGATTTTTTTTTTCAATTACGTATTTTTAGAGTTAAAAATCCTGAATGTTTTTCGCTTATGCTTGCTGTTTGTAAAGGACCGTACTCCTTATGGATTTTTTTTCAATTACGTATTTTTTGAGTTGAAAATCTTGAATGACGTTTTTTGCTGATGCTTGCTGTTTGTAAAGGACCGTACTCCTTATGGCTTTTTTTCAATTACGTATTTTTAGAGTTAAAAATCCTAAAGAAATGTTTTCCAGAAACCACAAAACCAATGTGCAGGTACTATTTCTATGTTTAAAATTGTATTTCGTCTCTTCTAAACCTCAACACTTTATTTCTGTGGGTAATTTTCCTCATATAACAGGGATTGAAGTTGATTTTTTGCTTTAATACAGATCAAAATACATTCCATGCTCAAACAATAGAAATGCCTTGCACAGCACTGCTGCTTGAAAATATTCTGATTAGCATTTGAATAGGCATCGAAGAAATCTTGGAACACTACGCTTACTGTTAATGTTTGCACATTACCATTGAGCGTTGTTATCCTGAGATTTTTTCAATAACTATTCAAGAAGTAATCTCTCATTGTTAGTATTCATAAATTCAGTATTTGAGTAGCCATTGAAGAAATCTTGGAATAACACTACGCTTACTGTTAATGTTTGCACATTATTACCATTGAGCGTTGTGTTATTCTAATTTATTCCACGACTTTTCAAGTATTTAACTATTATCTCTTACTGTTTTGGCATAGTAAATATTTTTGAACCTATAATTTATATCAGTATCCTTTTGCTGCTGTTAAGCCTTCAGTACACGTGACGTGACGCATCGAAATTGAGTTAACTTAACCCGAGATATTCTGCGAAGGAACTTATTACTACTGATAACCTTACTATTTCATTTCATTGTTTTCGATAAAGAAAAGGCACAATTTCGGATAAATTTTTGTTTCACAAAAATTCGAACTGTCTACTTGAATGTGAAGAACGTGCTAACTGACCAGCCAATTTGAATGTTCTTTTCTGTAAATTGCGGAAAATGCGCTTTGACACTAACATTACTCCCTATAAATCCAATGCCTAATAGGCACATCAAATTGACCATGTGGGAAACTTTCTGAATCCCTCACACACTCATTGAACGAGAAGGAAAATAGAAGAATTTATTTTTATTCGCTTAAATAAATAATTTTACATTTTACTGCACTTTGAAGTACGAATAGAAAATACTTAATACCAATCGTTTCTAACGAAGTATAACAAATTTTAGTTTCGATAGACAGAAAAGGCACGGCCAGAAAGGAATTAAAAACTCACTAACGGCGACAACGAGCTGGTACAGGACAAACAAAGTTTACACAAATGATTAACGCATCGCAACGAAGATCTTATCTAGTTCAAGGGTGTCGCAAAACAACGATCTTTAGCTCTAATTGATTTTAAAGGTGTAGCAACAGCGAATTTTTATTCAGTTAATCGCAGAGTTGTTGCAACGGCTATCTTTTATTCAGTTAATTTTAAAGGATTAGCATTAGAAAAGCGATTTATTTCTCTGGAACCATGTAAAACTTTGAAATTTAAAATCATAAAAGCTTTTCGTTTGCAGTTAGGGTGATATCTAGGCAAAGAAGTTCGGCAGGCAAGTCGTTAGCGGACAGCGGTCGGCTGTTGAATTACAAGAGTCCCGGGATCTGTGTCCTCAGTCATACCGGAACCCAGGTTCACAACACGTCCAACCTCCCAACGCCAGCCGAAAAATAAAGGTGGAAATAAGAGAAAACAGTCGACATCCGAAGGCCGCTTTCCTCAACTAAGTGGAGCTGGTGTCAGAGACGCGTCCCGACTGATACACACGCCACCAGCACCACCCGCCACCAGCCTCACCCGCCACCAGCCTCACCCGCCACCAGCCTCACCCGCCACCAGCCCCACATGCCACACCCGCCACCAGCACCACCCGCCACCAGCACCACCCGCCACCAGCACCACCCGCCATCAGCCCCACATGCCACACCCGCTTCCAGCACCACACACCACCAGCCCACCCACCACGTATCACACACCACACCAGCTACACACCACACCAACCACACACCACACCAACCACACACCACACCAGCCGCACACCCCACCAACCACACACCACACCAGCCGCACACCCCACCAACCACACACCACACCAGCCGCACACCCCACCAACCACACACCCCACCAACCACACACTCCACCAACCACACACCCCACCAACCACACACCCCACCAACCACACACCACACCAACCACACACCACACCAACCACACACACCACACACCACACCAGCCGCACACCACACCAGCCGCACACCACACCAGCCGCACACCCCACCACCAACACCCCACCACCCACACACCACACCAACCATGGCACACCACACCACCCGCACACCCCACCAACCACACACCACACCAACCACACACCACACCAGCCGCACACCCCACCAACCACACACCCCACCAACCACACACCCCACCAACCACACACCCCACCAACCACACACCACACCAACCACACACCACACCAACCACACACCACACCAACCACACACCACACCAACCACACACCACACCAACCACACACCACACCAACCACACACCACACCAACCACACACCACACCAACCACACATCACACCAACCACACACCACACCAACCACACACCACACCAACCACACACCACACCAACCACACACCACACCAACCACACACCACACCAACCACACACCACACCAACCACACACCACACCAACCACACACCACACCAACCACACACCACACCAACCACACCAACCACACCAACCACACACCACACCAACCACACACCACACCAACCACACACCACACCAACCACACACCACACCAACCACACACCACACCAACCACACACCACACCAACCACACACCACACCAGCCACACGATGCTCGCAATACGGTGCATCGATTGGTCGTATGAAAAATTCTAATACCCTTTTTTTAAATTAAGTTAGAAAATGGACCCAGTTAATGCTAGGTATTTATATAATTGCAAAGCACTTCTGACTCTAAATTTGAGTTGCATATTGAACTTTACTTTAACTCTAAGCAGTCAACGTGTAAGACATTCAATTTAATCATAGATCATTCATCTTTAAAGTTAAACATTTTCATGACAACAACGGAAAATCAAACGAAAAAAAAACTTTGACAGCAATGTAATTCATTCATTATAAATATAAACATAATTACACGGCTTGACATAATTGTGAAACCTCTAAGGATCGAGTTTACACAGGCGTTAATTCATCACATTCGGACGCGCTCACGAGGCTAAAGTGGGCGTTGTTAGCCCCCTTTTATCGTATTATCTAAAAAAATGGCTGCCAAAAGTAACCGTTCCACCAATTAAAGATTCTAGCTTCAAAAGGGGGCAATGAGAGTTGACCAGTGATTGGAAGGGGGGCAATCGATGACAACCAATCATGGTTCCCAATTACTGAGCGCTAGCTTGTGGCTGAGCGAAAACTTATGAGAGGCATCGTCACGGAGGCGCATTTCTGCGTCGCGCGGGCGGCCTCAAGTGCCTGAAGCGCACGCCCGGCGTCGTCCAGGAGCATCACGGCTGCGGAGCGCAAGAAATCACGCAAGTTACGTCGCCGGAGCGCAGCCCCGCCCCAAATCACGATTGTTATTATTATTATTATTATTATTATTATTATTATTATTATTATTATTATTATTATTATTATATAAGAAAGTTTTAGCCTCCCTTAACCACAACAAAGATGTTCCAAGAGAGGAAAGAGGAAGGCACCATTTAGTATGGAGTTGAGGGAACACGGAATCTATGCACAAGGTGCACAGAAACAGTAAGCTAGGAAAAAAGTTCATGAAACAAGAAAAAAGTTGAAGAAGAAAGTAGTAGGTGCTGAAAAACAGGACAGCAGTGAACCGAAAAAAGATGGTCCATAACAAAACAAAAACCTATTCTATTTCAACAATAGGAAGCCTACCTAACCTTTAGCTCAGGCCCTCACATAGTCCCCCTGGGAGCGCTAATTCCCATAGATACAATACCTGTATCCCCCTGAGGGGGAGAACTTTATTATGACCAAACACTGTGGCACTTCTTAAATTTGAGTTTGTGAACTATTGAACAAAATTTTGTAGACTATATCAAGTCAAAACCTAAATTGGCACCCTAATTACGATCAATAATGATAAATAGGTTATTAACATTATATTATGGAACAAATCACATAAATGCAAATTTCATATAACTTTCATATATAGATATGGCTATATATATATATATATATATATATATATACAAACATATTCTATATATATATATATATATGTATGTAGTATCAGGTTGTAACATGAGTTCTGTCCAATTGTTGAGCTACATGTTTAGGGTACAATTACTTCAATTTAGCTTGTTAATATTGCATGCTTATCTATGGTAATTAATAAAATATTTCTTCTCTCAGATGGTGCAATAATTATTGAAATTAATAACTATTTTTAGCCCTAATTTATACTCCAAGTTGAGAGCTTTTCAGGCATATTTTACTGTTTGAATTTCATCAATACAATACGGCAAGCTCAGCAGCAAAAACGCACAAAGACACATAAGGAAGCCGTCTGGGTAAAACAAAAGTCCGTTATTTTCTGATGGATTTCTCTGAAATTTTTGCAGTAGGTGTGAAATAATGCATAGATCATTTGTTATTTAGACGAAATTTTTGTAGCTGCACTTTTTTTTCAAAAATTATGATAAAATAGGGGGTTTTGTAAAATCTATCTCCTACTACAATTTTGAAGTTACAGAACACCAGTGCTTCGTTTTTAGATTGCTTATATGTTTATATAACCATAAGCAATAGAGAATTTTGATAACTTCTTTTCGTGGATTTTGGGAATAAAAAAAAAAAAGACCTTTTTCATTTTTTTTTCATGTGGTGTAATTTTCAAAGTAATAAATGTATCCAAATATGCTATTGCTTATGGATACACCTTGCTAAGCCCTATCGAATGGTATATAAATTATTCTCGTAGCTCTAAAATTGTGGAAGGAGATACATTTGAGAAACCAATCATCAATTTCCAGAAAAACGTGTTTTTTCACAAAAAATTGTTTTTCTCTATCTTTTGAACTACAGGGTTTTCTACAATGAACTCTTGAGCGTTTGTAGCTCTTTTCAAGCCCTTTTGATTGATATAATTTACATTGCTGTAGCTCTGTAACTCTGGGGAAAAAATATACAACAAAAACAAATAGGTGTAATTCTTGAAAACAACCAATTTTTTCAATTTTTCATCTTTTTTCGACCAAAATACGTTTTTTCTTCAAGTCAACTTTTTTATAGCTCTTTTCAAGCCCTTTGGATTGGTGTGCTTGCCATAGCTGTAGCTATGATACTGCAGCTGTCATCGAGCTATGAATGAAAGCTGTGGTATCATAGATACGGCAGAACAGCTAAATTCTGAAATTGTCAAAAATTACAAAAAAATATTTACTCAGCATTAGAATGTTTCGTTTGAATAATGGAAGCACTTTGAGTAGCCCATTAACAAACTATAATGCTATTCCCGCAGAGAAACACGCTCAATTGACCCCCAATAATGAGGGGGGGAGGGTTCAAGGTCACTCCACCCCCATCGCTTTCCCCCCTCTGGTGGGCGCACTATTCGGAGTAGACGTAAACGGAAAGTACCAATGGAAGCGCAAGAAAATCCTCTATAAGATGCATATCAAAACAGAAAATCAACACATATCCTGATTTCTACCCAGACAACTGGGAAATGGGTCCCACACGATTTGTCAGAAATCAGCAGGCAACAGCGTATGACCTGTTTTGTTTCACTGCGTTCTTGTGAACTTCAGGCACCTTTTTTAGACCGAATCCTAACTGGCAACACGAAGTGGATCCCTTACAACATCGTTAAGAGAAAAAAAAAGTGGCTACGTTGCGGTTCAAAGCCAATTCCACAGCCGAGAAGTGGATTGCATCTTGAAAAAATTCTTTTGTGTGTATGGTGGGATTTGAAGGGAATTGTTTATGTGAACTAATGGGTGACAATCAAACAATAACATCTGAAGTTTACTGTCAGCAGCTAACTTGTTTAAAAGCAGTTTTAGAGGAAAAACGACCTTCTTTGATCAATTGAAAAGGAGTGATTCTGCACCATGACTCTGTCAGACCCCACACTTCAGGAGCGACCAAAAATCTCATTGAAGAATTTGGATGAGGAAGTCTTGCATCACACACCATATTCTCCCAATCTTGCTCCAACCGATTTTCACCTTTTCAGGAGCTTACAGAATCACTTAATGGGACAAAGGCTTACATTAAGAGAAGAGGTCAAAATGAAACAATTTTTTTTTTTTAGTCTAAACTAGCTAAATTTTATAAAGAAGGAAGCAGGAAGCTTATGGCAAGATGGGAGGATGTAATTGATAAAAATGGTGCCTATGTTGAAGACTAAATGAATATATTTTCACAGGATTTTCACATTATTTCAAATTTAAAAAATGGACAGAACTTGTGTTACAACCTGATAGAAGATTAGATTAGATCATTAGTTAATTTAAGCCTCCCTATCTGCAACAAAGGCTATCCAAAGAGAGGAAGGATGAATGCACCATTTAGTATGGAGTTAAGGAAATGCAGAATCTATACAGAAAGGGCACAGAAACAGAAAGCTAAGAAAGAAGATCATGAAACAAAAAAAAGTTGAAGAAGAAAGTAGTAGGTGCTGAAAAAACAGGACTGCAGTGAACCGAAAAAAAGATGGTCTGTAACAAAACAAGATCCTATTCTATTTTGACAAAAAGAAAGCCTATCTAACCTTTAGCTCAGGCTCTCACATAGTCTCCTTGGGAGCGCTAATTCCCATAGTTACAATAGTTGTATCCCCCTGAGGGGAACCTAACAGAAGAAAGAACTCTAATAAGATGTAGCATCACCATGCTCCATTGACAAGATCTTGGAGGTAACTGAACTGAATCCGTGAGTCAGCATGACTGCCAAAAGGAATTTCAAATGAACTTAACTCTTGTTTAAATGATTACTTTGTTTTAAAAGATAATTTTATAGCATTTTTTCAGTATTTGGACATAAATTAATGTCATGGGAAAGAGAAAACTATCAGCTTTATGAAGAAGTAACTTTTGCCCCAAAAAAACATTCATAGTTACAGTAAATCGTTATTGTTTCCCTCAGACCAAAGTGGATAGAATAAACTCCAGCCTTTTCAAAGAAACATATTAGTGCTGGATGTGAACACTTTCTGGATTAGTGATGTACCGATGTATCGGTATCAGCAGTATCGGTCATCTTTACTTGTATCAGTATCGGCAAAATTCGGCGGATACTTGACCGATACTTATCAATATTACGTATTTTATCATGAAAATGAAGGTCATAAATCGTGAAAGTAAAAGTATCTAGCCTAACAATACCCGCTGTGTTTATTCATATATTTATTTATATATTTGTTTGGTGTCCGCTTCTTAACCCGTCTCCACATGGCCGACCTACCGGGAGGTTTGAAGAAAATGGGTCAATTGTGCAACGTACTGTACATTCATTGTTCAAGTTAGAAGTTTCATTGGGGGTTCATTGTTCAGGGAGAGAGCTGCTCTTTCTGTCAGTGGAAAAAACAAAGGCTGCTACCCCAACAAAAATCAACAGAATTTGAGTTTTTATTTCGGTAAAATACAAAAAACAGAAGTCGGAAAATCACTTGCCATTTTTTATCTATTGCACTCATGTCTTTTTATGATGCATTTTCATAGAATTTGAGTAGCTAAATCTTGTGGTATATGAATTTTTACTCAGGTGTAATAGTTCCGGAGTTATGTGTATTATTTGTAAAACAATTTTTATTTTTCCGTTCATTTTGTGTATAGGCTGTTATCAAGCAGTTTCATTGCTTGTAAAGAGTTTGATATGCATAGAGCTATTCCTCCCGAATACAATGGTGGTATTTTTTGCCTAGTAGTAAATCTGCGGATTTTGGACTCCCATTTTTTGGAACAAAAAATATAAAAAAATAACAATGATGGTGACCTTCTATGAGGCAGAGTGTGTGCTGGTATGCCTCAGCTACACTGCTGGCCTTCTAAGAGGTTGTGCAGCGCCGGTAGCTACACTCCAGACTGAGCCAAAGAATTCATACAGATTTGAGCATGTTACCTCTCCTCCCCTCCCCTCATTTTACCTTACACCAATGAATAGCGCTCAACGAGACGCTTAAGACCATATAGGGCAACCCCAGGTTTGCTGATGTGCCACCTGTACTAGCTTTGCCAACCTTCGAAGAGTCTAGGATGTGGCGACTGGTTAAGAAACATAGGATGCCTGAGTATGCGATATCATGGATACCAAACATCTTAGTGTCACATTGAAAGATGGCCCTTACATGCATTGATATGTTTGATATATCAGGATAGCTTTGGTTAGGATATGTTTAGACAGGAAAGGTTGAGTAATGTTGACGGAATTTTTTCAGGGGGCCGCTTAGCTTAACGATTACGTTGTCCATAGCATTTCCGCGGGTCCTGCTACTCCCTAAAAATACCCTTGATTTGTTTGGAGTCAGCTTTTTCTGGGTCATGCTTATAAATGTAGCCATAATGACCGTAGCTGTGATACGAGTTTCACCAGTGCACAAGTACAATATTTTTATCCCAAGTACTGTTGTGATGAATACATTTGAGAGTCATCCACGTCTGGAAAATTTGTTCAAGAAAGGTATTGAATCCCGTCATTTTTGGCGGGCCGTGCACACTAGTAATCAAATAAAGAGCCTATTCATACCTAGTAAATTAGTGAGCTAACTGTTTAATTACAGCATTTAATCAGGCCCGCTAACTGAATTTACTACTTGTACTTCCCGATGAGTCACGTACTGTCAGTGAGTGAAAGCCATGTAGCATGAATAGTTAAACACGGTAAAAACACAGTAATGACATAAAATTATTATACTTTTACAACTAAAACCTATGTAGTTTGACTCAATTTTCATTTTTTAACGTATGTGACAGGCTAACAAAAATCAAACCAAAGAAATGAAGTTGAAGGCGCATTTTAAAGTTTTGGTAAATTTAATATAGAAGTAGCTGATAATTCTATTTTGATTTAGCATGTAAATCACCGTTCATTATGAATCTTGCATTTTTTTCTATTTCAAGATGTTTGAAAAATTCACGAACAGTTTTATAGTTGGTTACATTTTTGCGGATCTTTTCGGTTTTGGGGCCAATCGAATTTTAATGTTTTCTTTTCACCAAATCATATTTTGGTGTGAAAAATGCAAAAATGATGACCATTTTGTGGAGAAATTATTCATAAAGTGTTACTAACCTAAGCTAGGGTATAATTTCAAACACCTCACTGGGAATCATGGTGAAAACTTCATGGACCCTGCAACAGGTGCACACATTCAAATGATTGAGAGTGCATGGCTTAGTCTAAAAATAAAAAAAAACGTCAGAGAGGCACTCGCCGACAAATGATGGACTCATATCTGTGTGAATTTGCGTGGCAAAAACGTACCAAGAAACTGCAGTATTTTCATAAAGTATTAATGGATATCAGCAAATTTCAGGCTTAATAAATAATTTCTCTACAAAATGGTTATCATTATTGTGTTTTTCTCACCAAAATACATACTTTGGCGAAAAAAAAAAATTTTAAAAAGCCCTCAACCCAAAAAGAGCCATGTTTTCTTCTGCACACTGTGTGTTAGTACATACGTGTGCAACTTGCGTTCACGCTGCTATTTCTGTAACTAAATGCTACATTATATTACTAGTTTACGCCTGTAAATGGAGAAAAATATCATTTTAAATCAATTTAGTCGGATAATAACCTCAGTTGGACAATAAAGATAGCTAAACAGTGAATACTTGTTAGTTCATGCATGCTGATAACGGTATCATACAAAATTAAGCGGAAAGATGACGCAATTGAGAAACTTTGTGCGCGAAACAAATCAAACGATATAGTTAACATAGCAAGAGCAGTTTTATCATTTCTAATCAAAAACTTTGTTGTCAATATTGTTATACAAGGCTTGTTCGTAAAATAAGTTCCACGGGCTGCCGCTGGTGCTAGAATTGTTTCTATGTGCGGCCTGGCAACAGAGGCAGGTTGTTTGGTTCCCTCACTTCAATCCCTTACCAAGCCAGTGTCGCTGCGACATTCAGTCTTGGCTCAGCAGCCGTCAGCGATGGAGCTTCGTCTTGCGTCTCCCACCAGCTGCGAGTTGGATGCTTAAAGGTTCAGTCAAAATCTTGTC
The DNA here is from genome assembly GCA_030386875.1 of Morinoia aosen. Taxonomy (NCBI): domain Eukaryota; kingdom Metazoa; phylum Arthropoda; class Malacostraca; order Amphipoda; family Talitridae; genus Morinoia; species Morinoia aosen. The sequence goes on from CM059579.1 coordinate 73,257,674, forward strand.
AATCATGGTTTTACTGACCTCCGGAACCTTTTTGCACAGCTCCCGACCTGTAATCCGTCGATCTTCAAGCATTGCCGCTTCGACTTTGGCAACTGTTTCATAAGAAACCGATGGCCGCCCTGCACGGGCTTCATTGTGGACGCCTGTTTGGCCATTTTTAAAGACCTTGACCTATCTGCACATCATCCCAGATCTCATACACTCTTCTCCATACACTTGACAAAGTTCATCGTGAATTTCATTCGCCGATTTCTTTTTAGTGGCCAGGAAACGAACAGACTGCAACTCCCAACTGGCGGGAGACGCAAGAGGAAGCTCCATCGCTGACAGCTGCTGAGCCAAGACTAAACGTTGCAGCAACGGTGGCTTGGTAAGGGATTGGAGTAGGGGAAACAAACAACCTGCCTCTGTTGCCTGGCCATGCATAGAAACGATCCTAGCACAATTTGCAGCCCGTGTAACTTATTTTACGAACACGCCTCGTATTATTTGCTATATTAGTAAATAATTTTATTAAAACACCCATGTAGGGCTTATAATGATTTTATTTTAATATAATTGTAAAAGTATAGGTCAAAGTATCGGTATTTCCAAGTATCGGAGTATTGGTATTGGTATTTTCAAGTATCGGAGTATCGGTATCAGCAAAAAATGGGTATCAGTATCGGTCAAAAAAATGGCATCCGTACATCACTATTCTGGATGTAAATGAACTGCAGAGAAGTTCCTTTGACATCTTTGCCAAAGGATTGTAATGAACTGATGTTAAATTAAGGATGTAATGATGTATTGCAATACGATTCATTTAAAATTGTGATCCAAGGAATGTGACGTGAAATCGATTGGAATGTAAATCCAGTTTTTCCCTTAAATTGCACTTAAAATCAGATCATATTTTTGTTTGCATTGAAGTGCAAAGTGTGAGAATATTTATCTTTGAATAAGATTTGAGAGGTTATATCTAGAGATGTGACTCAAAAAAAACCATGCCTTTTTTTTAAAAAAAAACACGTTTTTTTACAAAAAAAACTGTGGTAAAAAAAACATGGATATTTTGTTTTTTTTAATATTTTGTCTGAAAATAACTCAGCAAGAAAAAGAACCACATTACATTATTTGTTTTCATGTCAAATTACAAAATAAAACAGCATACTTCTTAATTGATGGTTTTCCATGGTTTTATGAAATTTTTCATTTTCTGCGGTTTCATGCTTTGATATTTCATTTATTTTACAATACATGTGAATGACCTTCAACTCCCAAAATGGTATGTTATAATAACATATCTTTACTTATGGTCATTGATAGAGATGTGACTAAAAAACCATGCTGTTTTTAAAAAAAAAATGTTATTTATACAATATTTATATTGTTAAATGTTCTTTATACAAAAATTATGACTAAAAAACATGGATATTAATATATTTATGTGACCTTAAAAATCCAATGCTGTTTTTTTTAAAACATTGTTTTTTAACAGAAAAATCTTGACTAAAAAACATGGCTATTATATTTTATGGGACCAAAAAAATTGTTTGGTTTAAAAAACATTTAAAAAAAATGACGAAAAAAATATGGATGTAAATATCAGGAAAGTTATTTTTATTTAATCCTTCAACGCCCACATTTTTATACTCATATTACCGTTATCACAACCACTATTACGAAACCGACACTGGCATTAGGTAGTCATTGTTATCAAGATGTGGAAGGAACTGCCACTCGGCAGTGAAGTTCAAAGGACACATTAGTGAACAAATTGAATAAGAAATACAATATATTATTGTTATTTTTGAAAGAGGACCGTACAGTCCACTTGGGCACTAAAGGGTTAATCAAATTATCTTTAGAAACTTATAAACAAAGAATGCTGTTAATATTGAAATCATGTTTATTAGAACTATAATAGGTCTTAGAGTAAAATATCTACAAAGAATCTAATCACTCCATAAAACCTTTCGAAGACCAGCTCCATCCTCAGTCATTTGGTAAAATTTGGTGAAATGGACGATGAATTTTCACTGTTCCTTTGAAAAACATTTGACTGAATGACTTGCTGAGGATGGAGCTAGTCTCCGAAAGGTTTTATAGAGTGAATAGATTCTTTGTGGATATAATATTTTAAGACCTGGTACGGTTCTAATGGTTAATATATCTGATGTGACCAAAAAATTCATGCTGTTTTTCGAATGTTTGTTACAAAAAAGTCATGACTAAAAAACACGGATATTAATATACTTCATTTTACCATAAATAACCATGCTGTTTTTTTGAAAGACATTTTTTTTCTACAGATAAATCATGATTAAAAAATGTGGATATTAATATATTTTATGTGCCAAAAAAAACATGCTGGTTTTTTTAAATCATGTTTTCTTTACCAAATAAATCATGACTAAAAACATGGATATTAATGACTTTTTGTGAAATAAACATGGACTTTAAAATGTCATATTTTTTTGGTCAGATAAAATTTTATAACACTCATGTTTTTTGTAAAAAATCTTTTTTTCAAAAAGTATGGTTTTTTTGTCACATAAAATAAATTAATATCCATGTTATTTTTACAGATTAGATTAGTCATTAGTTTTAGCCTCCCTACCCAGCAACAAATGCGATCCAAAGAGAGGAAGGAAGATAATGAAACAAGATCAAAGTTGAAGAAGACAGTAGTAGGTGCTAAAAAACAGGACAGCAGTGAACAAAAAAAAGGGTGGTCCTCAACATACCAAAAAAACATTTTATTTCAACAAAAAGGAGGCCTACTTAACTCCCAGCTTGGGCCCTCACATTGTCCCCCTGAGAGCGCTAGTTCCCATAGATACAATAATTGTATCCCCCTGAGGGGTGTTTTTTTTACAAAGAAGTCGTGACCAAAAAATGAATAACAGTATATTTTTAATAAAAAAAACATGTTTTAATAAAAACCAGCATGGGGTTTTTCAGGTCTCATAAATATATTCATGTTTATTTAGTCATGACTTTAGTACAAAAACATTTTTTTTGGTCACAGATATATTATTCATGTTTTTTCAGTCATGATTTTTTAGTAAAAACATGTTTTCTTTTTAAAAAACTGCATGGGGCTTTTTTGGTCACATAAAATATATGGTTTTTTAGTCATGATTCTTTGTAAAAAAAGCATGGTTATATTTGGTACCAGAAAATATATTAATATTCATTTTTATTAGTCAGATTTTTTTGTAAAACATGTTTTTGAAAAAACAGCAAATTTTTTTGGTCATATCTATATTAATATCTATAGTTTTTAGTCATTTTTTGTAATGATAACATAAAAAAGAAACCATACAGTAAAAGTGGTGGCAGATAACCCACGATTACCTAGAGGAGTCTAAGAGGTACAGCAGCAGCCACAGAACTTACCACAGAACTTATTTTGACAGAGTCAAAATTCAGAGCTTATTATCTCTGCAAAGTCTGATTTTTTAGGTCACAAAAAAATAAAATCAGACATAGTAGAGATAGTAAGCTCTGAATTTGGACTCCATCAATATAAGTTCTGTGGCTCCTGCTGTTCCTCTTAGACTCCTCTAGGTAATTGTGGGTTATCTGCCACCACTTTTACTGTATGGTTTTTTTTTATGTTTTTATAACAATAAAATGACTAAAAAACATGGATATTAATATATTTTAGGTGTCCAAAAAAAAACCAGACATATACATAACAAAATTTAGGTGTGCAAAAAAAACAAAAAACAAAAAAACACATAAAAAACGCGTTTTTTTCTGCAAAAAAAAAACAATCAAATAAAACCTTTTTTTTTTGCATCACTAGTTATATCATTTGGTTCTTCACTGCTTATATTTTATATTCACATTTGTAAGGTATAGTTAAATGATGCAATAATTTGAGACATGTGCTATTATTAAACTTAGGGCAAGGACATTTAAATGCCCTATATATGACAAAGGATAAGTTTGTTCTTAGGTACACGATTGGGTATATCCTAAGAACATCGTAAGACAAGAATGTTGAATATTATAGAGAGAAATAGCCACTTAAGGTTTTTGTTTAAAAAACTTGAGCAGGAAACTGAATTCAACCTTAGAAGAGTTGACAATCCTTGATTATTTACTGATCATTAGCCTAAAAAATAATGAAATGGCATTGAAAAATGTAAAATTTATAGATTTAAATAGCCCAAATGAACCTTCCATCATAAAACAATTTGTTATCTTTCAGATCAAACTGAATGAGAAAAAATGAGCTATTTTCATGGTAGTTTGCAAAAATTTTGGAACATTTCTCTATTTTGTGTCCTCCAATCCTGAAATTACATCCTGTTCCTGCCTTACACGAATATTTTCCATAGACTGCAGCAAATTGCTAATTCTGGGAGAAATAAATGTTAAACAATCTCAATACACTTTCTACATATGTAGTTTACTTTCAATTTTCAGAGAACTATTCCACTTTACAATTTTTTACTACCCTGAGGTAAATTTTACTACTTTTTTGGTACTACTTTCTTACAACTAATTGATTTTCAAAATTTTGTTCCTGTATCATGGTAATTACATCAAAATAAGCAACTTTTCTTCTATGCACTTTTGGGGCAAACGAGTATTTAAGGAGAGCGTCTCCCTTGTGACCCCCATGTTTTTGAGATTTCTTGCGAAACTGGGATTTTTGCCGCTATAAGTGCAAGGGTCAGGTACGTCTTGTGAAAAAATGAGACTCGTACGTTCACTCGTTCACCCGCTACGAGGGTTTAAAGAATGTGGGGGAAGGGAGGGGAAGTGGTATTTTATCATGTTACACCTCCCCCATGGCACTTTCTTCACGGCGCAACGTTGCTATGTCATCTATGTCTCTGGATTACTCTATAATGATTTCAGGGGTCTAACTTGAACCAAAAATTTTAAAAAATTATTTATTTGAATTGTATATGTTTCTTTGTTTTGCTTATAATGTAAACAAAGGTTTTTGGGGTTTCAAAATGCTTCTCCTACAGTTTTTGGTCTACAGTGATGATTTTGGTATCATTGGATGCGAAAAGACAGGGGCTTTTATGGAAACTAAAATTTGTTTCCTCTCATTTCCATTTTCAATATAAAAAAGTGTAAAAATTGGAAAAGAAAATCCCTTTTTCGAAAATGTGCTGCTTTATGATGTCATAACTCATAAACAATAAGTTATTTTGGAATGAATTTTAATTTTCATAAAAGCCAGTGTCTTTTCGCATCCAATGATACCAAAACCATCACTGTAGCTTAAAAACTGTAGGAAAAGATTTTTGAACCCCCCCCCCTATATTTTGTTTTCTTCAATTTCCCATTTTCTTTTCAAGAAAATCAAACTTTTGCTCTAAGCAAAAACGATTTTAAATTTAATTTCCTATCAGTATACCAAATTTCATTGTTCTAGGTTCAATAATAAAGAAAAAAGTCCGTATGGGGGACGCTCTCCTTAACAAGTTATAGTGGTAGGTTTAGTTTGGGCAGAGTACATTTGCATACTTTGTAATTTATTATTTGCCAGCCCTGCGGAGCCTGAACCCACTTCTAGGATCTTTCAGTTAATAACACAAAAATTATCACAGAAAAACAACAAATAATAGCGGTATGTTCATTTTCGTTTTAAATGGCGGGAATGCGCGCAACCATTCAAGCACGTCGGAAGGGAGAATCCATTGCAGTGTTGCCATACAACGCGCTTGACGAATTACTCGCCACTTCGAACACTAGAGTTTAGGTCAGTAATTTATCGCTATAATTCATTAACTACTCATTTGCCCCAAAAATTGCATGTATAAAAAGTTGTTTATTTTGATGTTACCATGATACAAGCAACAAAAATTTGAAAATGGATAAGTAGCCATTTATTCGAGAGCATGCGTCATCAAGACGAAACTAACCTACCGCTATAACTTATAATATAATCATTTCGGACAGAAAGTGCATAGAAGAAAACTTGTTTATTTTGATTAAATTAATTATGTTTAGGCACCGAAAAGTGGGAAATCGATTACTGTTCTTTTCTTCAGAAATACCGTGGGTTCAGGCTCCGCAGGATCTGCAAATAATTACCAAGTACCCACTTGTACTCTAACAGCTTCCGCTCAAGCGCAAACTTACTGGAACTGTTATGGAAAACGAAAATTTCAAAATTGAATAACTCAAAAATCATACATCAACGAGCAAAATGTCATTCATATAAAACGTTTTCAAATGTATTCCTTTGGTGATTCGGTCAATATTGAGTTTAGATGATGCGGGGAAATTAAGCATTCCGTTTCACATAATCACTTAAGAAGGCCATTTAAGAACGTTTTACAGGAATGACCTTTTTTCCGCTGATGCGTTATTTTCGAATTATGAAACTTTGAAGTTGGCTTTGTTAACCCGTCGCCACGTCCTGGACTCTTAGAAGGTCAGCGAAGCTAGTACATGTTGCACATCAGCAAACCTAAGGTTGCCATATATGGTTTTAAGCGTCTCGTTGAGCGCCATTTATTGGTGGAAGGTTAAATAAGGTGAGGTGGACAGGGGAGGAGAAATAACAGTTTCAAATCTGTCTGCATTCTTCCACTCAGTGTGGCCTCTGAAGAGGACGGGTGAGGAGTGTGGCTACCGGTGCTGCATGGCCTCTTAGAAGGCCAAAAGTGTTGCTGAGGCATGCCAGCACACATTCTGCCTCTTAGAAGGTCGCTTCATTGAGTGCAAAAGTGAAGTGATATTGCATTGAAATTTTGGTAAACATTGTCGGGGTATAGCAAAGGCACTTGCACTTCATGCTTTGATGAGAATATATGAATACTTCATTTATTTTAGCTATATAATTATGAATAAATAAAGTATTTATGTATTCTCATCAATGCTAACAAAGTGTAACAAAGCAAGTGCTTTTGTTACACTACTATCAAATGTATGTTTTTTCTATTTATAGGTTTCAGAGATCATTTTTGATACATTAGCTATGGCTCGCCGTTCGAAATGTTTAAATTCGGAGGAAATCCGACCGCCCTCGAGGAGCTGGATTTGGAGTCAGAAAACCTCAGCGATGGGGTCTCTATGGCTGTGAACGAGGAGTGGGCTGATGAGAATGCAGAGTCCCAGAAGGAGGAGAAGGCCCCCGACTATGAGGACCCCTCCACCGACGGGGCATCCTCCTCGACATTGGTCCCGCTGCCTTCTGAATTAGTGGCCACGGCCACGATTGTTTCGCTACTGCTGCCACCACCTGCTTTGCCACAACCACCTGCCTTGCCACCACCGCCTGCTATTGCCTCTTCGTCAACATCTGCTGCTGCTAACCTTGTTTTCTCTAGTGACGACGAGGATGGTGGCATCGGGCCTAATAGCGCTTTGCCTCCACGTCAAGCAGCTAAGAACGTTGCTGACATTCCAGGGGATGCAGGAGGTGGAAACATCATTGATGCAAGAAGACTGATCCAGCCCTTGTAAAAATGCCCCAAGATCCCGTGGAAGAAGTCAGGAAAAGAGCATTCACTATGTCCCATGGATTTTAACCCCCAAAAATCCAGGGATCCAAGTTGATATTCCCGACAAGTTCGATGGAGTGGATATGCCGGATGATATTTGGGAGACCATTGCATATGCCGGATGTGGGTGCTGTATATGCCGGATGATATTTGGGAGACCATTGCATATGCCGGATTTGGGTTGTCGGGGGCCAGCAGTAGCAATACTACATGCAGGGGAGGGGCTGGGGGGGGGGGATAAGTTACATAACCATCATCATCATCATCATCATCATCATCATCATCATCATCATTTATCGTCATGGTCATCATTATCATCTTGGTTTTCATCTAGCAGCAAGCGGTAGGTCATCATCATTCATCATTTGGCGAGTACCTGAACTTTTGTTGTGTTCTTGTTCATCTTGTTTGTAAAAATTATGTTTTTGCTCATAACTTCTGATCTATTTGTTGTAGGTAAAAAATAAAGGTATCATTGTATTCAGCAGATTAAAATCTCTATGAATACATCATAATAATACACAATACTACCATAGAAATGAAAGGAAAAGTTTTTTCAACAATTTGTGTTACTTTTTTTCAAAAATGATAGTCCAGAATCCGCAGATTTCTTCTTTGGCAAAAAACAATACCACCATTGCATTCAGAAAAAAAAGTTCTATGCATTTACAACTCTTTCCAAGCAATGAAACAGCTTGATAAAGCCTATGCAGAAAATGAACTAAAAAAAACTAAAAACTGATTATTTTCTAAAAAATTGTTTATAACTCCGTAACTAATGAACCTAGAAATAAATTTTACATACCACAAGATTCAGTAGGTAAAAATCTATGACACTGCATCATAAAAAACAGGAAAATGCAATTGAAAAAAAATGGCCAGGGATTTTCCGATTTCTTTTTTTTGTATTTTACATAAATAAAAACTTAAATTCCGTAGATTTCTGTTGGGCTAGCGGCATTGTTCTTTTCCTGACAAAAAGAGCAACCCTTCGCCTATACAATGAACTCAATGAAACTGCTAACTTGAATAATGAATGTACAGTAAGCAGTAAAGTTTACCCATTTTTTCATTTTTTCCGTTAGGGCAGCCGTGTGGAGACGGGTTAAGGAGACCGTCCCACTTTTTCAACTTTTTTCGTCCGATTCGTTTGAAAATTGGCCAGTATCCGTATTTTGTGAAAGTAAACCTTTTTAACTCTTGTCATTTTTTCGATTTAGGCCTTAGTTTTTTTTGACGAAAAATGTGTTTTTGGTATATTTTTCAAATTGGAACTCCTTCAGTTTTGATGCTAGAACAAAAAGAAAGACAGTTTTAGAACCCTTGGAACATCTCTAACAAACGTTCGTTCTGTTTATCTTCAAATTCAAATTTTTTCTATTTTTACAAAATTTTTGGAAATTTCAAAAATCAGCAAAATTTTTTGGGTTAAGAGCTATATATTTCTTCAAAGAATTTGAATTTGAAAATAAACAGAACGAACGTTTGCTAGAAATGTTCCAAGGATTCTAAAACTGTCTTTGGATTTGTTCTAGCATCGAAACTTGAGAACTAGTCCCAGGATGAATGTTGAAAATTTGAAGTGTTGGGTATAAGCAAAAAAAAATTTTGTGTTGAAGTGTAATATAATGAACAATTGATGTAATTGAATTCAGTTTTAATTTTTATTTCAATACTTTCCATACATAACTTCATATTCAAACTATGAATTAAGATTTAAAAAAAATAATTATAAAAATTTTTCCTTTTGTTTCAAATAAATAATTTTTTTCTTTTTTCAGTCTGATTCTTATGAAATTTGACTATGATATGTAACCTTTGAAAAGAAACAATTGATTCTATTTATTTTTTTGATTCAGGCCTTAGATTTTGCAAAAATTTGACATATTGTTTTTTAGGTATTGATGTTTCACTAATATTAATATTTCAAAATGGGACTCCTCTTTCAGTTTTGATGCTAAAACAAAAACAAATGCAGTTTTAGAATTCTTGAAACATTTCTAACACACTCACATTTGGCTTTTTTTCCATTTCCCACTTGTTCACTTTCTATATGGGGTCAAAATTAAGAAAATTGAAAGATTTTGAGTGCTTTTCATTGATATCGATATTTCAAAATGGGACTCCTCCTTCAGTTTTGATGCTAGAACAAAAACAAATGCAGTTTTAGAATCCTTAAAACATTTTTAACAAACATTCGTTCTGTTTATTTTCAAATTCAAATTTTTTCTCTTTTTATCTGGGGTCAAAATCAGGAAAATTGAAATATTTTGGTCCCTTCAAGCCCCCCCCCCCGGGAGGGGGGAATTATTGTCGTAGCGCCATAAAATTTTAGGAACGAATAGTCTACCAACTAAGGGTCCTTCTACCACAAAAACATGCAAAATGACCATGACATCGACAGGATCTGGCAAAGGCCCCGGATGATCTTAAGAAACATTGGTCAATATTGAATATAATGTTGTCAACAAATTTCATTATTTCGTAGGTATAGATGGGTAATAGAGTCAATTTTAAGACGTTTTACACAAATGACAATGTGCCCGGAAATGCTTAGTTTTTGAGTTATTCAAGTTAGAAGTTATACGAACGGCGCTCCTGAATGGCCCTTTTAACGAAAAAACAGTCATTGTTTTAGCGATGAAAATGGAAGCTAACCCCTATTACAAACGTAAAGAGGTTGGGTCGTGAGGGGTAGCACCAGTTCTTTTAGTGAAAATTATAAATAAAGCTTTCTAGTGATGTTTGTTTACATCGACTCGAAGATGGCTGCCGCCATCTTCAGCCGGTTGGCGCCATGGCGGCAGCCACCTTGGCGTCGATGTAAACAAACGTCACTCAAAACCTTTATTTATAATTTTCCCTAAAAGAACCGTGCCTACCCCTCACGACCCAACCTCTTTACGTTTGCAATAGGGGGTTAGCTTCCGTTATTAATTAAATTACGCTAGCCCCGCGTGCTTCCATGGCGCGCACAAGCCAGCTTCAAAGTTAAATAATTCGAAAATAATGCATCGCCGGGCAGAATGTCATTCTTGTAAAACGTCTAATAATCGACTATATGACCCATCTATACCTACAAAATTATGAAATTCGTTGACAACATTATATTCAATATTGACCGAAACATTCGGTAAATCTGAAGATGACAGTTGTCGATTTTGTAAATTTCGATGCCGTAGCATAGTTAATTAGATCGAAAAAAACAAGTTTTCTTCTATGCACTTTTCGTCTCAAATGAGTATTTTATTAGTTATAGCGGTAAATGACTTACCGCAACTCCAGTCTTTGAAGCAGAAAGAAATTCTTTGATCGAGTTGTATGGCAACACTGCAATGGCGTCTCGCTTCCAGCGCGCTGTCTTGAAAGACGAAACCAAACCTACCGCTATACCTCGTTAAATACTCATTCGACGAAAAAAGTGTATCGAATAAAAGTTGTTTATTTCTATGTTATTACCATGTTTCACGCAACAAAAATTCGAAAATCGATGAGTAGCTGTTTATTCGAGCGCATTCGTCATCAATGACGAAACTAAACTTACCGCTATAAATCGTAAAATACTCATTTGAGACGAAAATTGCATAGAAGAAAACTTGTTTATTTCGATTCAATTAATTAGGTTCAGGCACCAAAAAGTGGAAAATCAACAACTGTCGTCTCCTTCAGATTTACCGCATAATGGGTCACAATACAGAACGACTGCTAGGGTAATTCATCAAATATCGAACAGAAACCACGTGCGTCTAGAAACAACCTTCATAAATCGGTAACTTGGTCAATGTGAAGTTTCATGCAATCACGGAAATTGATAATTATATTCCAAACAATCACTAAAGGAACCCATTTAAGAATGTTTTTCAGGAACGACATTCTGCTCGCTGATGCGTTATTTTCGAATTATCGAATTTTGAAGTTGGCCGTCGCGCGCCCAAGGAAGCGAGCGTAATTTAATTAAAAACGGGAGCTAACCCTCTATTACAAACATAAAGAGGTTGGGTCGTGAGGGGTAGCAACAGTTCTTTTAGTGAAAAGTATAAATAAAGCTTCTAAACCACTCATTAGGGTGACGACCGCAATCTTGTTTACATATCGGGTCTAACATGGCGACCACCATGGGCGCCGCCATCTTGGACCCGATGTCAACAAGATTGCGGTCGTCATCCTAATGGGTGGGTTAGAAGCTTTATTTATACTTTTCACTAGAAGAACTGTGCCTCCCCCTCACGACCCAACCTCTTTACGTTTGTAATAGCTTCCGTTATTAATTAAATTCCGTTTCACGCGCTCGCTTCCTTTGGCGCCAAGGCCAACTTCAAAGTTCAATTATTCAAAAATAACGCATCAGCGAGCAGAATGTCATTCATGTAAAACGTTCTTAAATGGGTTCCTATAGTGATTCCTAAGATCGGAATTCTTATTTTCCGTGATTGCATGAAACTTCACATTGACCGGTAACTTTTGCTCTGAATAACTGTTGCGGGCCTCAAGATTATTCGTGAACAGTTGCTTTCTTGTTCTGTGATGTCGCTTTAAAGACAACGTAGATTGTTGAAATTTATTTATTGTTCTAAAAATCGAATTCTTTAATAACATAATTTCATCAATATCGAACATGAATCGAACAAGAATTTTGATTCAAACAGGATGGTTTCTCAATTAGTTCTCCTCGTATGGAACATTTGTTAGACTATTAGCACGCCACGTATGGTTTGTCTATTAGTACGCCTCGTATATTTTGTCCATTAATATGCCTCGTATGGTCTATCTATTTGTACACCTCTTATAGTTTGTCTATTAGTACACCTCGTATAGCTTGTCAATTATTATGCCTCATATGGCTTTTCTATTTGTACACCTCTGATGGTTTGTCAATTAGTACTCCTAGTATGGAACTTTTGTTTTAGGACGTCCTAAATTAAGAAACTTTTTAAAACCCAATATGTTGACATGTATCTCATGTGGCCACTTGGAAAATAAACGTTTTTCTTTCATTCTTTTTTTTCTTTGGTGCACTGGATTTTCTTGGAAATGCTCGCGGTGGCACAGCGGTTAAGGGATCGGACTTGTATGTTGGAGTCGCGGGTTCGTATCCCGGCGCTGGCGCTGCGATTTTCCCCGTTGGGTATAATGGAAAGCTCAAGCACAATACCCCACTCGACCCAGGTGTCGGAAATGGGTACCGGCTTTACGGGGGAACCGTCATGGTGTCCTATATATAGTGTTAGTTATAAGACATTTGAAAAACCAATGCTTAAGATCATTTGTATCAGGCTTGATTGGAAATAAAGCATCCCAAAGATGCCGATGTTTGTTTTGTTTGTTTGTTTGAAATAACTGTCTCATTACTTATTTTCAAGATGCATTTGAATGGAGAGTTATCAAAATTTGAATATGATGTCGATGTTTCATTTGCAGTGTTTGTTGAACCATCATTGTGATCATCAACCTGTGTGACCTTTTTTGGAGTAGAGTGTAAAGCACTCATCAACGAATTATTATTGATGCTTGCATCAATTTTCTTGGCAAGGGATTGATCATCAGTAAATGTAGCCAGACGAATCATTGATGATCTTGAGGGCCTTGGAACACCAGCAGCTGATTGGTAGCCCCTCACCAGAATTCCCATCTTCAACTATTCAATGTTATTATGAAGCGTTAATACAATATTTTAATGAAATAAAACAGGCGTTCAATAGATCGATTCAGTTATTTAAAAGAATTAAGAATCGAAAAGCCTTGTTCGAGGCATAAATTCATGATTTCTAAGGAATTTTGATTCGAACACCTTTGTTCAGTATTTAATACTGACATGAAAAAGGAACTGAATGTCGAACATGGAATAATTATCAAGTTTTTGGCGGAAAAGAAAAAAATACAGCAACAGAACATCATATGACAACACTACTCTCTAGTTATGACGGGAGGTTGACGGTGACCCAACAACAATTAAACCGTCGCAATTTTCCCGAGGTGCGTAAGATTTTTCGGGTGAAAAAATTCGACCAATTTGTAAGGGTCGTACAGAAAATGCGTTCGCAACCGCTGGTAGCAGTTTGCAGCTCACAGAAATGAGTTTTTATCACTAAAATAGGAGTTTTAGATGTAAGATCACTGTCACTGAGCAAGTTTGGATGCTTATTAAATTTATTACACGCATATTTTCAAAGTTGTTCGATAATCAGTTCAGTTCGATATTTGATGAATTACCCTATATCAATGTTGAATTTTAAGACATTCAAAAGGAACAACTGAACAAACGTAAACCTAATAGAAACTGAAAAGGCCGCACAAGTAATTAATATAAAAACTATAATCAACCTTCAACTTTCATGTTTGTTTTCAAAAATAAATAATACGCAATTAAAATTTGATATAATGGTACTACCTTGAATTGTTCGTCGAATGACAAGCCGTACTAATCCTCCAACTACACTTAATAACTCAACTTCGATACTTCACACTTCAGTCATCTGTTCTTAAACGCTTGGAAGATTTTTCTGCAAGTGGTAAAATTTGGAAGAAGAGCGGAAAACACAACCAGAACATCATTCAATTCGCAATTCGGGTTTTTTACTGTGATGAATAAATTTATAGATGAGTATTATAAGCAATAAAATGCCTATTCTTAGTTTTTCAGAATGGTTTAGTGTGAAAAATTTTGCTCACTCAAGAAACAGGATGATTTACTTTCACATGAAGAACTTGTGATAAATTTATGAATCTATGAACTTTTCGCTTGGTGGGAGTAATTCAATTTTTACGTATAGTTTTAAGAACACCCGTTTGATGTTCTGGTACCATCCAGGTTAAGGCAATTAAGGTTTGACAGGGTCACCAGCATTAACTGTGCCTAGGGCTAGGCACATAAATACAAAAATAAGATATGATGGAAAGTCTGTTTGGGCCCTTTGACTCAGAAGGAGTAGGTAATCTGGTGCTCTACTGGCACCGATGTTTTCAGATCACTTGCACGAACTATCTATTGAGTGTAAGTGAAAGTCACTGATTAGCTCGCCTTTTTATTTTTTACGCTGTGGGGTGCCATGGCCACTGTTCACTCATTGGTGTCTTCCACTTCTTGATGCGGGGTTCAGGATCCAGTCCTGGCGGCGTGCTCCAACTCGCTCGTGGCGGCGAGTGGAAGTCCGTTGTGGGTGAGGACGGAGTGTGAGTATGGTCTTCCCGTATGTGGGTGATTTGGGTGGCTCAACGAGTGGAGATGGCCGAAGTGGAATGGACAGCGAGAATGAAAAGGTGAAGCATGAACGTGTAGTGAACGCCCTCAGCCTCACTTCAGCCTAAGTTTCATAAATTATTAAAACCATCTTCTAAAAGTTAAAGAAAGTTAACGCAATTATTCTTACAATTTTAGATTACTATTGTCATTAAACATTACCCCGAAATCTATTAAAATTTGACCCGATATATTTAAACATTTTTCGAGCATCAGCTCTCATCGCGTTTTCACGCAGAACCATTTCGCAAGCTTCCGGTATCGTACGTATATAAAGCCAGCTTTCCAGGCAGAGTCCGTCATTCACGTAAGAGATTCATCTGAGTGTAGTGCTTGGGCCCCAGAGAGGCATACGTAAAGTAACAAGTGTTAAGTGTTAAGCTAGAGGTACCTTATTTAGTCAGTTGGATTGTCTAGAGACTCCAACATATGTAACGTTCTGTAGAACTTAATTCATGTAATTAACTTAGGAACATCCTCTGTTTTTATCTGTGCCAGTGTTAGTTAGGCACAAGCTTACTGCGCCATCTTTGTCATTGTTGTTTTCCCCTTTTGTTTTGCTAGCCTCCGATTAATCTCTATTGTGCTCTCAATTATTGTATGATGTTGGCATTAGCTCGTTAGGTATAATTATCAGTGCTGAGCCTTAGTGTTTTTAAGACACTTTGCTGTCCACAAGGATCAGTTAAGCTTGAGTCATTATTGCTTCCCTGAATTTAATTGAGCGTTTGCTAACCTTTGCTAAAGCACTGTAACTTTGTTTCTATCTTGAGTTTGTTTTTACTCTTGTGCCTTGTTATATGTATTTTGCTAGCTACTCCATTTTTATATGTATGTTGCTAGCTACTCCAATTTTATACGTATTTTGCTAGTTACTTCCAGAATACCTGGTAACCAAGCCAGTATAATCAAATCTCATTAGCCAATTGCTAACTAGGAACAAGATTGTGTTTGTTGCTTGATATCCAGATAGAACTTATGACCAGTTGGTATTGAACACCGATTCTGGGTGTTAAGGTGTTTCGGGCTGCATCTCAGGCGCCAGAGCTGCGGACTGACCTTAGCATTAGACTCCTGTCATTGTTCTCCTTGTTAATGCACAGTACTGGAGCAGTCTTGCACATGTGTATGGATAGGCTCGTTATCGTGCAAATTAATCCAAGTCTGTTGTTCCTTCACAGGGGCCCTGGACAACACATTCCCCTCACTCACCAACATTTTAGTGTCAACACTCTCACATCTTGATTGCAGCCACTCTGCATTTAGAAATTGAGATTACCTCCTCCTCCTCCTAGTATCCTCCTCATCCTCGTACCCTCGCTTCCTCTTTCACTCCCCAATTCAGTATGCTGGAAGGCCTGCTTATCTGCAGCTAAGCCTCTGACAACTCCAGCTAAGACTATCGAGCCGAAGGCCTTGATTCCTACCGAGTTTTCCCAACCGGTAGCCTCTTCACATACTCAACAAATATAACCATCCGATGCCGAGTCACTTAGTGTCGGATCCTTCCACACTTAACACCATCCTAAAACTTCACACTCCAGTACACGCTTCCCCAAGCCTGTCCTAGAAGCGCACCGTCTGAAGTTTCTTCAATCGCCTCGGAGTCTTCCCAAGAATTCCTCACGAACCAAGAATAAAGCCTCACATTTCGGCGTGCACCCTCTTCCCCCAATAAACGACCAGGCGAGCAATATCTAGTTTCAATCTCCCCCAAGTGATGGTTGAATTGTGTTTTTTTATAATTACCTGCGTTTGATTATTTA
The DNA here is from genome assembly GCA_030386875.1 of Morinoia aosen. Classification (NCBI taxonomy): domain Eukaryota; kingdom Metazoa; phylum Arthropoda; class Malacostraca; order Amphipoda; family Talitridae; genus Morinoia; species Morinoia aosen. Next base: position 73,274,143 of record CM059579.1, read on the forward strand.
ACGCTTGAAAATACTGCGTCCGGACCCTACTCCTTCTGAGCAAGCGGCCATATCAATTCATTTAAACATTGATGCCTTCCCGGGCGTCTGGTGACCCTGCTTCATCACGGAACACCAAACTTTGTTTTATTCAAAATCAACCAAATATCCAACCTTAACCAGCAAACAAGAACATCAAACTGGTGACCCCCAACTTAAAACTCTGATTGTAAAATAATTTTTCAGCTGAAGTTGAATTATTCGGCATACCCGAGTAACTTCAAACATCAAAAACGCTTGGAGCAAGGCACTCTTGGAGGATTGAAGTACATGTATTCAACGAGATATTGGAAGAGTTGAAAGAAGTATGAACTTTGAACTTCTCCCAAATTGGGGAACTAATTGAGTTTGAATTTTAAAGGTGGAATAGCGAGGAATTTCTCAAGTAACAAGGAGGATGTTATTATTATTTTAAGGGCCACCAGTGCTCGGGGTAGAGCACACTTAATTGATAACAAATGAATAAATCTGACTCAGAAGGGGTTTATGTGTGGGTAATTCGAGTTGCCTTACTGGCCTCTAATTTTCACTTGCACTATTGACCTCTGCAGGATAATGAAGGAACTGTATATTCTCGCCTCGGTTTTATTTTGTTGACTCTGAGTGCCGTGACTACGGCAGCAGTATGGGGATCCACTTCTTGAGGAAGGAGATCCGGGTCCAGTGAGTAGCCGCACTTCAGCAGGTGCCGCGGCTCGAGGGAATCCGGGGTGGATCCCGGCGAGAGTGGATTTGTTAGTGTAATATTCCGCAGGTGCGGTAACAGTTTGATTATATGAGTATCTGAAGGAGGTAGTTATTTCTGCTAGTGCCTTGTGGCTTGAGTGGTTGATTGATAGCCGTGTGGCTTGAGTGGTTGATTGATAGCCGTGTGGCTTGAGTGGTTGATTGATAGCCGTGTGGCTTGAGTGGTTGATTGATAGCCGTGTGGCTTGAGTGGTTGATTGATAGCCGTGTGGCATGAGTGGTTGATTGATAGCCGTGTGGCTTGAGTGGTTGATTGATAGCCGTGTGGCTAATAGAGTATGGGAATTGTTAATTGAATGTTGGTGGTGATTGTCTGTGTGTCGGCTTCGGAGGTTCTTCTGTACGGGGAGGGAGCTTGGATTACTTGTTCAAGCATGATAACACACGGAGAAACAGTCGCTACGCAAGCCAGGCTGCGAGCTTTACTGCTGAATTACAGGATTGCCTCAAATGGAGGATTATATGCGGGTGCCTCGGCCCAATTCTGGCGCCTGAACAAGGGCGAGGCAGTCGCAACAATAAGTACTCGTATGGACAATCATGCATCTCCCTACATGCCCTTACTTCCCCAAACTAGTATTCTCCGGGTACTATTAATCGTGACGCGTCGTGTACGACCATCTCCGAATTGGAGTGCAAGATTAACACATGAGATAAGAATATTACGGGGTAGGCAATGCAAGTTAGTTTGTCTTCATTAATATTAAAGGCTTTTGCCGCCCAATAATCTACGCTTCGATTGCTATTTACAATGAGTATCTTAAAAATTGGCAGTGTTTAATTTGAACGTTTACGCTAAGCCGCAGTCGAGGGCTGATTGTACTGATCCTAACTAAGGCTAGAATTGTCATAAGGATTACTTGACTTAAGGGAAGCATTTTGGGGGCATCTGAGTCCAAAGGTTGATTCTCCCGATTTTTGTTTTTATTGCTTTAAATGAGTTAGAGACATGTCCCCGAATGTCTGTAAAAATATCAGGAACCTACCCCAGAGCTAACGTCCCTCCCGGGGGGGGGGAGGGCATCCCTCTTACGGACCTTTTTTTTCATTTTTGAACCTAAAGCAATGAAATTTGGTATACTGATAGGAAATGCAATTTTGAATCATTTATCATCAATGACAAAATGCGATTTTCTTGAAAAGAAAACGGGAAATCATAGAAAACGACATTTTTGGGGGGGTTTTCTAAATGCTTCTCCTCCTACAGTTTTTGAGCTACAGTAATGATTTTGGTATCGTTGAATGCAGAATAACGTAAACAAAAAAAAAAAAAAAAAAAAAATCTGAAATTTTCAATTTTTTTCCATTTCATTTTTTTATATATTTCATCATTCATATTCCTCATCCCCATCCGAATATTTTTTTTATTATTGAATTTCGAGCAATGAAATTTGGTATCCTGATAGGAAATACAATTTAGAATCATTTATCATTTATGACAAAATGCGATTTTCTTGAAAATAAAATGGGAAATCATAGAAAACGACATTTGGGGGGGGGGGGTTTCTAAATGCTTTTTCTCTGATAGTTTTTGAGCTACAGTAATGATTTTGGTATCATTGGATGCAGAATAACGTGGACATTCCAAACACTTGAATGCTTTTCCTCAAATTTCCAATATAAAAATTTGAAAAATTAAAAAGAAAAAAAATCAAAATATTCTCAAGAAAATTCAAATTTATGACGTCATAACTTTGAAACAAGAATGAATTTTGAAAAACTTCTCAATACATTGTAAAGCCCTTGTTTTTCTGCATCCAATGATACCAAAATCATCACTGTAGCTCAAAAACTGTAGGAGGAGAAGCATTTTTTTTCTTAAAAATAGGTTTTATAAGAAAAGTAACTTATCAAGACGATTGTCGTTATAACTCCGAAGTTTACAAAGCTAGAGCAATGCGGTTTGTTGCATTTGAAAGTGACATGTTTGCTCTATCGAACTTATGGGGGCATTTCCAATTTTTTTTCTGTAAAGCTCTCCGTGGACTTTTTACCCTAAAAGTATAACTTTTGCTCTGACCCTTACAAAAAAATTCATATAAATTCTGAAAAAAAATAAATCAAAAATCTGCCCATAAGTTTGATAGAGCATAAGTTTGACTTTCAAATGCAACAAACCGCATTGCTCTAGCTTTGTAAATTTCGAAGATATAATGAATAATATATGTATATATAAAATTTATTTTTTTAAATAAATAATTTTCTATGCCCTGGGGAAAAATTTTTCATGAACAAAAGTTGTTACAAATGTGGAGATCTAGTAGTCTGCAAATTTTCATAGACATAAGTCCAATAGAAAAAAAGTTTCAGTTTTTTGGAAATGGTTCCCTTAAGCTAGGAATTATGCCAGAGAGGGCACGTACAGTCTAATTATTGTTATTATTTATTATTATATGAGAAATCCCTGGTCTCCCTGGCTTGAACGTGCAAGGTGTCCTACGAGAGGAGAGAGGAAGATACCATTTGGAAAAGGGTAGAGGGAACGCGGAATCTATGCACAAAGTGCACAGAATTGGTAGTTGAGGAGGAGGATCAGAGCACAAGAAGGATTTGGAGAACATTGATCATGAGGATACATATCAGAATAGTATTAGGCATCCTATGAGTTATAATGACAACAACCACTGGAGGTAGCCGGCATTGCCAAGAGGTCAAAGGAACAAGTAGCTACAGTTGAGGGCGACCAATTACTGGTTAAACTAAATTTAACCCCCAAATCAGATAGTTGGATGATTTCTGGATTAGAATTTCCAGGAGTTGGGAATTTAGAATATTCGGAGACTTTCCGAGGTAAGCATAATTACCCTAATTTAGCTAAATCAGGTAACGACTAATTATTAACATTTTTATATACACAAATTGACCTAACCAAAAATCAATAGTAAGAGTTGTCACTAAAGTGATTATGATATGATAGGAATTCTTGCTACAGTTAATGATCAGGAAAGAATGATTATTTATGTGACTCGACTTGAGGTAAGTAACTACCGAGGATACAATCTCTATTGTGTAAATAACCTATCATGGCTTCATTTCCCAAGATATGACATTTAAACATTGACTAAAATTCAAGGGAATTCCACAAATTAAATAGATCTGACTTAATAAACATACAAAACTTGAGAACACAATTAATTACAACTGGAACACACAAGAGATGGCAAAAACCCTAATGAGACCATGGCGATCAATAGATTATTCCAATTCAATTGATTAGAGGCTTGAACACATCAGCAACTTTGCCTGGACAAACTAAGGTGGCATAAGCAGTAACACTTGAGCCTAGGTCTCACTTAATTAATCAATTATGGTAAAAAAATCTACAGCATTTGCTAAATGCAATTGAACTAGAAAACTCATGTTTCCAGTTTTTCCTAACTGAAATAATCAATGTACAATGACTATTTAATTAAATTTTACTAACTATCTATTCTTCAGAACTAAGAATTATTTGTGTTTTTCTAATTGATTATCTACCTAATTTAATTTAGAAATACAGTTGTGGCAATAATTGGTAACTGATGCAGGACTAGATGCATTCAGAAGGATACATCTGTGACTAAAAAATAATTGGTGCTAGCCTAACTTGATAAAAAATAACTACATATTGACATATTGGCCTAAAAATATTTTAGACAAAAAAAAAGGGGAAATTCTAACTTGATAACAAATAACACCATATTGAATTTTGGCATGATAAATCATTTTTGATACAAAAAGGGGAAATCCTAATCTTGAGAGAAATAACATCACATTGAAATGTTGACATAAAATTATTTTTAGGAAAAAGGAGAATTTTTAGCCTGAATAAAATGACATCATATTGAAATGTTGAAATAAAATTATTTTAAGAACAAAAAAAGGGGAAAACTCCCTAAAAATGGCTTTACATTAAATAGTGAATTGTTTGCTAAAAACTTTAAGATAGGATATACAACAATACACAAGGAAAAATGGCCTGTGGGGAACCCAAGTTCTGGGCAAGGAAATCCTAAGCGTTTAGCACTCTGGAAAATTTAGGCAATTTTTCTTAATACATACACAATAATATTATTGACGATTTACATATAATACATAAATATAGTTACCCGTAGAACAGCAAAGGCACACACAATACTTTAATTCTCACCAGAGAAAACACCGAGATGCACACACTTTCAATGACTTGGTACGAGTGGCGCTAGTGCGAGTGAAAATGTTGCCGACACAGCGTCATGGAGGGTTTCGTTACAACGCAAAAGTGATTTCTTAGAGGTTGAATTTTTCAGTACACAATTTTAATAGCATTGAGGATAGAAGTTAATTAATTCCGTAATGAAATTTTATTCTAATGGTTGGATTTATTTTACTGAATTTTTAAATGATCATTTTGAGAATTTCCGAAATTTATACTGAGTTGCGTGCCGAAGGTTCGCTACAGAAGGCTCTTGAAAGAGGCAGCACCGTTATCGCGGTGACTGAATTGTGGAGCCGTGTGGCTGATTTGTAAGTCTCAAGTGTGTCTGAGAAAGACCTAGTTTCGGCTCAATGGCTGGGATTGAGGACTAGGTGGTTGTGTAGGGTGTGTTTGGCTCTTAGGTCCTCCTGTGCGGGAACAACAAGCTGTATTACTTGGCACAAGCACAGTTAAAGAGGGAGAACAGTCGCTGCACAAGCCAGGCTGTGAACGACTGCCGATTTACAGAATTGCCTCGGATCGAGGAGTCTCTATGCAACAATACCAACCGTAATTCTGGGGCCCGAATACGGCCGAAGGTAAATCGCAATATTGACAACGTCGTATGGACAACATAAAATTCCCAGGTGCAAGCCTCAATATTTACCTAACATACAGCTATGCTCAGCGTACTACTAGAAGTGTACACGGCATGTCTTTTGACTGTCTCCAGCATCGAGTGTAAGGTTAGTCTACGAGATTTCAAAGCTGACACCAATGCAACATTAGCAGTAAGCCAAAACTAAGAATTAAGGTTGTTACTGGATGAGTTTATGTACAAAAGGAATTTACTGATTGGGCATCAGTAGGAATAAGGGCTCTATTTCCCTAAATCAAGGGTGTCACAGCTTAATACTCTAGGGTACAATTATACTAGAATAAACAAGTGCTTTAGGTTGGGCAGCTGTGACATTAGGACAATTTACACTAAGCAAACAGTCAAGGACTGTCTGAAATAACCCTATCTAAGCCTAAAATTAACTAAGATCACTGCTAACTTATCCAATTTGGAAATAACAGGAAACCCCCACAAAACTTTAAACAGCTAAAATATAAGTAATCTAGGTATGAAATTAACCAGTAAGACTCTTATTTAATAATACATGAGCGCAGCTATAAGATTTTTATAAGTTTGCAGTGCCTCTAATAATCCCAGGTAACAAGGAGGGATTTAAAGATACCTGTTTGGCTCGTTACCTGAAGGGCTTTGGTACCGCCCTCGCTTAATTAATGCGTTGTTGCTAGTGAGGTTTCCTCGGGGGGATACAACTATTGTATCTATGGGAATTAGCACTCCCAGGGGGACATATGCGAGGGCCCGAGTTGAGAGTTAGGTGGGCCATTTTGTAGAAATAATTTTTTTTTGTTGGTTAAGGACCACCTTTTCTTCGATTCACTGCTATCCCGTTTTTCAGCACCTACTACTTTCTTCTTCAACTTCTATCCCAACTTACTGCTTCTATGTCCCTTCTGCATAGATTCCGCGTTCCCTATCTCTATACTAAATGGTGCCTTCCTCCTTCCTCTCTTTGATACGCTCTTTTCTGCAGCGGGAGGCTTAAACTAACCTGGGGTTAGGTTTGGGAGGTTTAAACTAACCTAAGGTTTGGGAGGTTTAAACTAACCTATAATCTAATCTGTTGCTAGTTAGGCGAGAGGGTTTTACATTATTTGAACCATGAGCGCTGTAACTATTTAATGAAACGAGTTTCTTGAATTTATGTTTCATATGTATTTCATTTTTCTCATTGGCTCCAAATGGAGTATTTACATTTTAATACTCCGCAAGCGATGAAATTATGCTCGATATATTTGACACCGTCGACGGTTGATCATCTCGAATGCAGTCGGAGAAGTGAAGTTGAGGGTGGAGTACACTGCTTCTGTGCATATACTGCGGGTGCGTACGTTGTTGATGTTGAAACTTGATCACCATCTACGTTCCTTTTATTATTGCAAGCGGTGCTTAAGAGATTTATATCAGGGTCGGACATCTCTGACTTTGCGTTCAGAACTGGTGATGGTATGGGGGTAGTGAATTTCTTGTTGATATCAGTCTCGTTGACCGTCGGAGATGCCACTGCCATTTGAGGCTCTTGAACTTATGATTTTACGCTTGGGGTTTTCAGTTGTCCACATTTCCGTTTTGAGATAGGTGCAGAAGTATTCCGTTTTTTTACAGAAATTTTCATACGGACATGTGCTGGAGAATGTCATTTTTTAGATATGGCAGCTTTCCGAGTAGTTGGGTGAGTTGCATATGAATATGAGTACATTGTGTACTTAATGTTGTGGGGTGCATAGATCTAGTGGAAGGTAATTTATTCTCGTTTACTGAGTCTGAGTTGAGGGGTGGTCTACTCTCAACTTGGTTAGGATTAATTACCATTGAAATGCGAGCGAAGTGGCACTCGTACGATGCCTCACAATTAGCCGCCACGACTGCCTAAATTTCTCAAAGAAGAATAATACGGACCAAAATGTTACTTTTAATGGATACCCGTGCCTGTAACTTATAAGCTTAAAAGCCACGCATGTTGTTGCTATAACCTTTCTTTGAGCGCAGTATTTTTAAATACTAAGCTTAACCACTAAATCTTAACAGAATGTGTTTTTTTTAGTATTTTTACTAATGTGTTTCCTGCACATTGCGGCTAATCGCTAACTCCACCACACTGCATACGCTAAAAGTCGGATGTTAAGTGCGCTATTTTCATGGAAATGCATGATTTGCCACCTCTGCCATTTTTGACACTTCCATAGCCACAATAATTAGCGATAGCAAATATTAGAACGTGAACTTCGGATTTGTCATTCGAACCATGTTTTCAATACACGTCCGATGTAACGTTTTCAGTAATCATTATTTTAATGATCATCAACCTTTCAGGTTTAGAGCAGCGGCTTTATTTTAAGACGTTACGTTTTGGTCTTTATTGGAGGCAGTGCAGTTACTGGGAACAATCTGCAGAACTTCTTATTTTTATATCCAATAAGGTGGGAATGATTTCGGTTATACATATGTGTCTTTTCTCTTGTTCGGCTTTCCCTCGTGACACTGATCGTACGTATAGCTTGTCTTTTTTTCCATACACAGGGTATTCGGGATAAATATGGCAGAATAACATTAGATTTTTCCAGTTTTTTTTAAATTTATTCATACCAACTAGGCTTGAATTTAAAGTTTTAAAGTTTAAGTCCTCCATCATTCATATACACGATGACAGCAAGAATGAATGACAGGGAGCCACCTGAATCGTGGAAGAGAATAACTTGTATCAAGATGATTCGCGCCGGCCATCAAAATGAGATTATGGTAGCTGCTCAATGCTCCCTGAACACTAAAAACAATTTGGCATGAACTTGAGAATTGCAATGGAGACTATATTTTCCCAAACTGTCATGGTTTTTGGATGCGTATCCCCAGAGGGTGATGCGCTGCCCACAAATTCCAATGTTTGGCCTCCAGACTCCCCTGATCTTAATCCGATGGACTATTATGTACGGGGCTCTGTCGAGAAAGATACCAATCGTCGTGTCAGTACTACAAGAGACCAGTTAATCGATAGCATTAAAGTGGGTTTGGGGGGTCTTCCAGAAGGTGTAAAATCAGCTTGCTAAAACTTCCAGGCGTGGATTGAGGCTACACTACACGCTAAGGGCAGTTCTGGATTAACTGCCTCTTCAACAATAGTCAAATATTCTTGCCTATTTAATTCATTTGAAAGCAATTAAATTTAATCGATACCAAGCATTTTTCTTTTTCCCGATAGAATTGTCAAATTTAACCCGAACATCATGCACATACTTACACAGGCCCTATAGTACTTCTTTCGGTAAAGCATTACTGGAGGCTAGTCATCAAGCAATTAGACGCAGGATAGACTAAGGTTTCACAAATTCCATTATTTCCTCTCATTGTACACGTGGATTCGTTTCCGCATCGTGTTAAAAATTACTCGGGAACGATATCACTAGCAACAGATAAGATGTATAAGTTAGTTTAAGCCTCCCTAACCGCTAACAAAAGAGCGTTTTGAAGAAAGGAAGGCACCATTTAGTCTGGTGATAAGGGAATGAGAAATCTATGCGAAAGGGGATAGAAACAGTAAGGCCGCCCGCCCACTGACGCGATGCGATTGGTGCGACGCCTTGCGAAATCGCACGGTTCATTTGCAGCACCGTAGGAATAGCACTGTGTTGCCTAGCTTCCCCCTCACTGAGACGATGCAACTCCAGCCTTCATTCCTCCTCATTTGTCTGTCGCACCAAAATGCTGCATGTTGCATTTTTCGTGCGACGAGGCGATAGTCACTAGCTTCTGTGCAGGTTGTCATAACGTCATTTTGGTTTCATTGTGGATGAATATAACAAATAATAGGGAACGATTTATGGGAATGCAAAAAATTTAACGATGAATGAAAGAGCAAAGAATATCGCTTTAATAGAAATCATATTTCTTTAAAAAATATTTCAATAATAAAAAGAATGTTTCGACAAATTTTTTGGTCATTATCAACTATCTGAAAAAATACAAAAACCGAGTTATAACAAAGTCAGAATACATTCATCAGTGGAATTTATGACATTAAAAAAAGAGAGACAGAAACTACACTAATTACAGAGGGAAGGCCGATTGCGTATTGTTCAAGGTAGGTTCATCTTTTAAAATGAACAGGGATTCTAAAATGCGAAGGTTAATTGTACCGCATGTAAAAGAAATTATTTTAAAATCGTCTAGCCGAACTGGAAGGTCACAACTCTCTGCATGAGAGCGAACCGAACAGCAGATTGTGGAGGGGAAGAGAATAATTGTTTAGTTCGAAAACTCCTACCGGCATGCTCAGCGGCAACTTTAATAATACATGAGCCGGCAACTTTCAACCAAATAATAAAAATTGGTCGAAACGTTCTTTTTTATTATTGAAATATTTTTTAAAGAAATATGGTTTCTATTAAAGCGTTTTTCTTTGCTCTTTTATTCACCGTTGACTTTGTAAAAAGCAAAACATTTACTTGTATGCAAGCAATTTTTCTCATTAATGTGATGCATGCTTGGGCGACAGCGTGAGTTAGACAATGTATAAAGTTGTTTTTCTCATATATTAGCGATAATTGGTACGAAACATATACCATTGTGCAGAAAAAAACCTTCAAAAAAGTTTCAAAACCCACAAATAAATAGAATAGACATTAAATAGTCATTCTAAATGCCAATTGAAATGAGCAAGATTATTCTATGCAATGCTGCGGGAAATGAAACTCAAAAATATGGCGCTGCTTGGCATCCATACCGCTTGCAGCTAGTACTGACCAACGACTTCGAGGCTTGAGTTTGTCTGGCAGTTGGATATCACGTACGAGCTTAGTTTTTCTGTGATGGACTCCCAAATGTAAATCGACACAAGCGAAAAATTGATATGCCTTATTCAGGAACGATCGCCGCTGCATGATTCAAGTGATGTGCTGTACAATGGCAGAAACTTCCAGGATATGTTATGCAAATGGGCAGTGACCGTAATGCAGCGCACTACGGTCACTAGAATTTGTACACATAAAATTTCCCGCCACGCAGCTAATAAGCAGTTGAGCGCTGCAAAGCAGGGCTCGATTTGTTGACAGATGCAATATGTTTTTCGGGTTCTCATGCGATACGAGTTGCTTCAATGGGCGGTACTGATGCAACCCGTCGCATGAAATTTGATGAGATCGGTTTTCGTGGGACGTCTCATCTATCGCATCGCCTCAGTGGGCGGGCGGCCTAAGTTGAGAAAGAAGTTCATGAAACAAGATAAAAGTTGAAAAAGAAAATAGATGTTGAAAACCAGGACAGCAGTGAACCGAAAAATGGTGGTTCTTAACAAAACAAAAACGTTTTATTTAAAAAAAGGCCTACCAAACTCTAATCTCGGGGCCTCACACTTTCTCCCCTTGGGAGTGCTAATTCCCATTGATACAATAGTTGTCTCCCCTGAGAGGAGCACTAGCAACCTGATTGCAGTCCAATATCAAGTTTAAGATGTATTAATGAAAGCAGCGAGGTCATCGTTATTGATCTGAAAGAATAGTTTGAATTTCGATGGCATTTTTACGAGAACTATTGTTTCGATTTAAACCTAGAAACTGCTGCGTGGAAGACGGAGTTCGTCAGTTTCAGTAAAAGGCAAGCTTCACTCAGCCGTCGTGTGTGCATGATCCTGCAAAAGCCCCTTCAAATGGGATTTGACAGAGTTACTTCTTTCGATATACATACTTCACCATACGTTGGAATTAGGGCTAAATGAAAATAAACTAAGACAAAGCACATCACTAATGCACGGGTTTAAAGCTTTCTAATCTTTCATGCTACCCACTATGCCTCTACATCCAATCCAGTGCAGATCGTCAGCTACCCTGCCCGCCGCCTCTATCGCATCTCACGAGACAAGCCAACATGCCAATGCCAGTTCAAATTTGACTGAGTCAGACAATTTGGGCTCCATGGCGTTTTCCGCATGGTCTACAGGACGCCTCTCATCCTCCTTTATGTGTTAACTTCCTCATTAAATAGTTCAAGCTTCCTTGTCCAATCTCGGTAAAACAAGGATAAGAGCACAGTCCTCTTGCGCTTTTGGCCTCAAGTATATTTCGTTTTGACTGTAACACGCCAAATTATTTCCAGTTAGGCCTGACCTCGCAATAAATTGTCGTTACCTCCACACGCACCTCAGCCCAACTCTTCTCAGGAACATGACTTCATGACGGCAGAAACCTATATTCCCTCTAAATGCAGCAAACTTCCTTGGCGGATAAGGAAGGAAATTATCAGACCTGCTAACTAAAAAGACATGGCTTGCAATAATCCACAAAATCTTGCACAAAATAGATGAACATAAAACGCAAGTCCATCATAAAAAGTTTGTACTCTTTCTAAGCCATTAAGTAACTTGAAAGTAAACCAAGGAAACAACTCAACGATGGAAATTATTATTCCTATTATATTTATGATCATTTTCAAGGTATAATAACCTCCGGTACCGCTCAACTAAACAACCATCAAAAAGAAACTCAGTGAAGTATAGTTGAAGTTGTACCACGACAGTTCAAAATTTGGGGGTCTCTGGTAGCATAGCTCGTTATGCTGGCTAAAGTAAGCTATGCTAGAATCTCATTGAGAAGATAGGGGGAAATAAGTATATAAGATGAAAACACTCGCAAAGCAGGGCGGTTGCACGGTACTCCCCCCCACCTCCTCCCCACAAAAAATTAAGAATGAAAAGCCGACCTAACTATGAATTTAAACTAACCGGAGACTCCTCCAACGAGATTAGCTAATTCAGTTGGGGGTAGCTAGGGTTAACTACTGAAGAGCGCTAGTTCCTCAATGTACACTGAGGACGACCACTCTGCATTAGATCTTGAGCGAAGCTCAGGAATCCCACACATCCCTGAGGCGCGCCGAGTCTACAAAACGGATTGAAAGACAATGCCCTCCACTTCACTGGTCTGAATTCAAGAATGGAAAATAAATACAAAATTTGTCGAGAAGTTAGTCAGTTTTCTCAGAACAGTGCGAGTTCCTGGGTAGCAGAAAGACCTTGACGTTGCAGTCGGCGCTGCCCGAGAAGAGCACGCCGGCAGCAGACCAGTCCAGAGCGAGTACTTTGTCGTCGTGGCTCATCATCTCAAAGAGGGGCGCTCGGCAGCTGAAACGATAAAGTTCCATGAAAATCAAAAATCCAAAATCAAAAAGTGACAGAAGCTGAATTTGAAAAAAAGCTCAACGTGACCATCTACTGCGGTATGGCATTTTGTTTTATCCAAAGAAAAACTACCTCGTAGGGTAAGGATTAAAGCCTTTACTTTTGATGGTTTACCTACCTTTGTGACATTAAATCAAATTGCTTATAAGAAATTTTGGTTTTCGAAGCCAAAATTAGTGACGCATTTAAAGCACTTCAATTACTACCAAAATTACCTACATAGAAACGGGGTTTGCCTTCCAGCATAATTAGAGCGTTGACTAAGCGTGCCTCACAATTTAAATCCATGTTTTATTCTCTAAAATGGATTTGAAAGTCCACACGCGACATATGGTGTTGAGGAAGGTCATTGACAACAATGACGCACCAGAAACTGCAGGTATGCATTACAGCGTTTTGATAAAGGAGTTATCAGTAAACGCCAAGTCAGAAACTGATTTTCCAAGTTTCACCTGGGGAATTATTCATATATAATAGAACCACGAGGACGATGATCAACCTTTGGTAAAAAGCTTCAAGGGAGTTTGTTAAATTTAATCCTAGTAAAGCACTTGCGAGTAACACTCGACCCCACATAACTCAATCCACACTGTCACCAATACAAAAAATAAGAGAAAGTAATAATAACGATGAGAGGTGCTGATAAAATCACTATTATAGCACGGATGCGGGTCCTTAGCTACTCCCCTTTATGCATGTCGTCTGCGAATGAAAGATTAATTTAACTGTTTATCTTTAAAATTGAGTCAACTGCAAAACAAAACTACTGAAACATTTAAATTAGGTCGAAAGCATCTATCACACGAAGATAGCTCATAAATTCCTTAACATATAATTGTCGCCCCAATACCGTCTCGACGGTAGGCCGTTGTTGCGCTCTGCAAGCCTTTATACAATTCCTACCATTTATGAGGCTTTCACATTATACAATTAAGTGTTTGACAGTATTGAGTAAATGCAAAACTCGCACACTGGTGCGATATCGGGTATTTCTTAGCTCATCAGGTAGCCATGCGTTAAGAATGTATTTCCTGTTCCGAGTCCGTTAAGAAATAAGAGAAGTAAGTGAATGTTAGATGGAATGAATGCGAGTACAGGTGGAGTTTGTGGTAGAAATTGGAAAACACGATCCAGAGACCTACATGATATGGCCTAGGTAGTAATTGACGCTACCTAAATACGACCTGGTTGATAGCAGTGGCAGCCCTATTCTGGTGTAGTACCTCGAGTGCCTAACTTTTTAGGCTGGCTTACAGGCATAGGAAAGTACTGATGTGTTGCTGCTGTTTTTGCTGCCATCAGGTTGAGTATATGATTTTCGTGCTTCATATATATTTTCTTCTGTGCGTCACTGAACCACTGAACAAGATCGTTCAGCATTCTACACTCCATTTTTTTCCAATTATCGTTTACCTTTAGCAAGATTTTTAATTTATTTCATACAGTAAAATTTATCCATTTTTAAAATGAATAAATTGTTAATAGCTCTTCGTCAGAATTGTTCACTATCCAAGACAATTTTCACGGTGTACAACAAAAAATAACTTGTAGTAGGTATGAAGTAGAAAATAGAAGGGACATACCAGCATAACTCTAATAGTGACATACCAGCATAACTCATATAGTGACATACCAGCGCAACTCTAATAGTGACATACCAGCATAGTTGGTCTCTGGGTCGCATTTTTCAATTTCAACCACAAACTCTGCCTACACTCAAATTCATCCCATCAAACCTGTCAAGCGCTGCCACCTGAAATCACTGATAATAAAAAGTCAAATGACGTGATCACACTTCGGGGAAGAGTTACATGCTAAGATATTGTGTTAAAATGAATATGCTGCGTACGAGCAAAAATTGACGATGGTGAGTGTTACTCGGGGGCCGGTGCGCCACTGGCGCCTGACGGGACGCGCTCGGATGATACCCATGGATATGCCTCTGAGTCCGCTCTCGTGGGCAAATCCTATTCTAATACACCATCTCTTTGATTCAGATGTCTTTTTTTCACATCATTCAGCATAATTGTCCATCATCGGGTCTCTGCTCCTCTCAGTCAAGAAAGTCTTTACACTCATCCTTCTCAAGTACTGCATGATAAATACATTAAATCTTTTGTTCTGCTTTGAGGACCATGCATATACAACGCACTTACAACCCGCAATCGTTCAGTTCACTTAGTTCCCCAACCAAGTCTCAACAAATCAAGAATACTTTCAAGGGTCCACACGTCCAGCATACATCGCATTCGCAAGTCAGTACCACATCATCTCCATTCCTGAACCCTTACCAACACCCATAATAATGAGGCGTCTTATTATTAATAATAGTAACCCTATAAAATACAGAGGAAGAGTCCGTTCTGCCAAGAATGAGAAGCAGCTAGACTCTCGAACAAAATACAAAACTCCCTTACCAGACATGACTGGAACCTCAATGTTTTACAGCATACCTGCGAATATCCCACAACTTGACAACATTATCGAAGCCGCCGCTGGCGAAGTGACACTCGTTCGTTGGGCTCCATTTGACTGAATTGGCCCAGCGTTTGTGATGCTGGTAAGTCTTCTCAAGCACCAAACCATCTGTGGGAGCACGGAATCTTCATTAATTTGCAAACCCTTTGAGGTATAGTCAATGAACACTCCGATGAAAAGGCAGGAAATTCATTTTTGAAATAAATTAAATAACACCTAGCAAACGCTACTTAATGGTTTTATTGTTACTTCCTACATTATTAAATGATCATTTATCCCATTAACGCCAATAAACCTGAATAAATTGACAAGTGAAATTAAGTTCACTATTTCAAGATTGTCTCACATGTGTTAAGTCAACCTAAGTGTGCACATGAGGTTAGACCGCACCATGACGTCTCAGACTCCCCAGCCACAACTAAGACGATCTCATAACAGCGAACAGAAAGAACTATTTAGTATAGCCTGTAGCAAACGGGACAAGGTGTGTTCCCACACAGAGAACACTATGCGTTAAAGCAAGAAAATAAAAAGAAAAGAAAGGAATGGTAAAGAAGAAACAGCAATGAAGGCATGACAGCCGAAAGAATCAAAGTGAGCACAAAGATTGAAGTCCTAAAGGCCTACCTATAGCTGAGAAAGACTAACAGTATCTCTCCAGGGAGTGCTAGTCCCATTGCATAGGAGACAAACTAAAATAACCCAAACCCATTGCCTATTCTATGCTTTTTGAGGAGTAATTCATTTTCATTTCAAGTAATTTCTAGTGCATGGTTACGCATCATCCATCAACTGATTTTCTTACAATCACCTTTTTTAATAATATTTTTTGCAATCATTTACTTCAAGTACCCCTTCCTTGTGCTTCTGGCATCATCAAAACCGAATCCAAACAATATAAGGTGATTTTCTTTACATGTCCAACCTCGCCATGAAACTCAGCATTCTGTCTCACTCGGCATCTATAACTTGACTTCTCATCGTCCTTACAGTGTCACTCCCATCATACTTCTCAGCATCTTATCTCTACGATATTCAATTTTTCCACAGCCACAGCAAACCTTATTCCACCCATCCACTTTCATGCTTTACTTTTTTGCACAATTTTTAATAACCTCCTAGGTATATTTCGGATCTATACAAGTTATCACATCAGAAATGAATTTGAAAATGAACATCTGTCCATCCAATCACTGTGTAGCACGTACAATTCTGAACACTGGAAGGGTCTCACTTCAAGCAAACTTGCCACAACACCATAATCATATAGATAGGCCAATATCCACTGTACAAAAGCCAAAGCAGTGAAGCACAACACAGATCACCACACTAGAACAGCAATGGACCCCACTGCTGCACAAGACGAGCTGAGGCGCAGAATGCTCTCTCACCTCCACTGCGGGGATCGAGCAGACGGATGCGCGAGTCCATGGAAGTGAAAAGGATGGAGTTGTTGAAGGGGGACGAGTCAAGGGAGATGGAGGCGCAGGGGCCCACAAAGTGGCCCGTAGCTGCCTGGGCCTCGACGTCCCACAACCGCACGCTGTTGTCCCACGAGCAGGAGGCCAGCGTGCGCAGCGTCGGCCACACGAGGCCTGACACAGACTGGGTGTGGTTGCTCAACGTCGTCTGGGGGCCCTGCACCAACAATGAACAATTGCATGTTACAAATTTGTAAGTTCAGCCTTTTTTCAAACATGTGACTGGGAAATACGTATGACTTTCAAGACTAACGAATTTTGATTCGAAATTAATCCCTTTGGAATTATCAGTTGTTCAACTAACATTATCTAGTGCTCCCATGGTGAGTTTCATTAAGCACCTTAGGACAACAAAAACTCTGTACAACTTCTAGCTCGTAAACAGGGAAATATCTGAAATAAATGGGGCACAGCTACCTATCAGGACTGAACAAAATGGTGTTGGTGGAGACATTAGCTACCTGCACTGTAATAGTCAAGTGCTAATTTTGACATTTCCAGGAACCAGAAACGCGAGTGTCGAGATCAGTTCAGGCAGAAACAACAGGTGCAATAAAAAAGCTCGTGATTTCGCTCAAATCTATGAATAATTTTACACTATCTATACATTACTTACAAAAAGTATGGAGATAGTTTGTGACTAATTTACGTTTCCCTGTCATCCTCGCTCTCTTATAATCACATATTGGAAAAATTCGTAACATTTATTACTTACTCTCCGATAATGAGATCAAAATAAATAAAACTTAGCCTGGTATCTAAAGAATTGATTGTCAGAATGAAGAAGTGAACAATTCATTTTGGCTATACTTTTGCGCAATAAAAGTCAGATTACATTTACTAATAACAATGCTAATCTATTCTATGGATTAGATGGACTCATGAAAAAATCTTCGCTTCATTCAACTTGGATAACTGGACCTTAATTTCCCACAAACCTGACAACTATTGACCACACAACTACTTGGAAGTTAGGCTCTTTCTCGTCGGGCGATTTGTGAAACAGTGAGAAAATCCAAAGCTCAAAGCATATCAACTGGTTTACAATGACTGTTTGATACAGACGTCTGAACAGCATACATAAATTTTCATCACTGAAATTCATAGAAACTTCATTTTGACCCAAATGAAAAGGAGACAGACATGGTGTGAAGGTAGGTTACGAAATATAACATAAATAAACTGACAATACATGTATAATTCAATGTAGCTGCCTTAGGCTCATTTTATATCGAGCGTCATCAGATCTAAAGCTGTAACCATTCTAATATTTTGGTATCACATTTCATGGCAATGAGGCACCAACACAAGCCGTCACGTTTGATATCACAGGCACACTTGTCAGTTTGTCATGTGTAAAACGTAAGTACTTACCAAAAATTCATGTGTTACTGCTTTCGGGCGGAAACGTTTCAATACAATTATGCATTAATCTAGTTCAAATTGAGCGGGCTCGCATTGGTGAAACAGCTTGGCTAGATTATAAAACAAGTATTAGAATAGATGATATTCAACTACCCTATGAAATCTAACATTGCATACTCAACTACAAAATATATTACAGAGCCTACATTATCTATTTATTTTTTATACATACCAGTCAAATCTAAGATCATGATGCTCAAAACCACTGAAGTTCATTAAATGAAAATCACTAAGATTTTGAACATCCAGAAACTCGACATTTTTCAAGTGATGCTTCTGTCTATGAATGATGCAGCCCACCTAATTTGATCCTTAAATCAATCATTCTCCTTATCACTCTCCTGACTCTCCAGAATGCAATTCAAAAAAAGACCACAGAAGGAGCAACTCACCTTGTTTTTGGGAGCGTTCTCACCAGAGCGGCTCTTCTTGCACTCAGGCTCATCCCCACTTGGCTGAATGATGCCTTCATCACCTGAAGAAAAAAAAACACGTAAGCCATTTAAATACATTCAGCTCACCTTGAAAAATTTAATGACTAACAATTCCAAGCTAAGAATTTTTATGCTGAATTATGTAACTGGAAATATCACAACCCAAATCAAAAGATACCTCTGATTGAGTGAAACCTAAATTTGGTGTGTGCATCTCCAACAGAAAATTACAAAGAAAAGTTGAAAATGCACAATGAAATATAGCTGTATTATTATTATTATTATTATTAAATAAGAAAGTTTTAGCCTCCCTTAATTGCACGACAAAGATGTTCTAAGAGAGGAAGGAGGAAGGCACCATTTAGTAAGGAGTTGAGGGAACGCGGAATCTATGCACAAGGTGCACAGAAACAAAAAGCTAAGAAAGAAGTTCATGAAACAAAAAGTTGAAGAAGAAAGTAGTAGGTGCTGAAAAACAGGGCAGCAGTGAACCGAAAAAAGATGGTCCGCAACAAAACAAAACCTATCTTCTATTTCAACAAAAGGAAGCCTACCTAACCTTTAGCTCAGGCCCTCACATAGTCCCCCTGGGAGCGCTAATTCCCATAGATACAATACCTGTATCCCCCCCCTGAGGGGAAATATAGCTGTAAATAAGCAAGTAAACCAACATACATAACATGAATTACAATACACATTGTGTGCTCAGAACTAGTACTGATATCAAAGCTGTCAACTTAAGGGCACGGTTCGGGTCTATTTTCAGATTATGGTCATTTTTCAGTTTATAAACTCATCTTATAGAGATTTTGCTTGCGCATCCAACGATATAATTGGCTTTCAAGTACGTCAATTGGTTAGTCTTCTGGACGGGGTAAAAGACGCGCACTAGTGTGACCTTGGGGTGCGCCTATGGATGGGTGACCTCCCTCTTCCGGGGGGGAAGAGGGAGGTCACCCATTCCGGGGGGAAGAGGGAGGTCACGAGCCAGTATTGAGTGTTTCTCTACTGCAATAGCAAGAGAGTTCATTCATGGCCTTACTTGAAATGCTTTCGTACTCAAACGAAACATCCTATTACTCAGTGATAAATTATGATAGTGTAATTGAGTGTTTGTTTTGAGTCCGGCTGCTGAGTCATCAGCTAATTAGCTGGCTATGTAAACATAAACGCCTCCCAGAGTTTTGAAGCTACAGGAATGGCAATTATATCAATTGAAATGGCTTAAAAAGAGCTACAAAGCAATACAGGTTTTTGAAAAAAAAATTTAGTCAGCATTGAAAAAAAAAAAAAATTGTTAAAAAATTAACCGTGTTCTGAAACTTATATTTATTGACTTTTGATATGGATCCTTACCCACTGTTTTGAAGGTACACAAGAAGGTACAGAATTGCTGATAAGACTCAAAAAATTAGTACAGAACGAAAAAAATTTTTTTTTGGAAAAATGTCTTTTCTGAATACTCACCTTCTTGATTTTTGAAAACCTGCTCCTCCCACAGTTTTGAAGGTACAGAGATGGCGAGCATACCAATCAATAGCGATTGAAAAGGAAAATAGATCCGGTGCAAAAGTTTTTTTAAATTTCAATTTACCTTGAAAATTAGAAGCAAATTATTCAAAAAAGTGGAAAAAGAGGTCATTTTTGGGGAAAAGAGGTCATTTTTGGGGAAAAAAGTTCTCAAAATTCAAAAAATCAAATAATCGAAAAACTCTTGCACCGGATCTCTAGACAAGACAATTTGCTATCTAGAGAATATTTTCTGAGTTCCGTGAGTTGAAAATTGTAGGAGGAGTAGGATTTTCCGCAACACATGTTTTTTCATGTTTTTTAAAAAAAATCTTATTCATGTATGGTTACGAAAAATACGCACAAATCAAAAAAGTTATTAATAACAATTTCCACCTACGGCAGATATCTCAGAAAAATCCACCGAGAACTTAAGACTTTTTTTTACCCCAAACCGTCACCTTAAACCAAAGCAGGGCCTTTGCAAAATCCATCCATTCTGTTCCAAAAATACAACCAAATACGTTTTGATTGCCTTGGCAACTAAAGGAAATGAGGAACTCACCAGTGGTCCATATCTTGAGAGCTCCATCCCAGGAACCCGTGGCAAAAAGTAGCCCATCAGCCGCCACAGCGAGGCTCTCCACAGACTGGGTGTGACCGCGACACTTGTAGACGCAGCGCACCTTGTTGTTCACTGAGTCCCAGTGCCACATGCGCACTGACTGGTCCATGCCACCACTGCACACCATAAAAAGTAATACTGAAACTGTGACAAAGAGGCATTCAAACATTAATTTAAAGTTCTTCAACACAGACAACTAAGGTACCATAAAGGCTGGGCAGTTCTTACTTATCTAGAACTAAAACTTTACACATAAGTCCATTCATACGTGTATTTAAAATGCCATTGCTAATGCCTTTAGTTTAGTTGCATTAACATGACATATTCTAAGATATGAAATAAATTAGTTTAAACTTCTCTAACCAAAAAAAGGTATGTATCCCAACAAGAGGAAGGTGCAATTTAGAAAGTAGTTCAGGGAATAGGGAATCTAAGCACAATGTGTGTTCCTGCACATAGCAACAGTAAATCATACTAATTAAAAGCTTGGCACATTTTCTGGATAACTGGTTTAGGTTGGCATTTACCACTCGTGAAAAATAATTTCAGATTAGTATTATTGACAACAATATGCTGGGTTAAAAAAATGGCACTTAAGCTTTTAAGAAATATTGGAGGAGCAGGTGCCTTCTACAGAACTCTAATGTTGGTTCATTGCAGATGATGTAGAGGTTACTATTGGTGTGGGCATAGAATACCGGTGTTGTGTTGCTTGCAACATCAAATTCCTTCAGCACCACTGCACTGGAAGTTGGAAGTTCAAACATAATTTAACCTAATTTACCTTCATTTGCAGTTACAGCATGATGATTAGTGTAACTGGAAACAAACCTTCGGTACTTCGTTCAAATTTTGCTCAATTTTTACATGCAAATGATTATATCAGCAAGGTTCTCCTTTTGTGCACAGTAACTTTGGATATTCAACACAAATTTCCAATAGGATTGAGGTCAGGCAATTAGCTGGGCCCCACAAGGACACTCAATTTCTTTTTGCAAACCATTCTTCTGTTAATTTGCAGTAGGTTTAGAGTTAGTATCTCTCTGAAAGCTCCACTGGCGTTAGGTGTAGGATTTTCCTGCTCTCAGAAGCCAAAGCCGTTTCTGCTCCAGTATTAGCCAGTACAAACTTTTAGTGTTTCCATTGATGACGTGGGGCTCTACACACCATGGACAGTAAAACTGCCCCACACTATGATGCAATCTCCTCTATGCTTGATGACAGGATTGGTGCTCTAGGAGTTACATGTGGCAGTCATTATTTTCCCCTAACATGATGGGCTAAATGCTGAGCAAAAATTTACTTTTGCTTTCATTAAACCATACAACCTGTTCCAAAAATTTAATTCCTTTATCAAGATGGTCTTTGGCAAATGCTAAATGGTTTTTCACCTTCAGGTGTAAGAAGAGGAGTTCTATGTGGAGTGAAGGCACAAACACCAGTTCAATGCAATTTTCCAAAAAATGTTTTGATTGACATGAACCCCTAGTAACTGAGTTCTTTCTGTGGATATGAATAGGTTGTCATGTACTCATGCGTCACTTTGTCCAGCAAATAGCATAAAGAGTGGCCTGTGATCTTGTACAGAGCTCAACTCATGACAGATCAGAGATTGCTCTATCCTCTCAATGCTTCTAAACTATGATCAAAACTTGAGTATTTAACCTTGACATGGTCAGCAATTTGCCTGTTGAATAATCCATCATTACAATTCTACCTACTAGTTGTCACATAGCTTTGGGTATTTCTTTGCCTTTAGGTATTGTATTCACTGAGCATCCATTTCCAAAAAAAACCTTGACCAGTAAAAATTTTATACTAACTAAAGTTTGTATTCACTATTAAGGCATTTGGAAGTTTTTGGAAGCTTTGCAAAAAGTTTTTCTAATAATATATTTAAACTGCACACAAATAAAATTAATGCTGATTCAGCGTGATATAAATTCACATAAATAGTTTTGTCCCGTCAATTTCTTTTGGATGTTTTACTGTTCTATTCAGACATTCTGGTAGATATGGGTTTTCTAAACTATGCATAATATCTTCATCTTGAACCAGAGCTCAAAATTTTCACATATCATTAAAAATATTTGGGCAAACATTTCGGTCCTACTTGCGGTAAGAAGAAAATAAATTTAGTGAGTTGGATCATAAATAAACAACAATCTTCCAGTCCAGTCAAGGTTGTACTTAGGACTAGAATACAATAGTTTTGATACTACGACTGCAAAAGTGATTGATATGGAGTGAAGTTTGATGTAATGAAGATTTAACGCAAAAGTCAGACAACATATTAGATAGAAATTTTAGCTTTCACAAGCTTGGCAACATTAGACCAAAGAGCCTCAACACTTTTCATGTCATGATGTAACAATTTGATGGAAAATATTTTTATATTTTTTATCACTCCTGAACAACAAAAACCCGATAAAATTTCAAAGTTTTTCCAGTAGGGCACAGAACTGTTCTATTTTAAATAATTAATCTATTTCTAATAATTATTCAAAACAATGCAATTAATTATTTATAAAACAATGCAATTATTGACTATCTTTAGTAACAACTAATACTGAAAACTGCAGTTGTAACCCATCAACATTAATTGTATATTCCTCACAAACATCTAGGTGATTAGTTTAGATTGGTTCAAGTTCCCCTAATCACAAACAATGGTATTCCACAGAAAAGGACACACCTAGGTGATGAATTTTACACTCATGATAATGAAATTCTAAAAAAAATTCAGTGAATTATCTAAACGTAAGATCTTGTATACTAAATGTAATCAGTGTTTGCATTTCTCCAACAAACTTGCAAAGGTATCTCCATGTAATCTGCAACATGAAAGCAAGCAACTCATTCATTTGATTCATTAACCAGTCAACAGTCAGTGTCCCATCATCTGCTTTGGGGTAGGTAGCATTTCCACTGTTAACTGTCCACTTAACTAGCTGATGCTAAGTGTTCCTTAATCCTTAATTGCATCTGTCCAAATAAGTAGATGCATTTTTTTTATCTATGATGGTCACTATATATCAGTTTTGTAGAACAACTGAAGGCTGTCACAAAAGTGAAGATGTGGATGTGTTCTGTCACACAGCAATGATGATCAACAGGTTAATATTTCTCACTCAATTGAAACTTAAATGCTACCCATTTCAATACAAACTTTTAATGTCACCCACTATATAAAGCTGCTTTTGCTATTTAGTTGCATACCTGGGATATATGATTAAGCAAGAAAGATCTCACCAGGCCAAGTAAAAACAATTCCACCAGATACAACATAAGCACTCTTGCCTGATGATGCAAATGCAACCTAACCTGATCAAACAAAAACCATCTCATCTGACAAAACTGTAACAGCTCACCTGACAGAAGAAAAACAACTTAGCTAAAGAAACAAAAACTTTCTTACCAAACAAAACCCAAGAAACAAACAAAAATAGCTCACCTGACAAAACAATGTTTCTTTTTAGGGATCCAGGATATGGCTTTGACGGCATCTTTGTGCGCATCAGGGATCTTGAGGACATGAGCTTCTTTGTCATCCGACAGAATCTTGGTGGCCTTCTTGGTGCTGTCACCTATGTTGGGCTGCCAGATGTGTATGGTTTTGTCATAGCATCCAGTAATCAACCTGTCCATATTGAATAGAAAAATACAAATGGAATCATTTGGTGAACAAAGCACTTGATGCTAGAGTTGTTAACCAAATTAAATGCAACAAAGATCATGACCTTTATGCCAGGTCAGGATCTATGGAGACCTTCAACAGGTCTTGGTAAGAATGGATTTTTATGTTTTTCTTCTCAACAACTGAAGATGCATTGATTTCATCATAGTATCAAACTTGCAAGTACTAAAACAAACCCTTGAATAATACGAAAGAATCTTTCCCATCAAAGATCAGAGATCAAATGAATCATATCCTTAGGCAGGGATGCATCTTACTACTTGCATGCCCTGAAACGTGTAAAACTAATTTTTGTACAGTGCTCAACCGTGAAACCTTCAATTTTTTTCCTAAACATTGAGCTTTTTCTATGGAAATTAAATGCTATAGCTTTATCATCCCAAATTAGGAAAATTGGTTTATTTGAGATTTACCATACAATTAAATCATGCAACAAAATGACTAAAAATCATACTGCAAAAAAAGTACATTCACACAAATTGCAGCAGCCATACATTACCATATGCCACCCTCATTACTGCAAATTTGAATAATTTTCTTACAGACCAAGGATGACACATTCACCACCCAAGACCAAGCATCACAGGCCCTAGCATCAATCGAAGGTTCAACTAACAGCTTATCCTGGCTGAAATGCAGTGCTGCTACCCAGTCGTCATGATTGAGAGCATCCTTCGGAATGGGAGGTGGCAGCTGCTCCAGATATTCTACGACAAGTCCACCTTCACGCTTGGGCTCATCTGAGTTAGCGAGGAACTCACACACAGGTCCATGTAACATTGCTCCATTGATCAAAAAGTCAAACGTGGGAGTTCTTCTTTTGAGTGTGCCTGAAATGAAAGCAAAGTCCAAAAACTCAGAAGTGATGGCATACTTATTTACAATGTGAGATGTATCCATGAAACTAAAATCAAACCCGAATCTGCAAGGGAATGATCGCTAAACAGAATAAATATATAAGCCCTATAAAAATAAATAAATTTTAAATTTACACTACATAAAGAAAAGCACAAGAGTCTAAGAGCACAAAAATAAGAAGCAGTTTAGAACTTAAGTACACATCAATATGTGGAAAGTAAATACGTTTCTCAAGCATTTGCCCCTAATTCCTAAGATCTAGCAAAATTGCTTACTTTGTTCTAGAATTGTAGCAAGCATCCGGTTGAGGCCATCAGGATCTATATCATCAGGCACTGAAATTGATGCCTTTGGTACAGCAAACCTGTAAAATTGAGAACATGAACATAAATTCAACATTTTATGTAGAAATCGTTACAACCTTTGACACAACAATTTTCCAAAGTTCAAAGCTAGAGGGTAACTCACCATAATAGCTAACTTGGCAGTACTTAGTTCTATAAAGTAAACTGTAATTTAGAATTTAACCTCTCTATGCACCAAGAGCAATACACACAAATACTGTAAAATTTAGCTTAAAACCACCATAGACTCATGGCCAATAGTTCTGGAATGGAAAATTTTTGTACAAACTACACCCAAGGGATGAATATGAATGTATTTACACTAAAAAAAAAACTATTATCAAAAGTACATCAATAGCCTGCAGAACGAAGCTAAAGAAGAACCCTGTCATAAAAAATTTACTTACATTTGCTGCTTGGTATAAAAAGTGATGAGGATATTCTTCTCTTCCTCCACTTTCTCTTCTGGTATTGAAACAGTCAGAAATTTTTTGGGTTCCTGGTCCAACTGTTGCAGGAGCTTTTTTTTAGACATCTTCCTTCTCGCCCTTTTCTTTTTGACATTCGCAGCATCATCTTGTGCGCTGTTATTTTCAATGTCAGACATTGTTGTAAACACTTCTGAAATTTTTTCTGATCTAGTTGCTGAAAATGACAAGAAATTGATGCATTATTTGTAAAAAAAAAATTAAATACCTGCAATCAGAGTCAGCCAAACCATTTCTTCATAAGACACATATACCCACTTTTTCAAGGGACCAGAATTGTTTCAATTTCTTGATTACATAACTGGCTTTGACCATCAAGATAAGTGATCCTTTTTTTGAAGTAGATACAAACTGTTTACAGTATTTATAAGAATTATATGGAACAAACATCTACTCTTTCTCTCTCATATCTTAAGCAGTTCATTAAATTTACTCAAATGTAAGAAAAAATCGGAGAATCTACACAAGCAAACATAAGAAATGAAGTTGCAAATACTTTCACTTTTCTGAACTAAAGTATCTTAGTTGATATTATTCACTTATTTATATTAAAATTCTGTTCATTTTTGTCAATGTATCCCTTAATTCTTTAGCTGTGAACTTTGAACAACATGCTATTAACGGTTTGACTGCCATTACCTAGGCAGCTGTTGTTGGGTCAATAGGAAATATAAGTTAGGATATGAAAGATTGTGGTAGGACATATTGAGCTGGAAATGGTTGGGTGAGGATAGGTTATGCAGATAGAGTTTTGGTAAAGTTTTGCTCAGATAGATCAAGCCAAAACTGGTTAGATAAGCACACTAGATAATATACAAGGCAATTTTTGGAAGTTTTTCACAGGTTCAAATTATTCAAGGTTAAAAAATACCCTCAAATTTTTTAACAGGCCTAGCTAGCTTCATTATACTAGAACTAACTTACTTACCCATCTAAGTTTGTCACATAATTATATGGCAGAATCAAGCTGTTCATAACTTAATGGAGAAAATGCATTCATGCTCGAGACAAAATACTGATCATCTGACCTAATAATATCCGTTGTGTGTTAATTTATACATTTATTTGGTGTCCGCCCCTTACGGGGACTGAACGTTTTTTCTTATAGAACTTCAAAAATTAATAAAAAATACTTCAGGAGCAAAATAAGCTCGGAGGGATTCGCAACACGTTTAGAAGATTCGAATGGACGTTCAGAGCCCTAAAATTTTTTAATTTGATCATAACCCCCCTCCCCCCTCAAAGGCAAATTTTGAAAAGACATAATTTTTCAGCCAATATTGTACATAGAAATAACTAGTTTCTTTTGTTTGATTTACAATGAACTGGTCTACAAAATTGAGATCCAGTTTTTTGATACTGCTTAAGTAAAATTTAAGAAGTGTTTGAATTCTTTTAAAACAAAATATGTTTACTTTTAGTTATTACTTTATATGGCAATAGAAAAATTTCTAATTAACTTATCAAAAAACAACTACGCAGATTTAGAGTACTTACCTTGATCTTTACGATGCAAAAAAGATTTCATCATGAGTAAAAAAACTGTTGGAGAAATAATTGAAAAACTGGAATGCTTTTATCTCATAAAAATTTTTTTTTGGACTGTGTGGCTCAATTTCTCCTTCAGTTTTTCACTTATGAAAGAGATCTTTTCAGTATCGTAAAGATCAAGGTGAATAGTATAAATTCAAGATGAAGCGTTTTGGTTAGTTGATTAGAAAATTTTTTATTGCAATGTAAAGAAAAAAAAATTGAAGAAAAAAATTTTAAATTCAAAATATTTCTATATTTTTTAAAGCAATATCAAAAAAACTGGATCTCAAATTTATAAATCAATTCATTGTGAATTGAACAAGAAAAACTAATCGTCTATGTACAATATTGACTGAGAAATTAGGTTTTAGAAATTTTCTTTTGAGGGGGACCTAACCTAACCTACTATGGGCAAATTTTTACAAAATTTTGGACTCTGAACATCTAATCGAATGTTGTAAACATGTTGTGAATACCTCCAAGCTTATTTTGCTCTAGAAGTATTTTTTTTTTAATTTTTGAAGATTTATAATGAAAAACCGTTTGGTCCCCTCAAGAAACATAGGATTACAGTAGTGCCTCAACTTTCATGCCTAATTGGTGCCAAAAAAATTGGCGCAAAAGTTAAAACTGCCAAAGTGGGGGCATTGATGGAAAAACTAATAATTGGTTCTAGACCTATACATAAAATACCTTAACCTCCATATAAACATATTTGTTGATGTCACAAGGGTCGCCCTCAGTACCACGTGGCACCATTGTGGCCATAGTTGGTGAGAATCCGCCTCTGTGGCAGGTATCCAAAAGAGTCATGGCCGCACGAAAATAGAACCACATGTGCACACAAAGGCGGCAAGGTATGTACTGTGACGAAAACACAGTGACGTCGCCCAAGATGGCAGAAAAAGATGCCGCTCAGCTTGCGGGTGGTTTAAAAAATATCAAAGTTAAATAAAGTTAAATCAAAACATCAATTCTAATTTTGAAAAAAATTATTTGCTATTATTTATTTTGTTAAGATATATATTTATTATTATACTTTGATATTTTGATACTTTAAAAAAAGTCAAAGTTAAATATAAATATAAAAGTTTAAATTTCGCCCGACACGCAATTTTTCGCCGCGAAAGTGCAATTGGTTGCTGCGAAAGTGCGATTGGTTGCTGCGAAAGTGCAAAATATGGAATATTTAGGGTATAGCGTAAAACAGAGAACCGTGAAAGTAGATGTCGCGAAAGTTGGGGCACTACTGTATGTTTATTTATTTAGTATCCGTTAAACTTTTGTCAGAGTTTGCAGTATCATGGATACCAAATTCCTCAGTGTAATTTTAAAACATGACCTTTACATGCATTCGTACGTTTGACATTTCATCAGGATAGGTTTGGTTAGCATAGGTTATGTGATGTTGACAGAATATTTTCACGGGTCCACCTACCTCAATGATAACATTGTTTGTGGAATTTTCATGGGTCCTGCTACTACCGAATAATACCCTTGGTATTTTGTTTGGAGGCTGCTTCTTCCATTTCTCAGTCATGCTCATAAGGACAGTTATAAAAATCGTATCTGTATTACAAATTTTAAAAGTACACATGTACAAGAATATTTTCCATCACCAGTACGGTTAGGATGGATATATTTGTTTGTCATCCACTTCTGGAATATTTGTCTAAGAAAGGTATTGAATCTCATTATTTTTGATGGGCCATGCACACTAGTACTATAATAATTACACAGAATGTTTTGAGCTGAATATTTCCCCAATCTGCACGAATAGCTCCACGACAAACAATTCAACTTCCAGGTTTTTAAGTGAAGTATCAGACTAGATTTTAAATGACTTCTTACCATTGTAGCAGCAGAGCTGCTTACACAAGTTACTAAAAGTAGCTATTTAGTACAAGTAGACTATTGTTAAACAACTACCATAAAATGTACAAAATTTCGGCTTGGTTAACAATGGATAAGTTACAGCACAGACAGGATAGGTTACAATAGAATAAGTTTAACTAGAATAAGTTATAATAGGTTTGAATATCATAAGTAAGAAATATAGATCTGAATAGTTAAATGGATCCAAATAGTTTCATTCTACATAATAAAGTTGTAAATGAATGTTTCACATTCAGTTGCTCTCTATAGGTAATTCACTTTTGTTATCGATAAAAGCAAAAATTGTGAAACTGATTTCATAAAAACTAGGGTAGCAACCACTTCAATAGTACTCAAGAGATTTTTACTTCAATGCACTGCTTTAGGTGGCTTCAAATTATTGAAGCCAATCTAATCTAACTAATCCAACCTAACCAAACCTAATGTAACGTAAAGAAACCTTACTTTACGTGACCTAACGTCATGTAACGGTATACAAGTTTCGTAAGAGGAGGCCCAGGATGATGACGTAATGGGCCAGAACAAATAGCAACACAGGTAAAGAGAGATGCGCCACCTGGCAACGACTTGGACAACAGTAACCCATGATGTTTGCCATTTGAAAGAGGAAAACTGTTAAAGGAAGCAGAAATTATCTCAACACTATAACTCATTATATACTCATTTGCAACAGAAAGTGTATAAAAGAAAACTTGTTTACTTTGATGTCATTAACATCAAACAAGCATCAAAATTTTGGATATAGATTAGTATGTTGTTCTGAAAAATACTGGTTCTACTATAAATTATGCAATGTAAATTAAAATTATATCATTTCTATTATTTTATGTCATTCCTTCTTGTTATATCAATGTTTTGATCTGTCATAAATATACACAAAATATTCTGGTCATTATTAATTTTATTTTTGTGAACAATTTTCAAAATCTCATCACCACATATAGGTAATTGGAGACTTTTCAAGACGTTTCACAGGAATGACATAATGCTTACAAGTGCTTAGTTTTTGAGATATAGCATTAATAACATTAAGGTAAGAATAGCATGAATGGCAGTTTTGATATGGCTCTTCCGGTGTAAGGCAGATACAAAACATGCGCAGTTATTTTGGTGGAAAACATCAGTGTTAATATAGCTAAGTTAAGTCATTTCAGATTTATTGAAGTCAGTTTATTAAACTAATCTAACTTTACCCAACCTATCATTACATCAATATCCTATTTCAGCTTATTTGTGTCGTTTATTCAATTTTATTACAACATTCCTGTAACTTCCAAGTTAAATGTCTTGAAAAGCCTTTGCAAGCAAAATGTCATTCACGTAAAATGCCTTAAAATGTACCTAATTACATAAATGTGGCAACAAATTGTTAAATTTGTTGACAACAGTAAAATCGGTAAATGTAAAGCGCTTGCCAGTAACCGATTTTTGAAGTTTTCGGTGCTCAACAGTTAATTAGAATGAAATAAACAAGTTTTTTCTATGCACTCTCTGTCAGAAATGAGTATTTTATGAGTTATACCGGTATGTTAAGTTTCATCTTTGATGACAAATGCAATCAAATCAACAGCTACTAATTGATTTTTGTTGCTTGAATCATAGAAATAACTTTGAAATAAACTACTTTTCTTCCATACACTTTTTGCGGCAAATGAGTTTTACGAGTTAGAGTGGTAGGTTTTATGTTTTGCGCAATTGAGCTGTTAAAGTACGTTTGAATACTTCGTAATTTATTATTAGTTCATCCCGTGAAGCTTGCGGAGCCTCAACCCACTTCTAGGATCTTTTAGTTAATAACACAATAGAAATTATTATTTTAAAATAAATTATAGCGGTATGTTAACTTTTGTCTTAGATGGCGTGAATGTGCTCGAGCATTCGAGCGCTTCAAAAGGGAGCGTCCATTGCAGTGTTGCCATACTCAAATTATTTTTTGCTTCGAACACTTTGAGTTGCAGCAAGTCATTTACTGCTATAACTCTTAAAATACTCATTTCTGATGGAAAGTGCATATAAGAAAACTTGTTTATTTTGGGTTAATGTTGAGGATTATTCAAGAATCGATATTTGATTTTTAAGTGCCTTAACATAGTTAATTAGATCGAAATAAGCAAGTTTACTTCTATGAACTTTCCGTCGTAAATGAGTATTTTACGAGTTATAGCGGTGAATTAATTACTGTAACTTAAGTGTTTGAAGCGGGAAGTAATTCATTTGGCCCGGCAAATGGCAATGCTGCAATGGCGTCTCGCTTCCGGTTTTCTCGTTATCAAAGACAAAACTAACCCTACCGTGCTAACTCGTAAAATATTCATTTGACGAAAAAGTGTATGGAAGAAAAGTAGTTTATTTCAATGTTATTACCATGATTCAAGCATCAAAAATTCAAAAATCAATGAGTAGCTGTTTATTTGAGCGCATTCGTCATCAAAGACGAAACAAAACCTACCGCTATAATTCGTAAAATAATCATTTATGACGGAAAGTGCACAGAAGAAAACGTGTTTATTTCGAACTAATTTACTATGTTTAGCATTCGAAAAGTGGATAATCGATTTCTGAATAATCCTCAACATTTATCTTATTTTGGGTAAATCTGAAGGATATGTCAGTTATCGATTTTGTAAATTTCGATGCCTAAGCGTAGTTAATTAGATCGAAATGAACAAGTTTTCTTCTACGCACTTCCCGTCTCAAATGAGTTTTTTATTAGTTATAGCGATAAATGACTTACCGCAACTCCAGTGTTTGAAGCGGCAAGTAATTCAAGGAGCACGTGGGACAGCAACACTGCACTGCTCACTCGCTTCCAGCGCAATTGTCATCAAAGACGAAACCAAATCTACCGCTATACCTCGTTAAATACTCATTTGACAAAAAAAGTGCATAGAAGAGAAGTTGTTTATTTCGATGTTACTACCATGATTCATGCAATAAAAATTTGAAAATCGATGAGTAGCTCTTAATTCCAGCGCATTCGTCATCAAAGACAAAACTAAACTTACCGCTATAAATCGTAAAATACTCATTTGAGACGGAAAGTGCATAGAAGAAAACTTGTTTACTTTGATTCAATTAATTAGGTTCAGGCACCAAAAAGTGGAAAATTGATAACTGACATATCCTTCAGATTTACCTTTTGATCTAATTAACTATAAATAGACACCAAAAACTTGAAAATAAATTACAGGCAAACACTTCACATTTCCTGTAAAATCAACATTGACCAATATTAATCCCATAAATACACCTAGGAATTTAATTAACTATACCTGTGAAACTTCCATCACAAATGCACTCAAGTACTTCTATCAATGGAATTAAAGAATTTTATACTCACTTCTCAATTACATACATTCACATGAAATGCAATTGTTTTACTGAAATTGATCAGTTTCAAAGTTTACATACCCAGCTTACCGTTTTTAAATTCACGCTTGCAATTATAGCCAATTCGCTAAGTAAACTTCATCAACCAACTATAATCGCATTCAAGGCAATAAGGTAAAACTTGATCATGTTATTCTTCAAAATTTATTCCATTTAAATAAACGTTACAATGAAACTATGACTAGAAAGTGGTACACGGTATAATTAACTGATCAGTCCTGAAAAAATGTGATAAACTCATAAGAGATAAAATTTATCCTGCTTCAAATCCGTGGACACAAATTAATCACAACTGCAGCGTGGAAAATTAAAAATTCCCGCACGGGGATAGGCACGTAATTAAAAAATTTTTTCGCAGGTAATAGCACACTTACACCTCCTGTACAGTAGAAAATAATTCATGTTATATTTAATAAAAACAAAGGTTCACAATGACCAGCATCAAATATATCTCTCATGCTAAGCAAATTACATAAAATTCAAAGCCTCATTCACCAATCATACCTATCAGTACTTGAACTTGAAATTGAGGGCTGACAGCGTCGGGGCCTTTGAAACGGCCTACAATTCCCTCCACAATTTTTGATTCTTGAACTTGAACTTGAGGGCCGATAGCGTTGAGGCCTTTGTAACGGCCTACAATTCTCTCCACAATTTACACAGAGAGTTCAGCGCCTGATACTAGACTTGTCCACTAAACTACTCAGGATCTACCAATCCTTGTCACAAGCTGCCATTGGATGGCATCACTGGGATAACCAGTGTGTCAAGACACCATCCCTAGACATATTGAGTCATTACTGCCCACTCTACCTGACTGGCTCATTTCAGTCACTGTCTCTTACTCCAGGCATGCACCAGAAACATTTTCATTGCTTCAATGATGCTCAAATAACACTCCTGATCCAATCCAGCAAGACATCTCATACCGCAATCATCTTCAGCACATCTGGCGTACCACTCGTTCTCTCCATACTGCTCAAACACCACATTCATGAAACTCTCTCTCTCTTGCTCATACTTACTACATTCCAGCACAAAATGCTGAATTGTTTCCTCCACTCCACTATTACACTGCCAACATAATCTGTTATTGTTCTCATTCCACCTCCACGTACGTCTGTTCACACTCAATGACTTACATCTCACAGCAAACAAGAGTTGACTTACACAACTACTATCATAGAACATCTCAAACTTTGGTGCTTCTTTTATCATATACCAGTTAAGTGTAGGATTCCACATCATGCTAAGCTTTCACTTATTCAATCCATACTCCTTTGTTTGCCTCTCAATCTCTTTTTTCCACCTCTTGCAGTCCCACTCTGGCCCTACATCTCCAACATTTATTAAACTCCAGTCATCCAAAGGTCTCCCAATTCTAACATGAATAATCTTTTGCATAGTAAGTTTCCCTGCATGCCCCCAACATACTTTCTCCCAATAGCTAACAGTCAGATTCCATTCAAAAATTCGCTATACCCACCTGCTATTTTGCATTCTTTCAATTCTCACCTTATAATTCAGCACCGCTTTCATCATTCTTTCTGAAAATAGGCTCCACCCCAGGTCACCTCGAATGGCTTCTGTAGCCGTCTATTTTGGAGCACCCAATGCTAAACGTCCTACCTTATTTTGTATTACATCCAGCTTTTCAAGATCACTTCCATTCCAGGCAAGAGCACTCATACCACACATGACACTAGGTACAGCAACATACTTCCACATTCCTCTCACACATTCATACTTGTTTGCTCTGTATCTGGCCACACTACTTAACCGTCCACTCCACTGCATTGCTTTTGCCACTTTCTAACCCTTAGTTCTTCACTTATCATACAACCTAGATATTTGTATTCTTTTGGGTCAATATTGAGTTTAATGTCAACGAATTTCATAATTTCGTAGGTATAGATAGGTAATATAGTCGATATTAAGACGTTTTACACGAATGACATTCTGTCCGGTGATGCGTTATTTTTTAATTATTCAACTTTAAAGCTGGCTTGTGCGCGACATGGAAGCGCGCGCGGCTAGCGTATTTTAATCAATAACGGAAGCTAACCCCCTATTACAAACGTAAAGAGGTTGGGTCGTGAGGGGTAGCTACAGTTCTTTTAGTGAAAAGTATAAATAAAGCTTCTAACCCACCCGATAGGGTGATGATCGCAATCTTGTTTACATCGGCACCAAGATTAGATTAGTCGTTAGTTTTAGCCTCCCTACCCAGCAACAATTGCGATCCAAAGAGAGGAAGGAGGAAGGCACCATTTAGTATGGAGTTAAGGAAACGCAGAATCTACGCAGAGAGGCATAGAAACCGTTAGTTGTGAAAGAAGATTATGAAACAAGACCAAAGTAGAAGAAGACAGTAGTAGGTGCTGAAACAGGACAGCAGTGAACCGAAAAAAGGTGGTCCTTAACATAACAAAAACATTTTATTTCAACAAAAAGAAGGCCTACCTAACTCTCAGCTCAGGCCATCGGCACCAAGATGGCGGCACCCATGGCGGCAGCCATCTTCCAGTCGATGTAAACAAACGTCACTAGAAACCTTTATTAATAATTTTCACTAAAAGAACTATGGCTACCCCTCACGACCCAACCTCTTTACGTTTGTAATAGAGGTTAGCTTCCGTTTTCATTGCAAAAACAATGACTGTTTTGGCGCAAATAAGGCCATTCAGGAGCGCCGTTCGTATAACTTCAAACTAAAATAACTCGAAAACTAAGTATTTCTGGGCACATTGTCATTCTTGTAAAACGTCTTAAAATTGACTATATTACCTGTCTATACCTACGAAATTATGAAATTCGTTGACAACATTAAACTCAATATTGACCTTTTGTTCTACCTATTCTGATTTCTCCAATATTCCATAGTCTGTCTCTATCAGTCTCATCACTATTTATGGTCAATGTGAAGTTTAATGCAATCACAGAAAATAATAATTGCAATCCCAGGAATCACTAAAGGAACCCATTTAAGAACGTTTAACATGAATGACATTCTGCTCGCTGATGCATTATTTTTGAATAATTGAACTTTGAAGTTGGCCGCGTGAGGAAGCGAACGCCAAAGGAAGCGAACGCGTGAAACGGAATTTAATTAATAACAGAAGCTATAACAAACGTTAAGAGGTTGGGTCGTGAGGGGGAGGCACAGTTCTTCTAGTAAAAATTATCAATAAAGCTTCTAACCCACCCATTAGGGTGACGACCGCAATATTGTTTACATCGGCTCCAAGATGGCGACCACCATGGGCCCCGCCATCTTGGAGCCGATGTAAACAAGATTGCGGTCGTCACCCTAATGGGTGTGTTGGAAGCTTTATTGATAATTTTCACGAGAAGAACTGTGGGAACAAGTCTCGCTGAGCAGCTTCGCCGCTCAGCGAGAATGAAAATATCGATTAAAACTGCAATTTGATGCTGATTCCGAATCTGCAATTTGTTTTGACCACTCTCGATTTTTTCGATTTTTTGTGATTTTTTTTTAATTTCAAATTTTTATACATTTTTAATGTTTTTTTGGCCTGCACCACCTCATGATCCGAACTCTGCCATTCTCGACCCAACCTGGTCGGACTTGGCATACTTTGGCTTGCACCACCTCATGATCCGAACTCTGTCATTCTCGACCCAACCTGGTCGGACTTGGCATACTTTGGCCTGAACCACCTCATGATCCGAACTCTGCCATTCTCGACCCAACATGGTCAGACCTGAGACCGTGCCTTGAAGACCTGAGTACAGGATAGGGCCGGGTTCCACCCAACCTGTACGGACATGGCATTCTTTGGGCACCACCTCAGTTGTTGCTAGCCACCTTTCCAAAAAAAAAAATAAAAAAAATTGAGAGCGATCAAAACAAATTGCATATTCGGAATCAGCATCAAATTCCAGTTATAATCGATATTTTCATTCTCGCTGAGCGGCGAAGCCGCTCAGCGAGACTTAAGCCGAACTATGCCTCCCCCTCACGACCCAACCTCTTTACGTTTGTAATGGGGGTTAGCTTCTGTTATTAATTAAATTCCGTTTCACGCGCTCGTTTCCTATGGCACGCGAAGGCCAACTTCAAAGTTCAATAATTCAAAAATAACGCATCAGCGAGCAGAATGTCATTTATGTGAAACGTTCTTAAATGGGTTGCTTTAGTGATTCTTTGGAATATAATTATTATTTTCCGTGATTGCATTCAACTTCACATTGACCCTATTTATAACCATAACCTTACTTTTGTTGGCACCAAAGTTCATCTTGAAATCTGTACTATATCCATTCACAATGTCAAGCATCCTTTGCAGTTCATGTCCACATTCAGTAACCATAACCACATCATCAGCATACAACAAACAACTCAGTCTCTCATTACCAACTTTCAGTCCTAAGCCACTCATTCTCAGTTGAACTGCTAATTCTTCTGTGTACAATCCAAACAACAGGGAAGACAGAGTACAGCCCTGTCTCACTCCTCTAACACTCCTCACCTGCCCTGTTTCCAAATTTCCTAACCTGTAGATAGCCTTTGTGTTCTCATCCAGACTTTGTACAATTTTTACTATTTTTCTACTAAACCCAACTTTTCTTAAAATTTCTAAGAGCCTAACCCCATCCACTCTTTCATACGCCTTTTCAATATCCAGGAATAATAAATATACCTTCCTCATTTGCTCAATTATTTCACTCACTACAAACAGATTATCCCCACGTCTATCCTGCCTAAAACCATTCTGTTCTTCACCTAGGACTCCTAATTCAACTTAATTTTTCATTCTCTCATTCAAAATACGGTCAATGTGAAGTTTAATGCAACCACGGAAAGTAAGAATTCCAATCTTAGGAATCACTGAAGGAACCCATTTAAGAACGTTTTACAAGAATGACATTCTGCTCGCTGATGCGTTATTTTCGAATAATTGAACTTTGAAGTTGGCTTTTGCGCCAAAGGAAGCGAGCGCGTGAAACGGAATTTAATTAATAACGGAAGCTATTACAAACGTAAAGAGGTTGGGTCGTGAGGGGAAGGCACAGTTCTTCTAGTGAAAATTATAAATAAAGCTTCTAACCCACCCATTAGGGTGACGACCGCAATCTTGTTGACATCGGGTCCAAGATGGCGGCGCCCATGGTGGTCGCCATCTTTGACCCGATGTAAACAAGATTGCAGTTGTCACCCAAATGGGTGGGTTAGAAGCTTTATTTTTAATTTTCACTAGAAGAACTGTGCCTCTCCCTCACGAGCCAACCTCTTTACGTTTGTAATAGGGGGTTAGCTTCGGTTTATAATTGAATTACGCTCGCTTCCTTTGGTGCGGGAAGGCCAACTTCAAGTTCAATAATACGAAAATAAAGCATCAGCGAGCAGAATGTCATTTGTGTAAAACGTTCTTAAATGGGTTCCTTTAGTGATTGTTTGGAATATAATTATTAATTTCCGTGGTTGCATTAAACTTCACATTGACCCAAAATACCACAAAAGATCTTACATACAGTGTCAGCCGGTGCAATTGGTCTGTAATTTTCAAGTTCTTTCATACTCTTATGTCCACCCTTATGCAACAGTACTAACTACATTACACTTGTTCCAGTCATCCGGTACTCTTTCACTCTTGCATATCTCATCAAATAGACATTTCAATATACTGACTACACTCTCTCCTTCACATTTCTAGAACTCATATGGGATCTTATCAGGGCCACATACCTTTCCATTTTATACTTTCTTCAAAAAACTTACTATCTCTTCACAAGTGATTTCGTCTTCCTCTTCCATGTGCAGTTCACGACTTCACGTTCATCAATCAGAAAATTCACTGTCTTCTTGATAAGCACAGGCTGCACAGCGCGTAAACAGGGCTTCCACGCTAGTCAATCTTTGTACCCTAGGTTGGCATGTATTTTACCCTAGAATGCTTCTTGATTACCCTAGAAAATATAAATTAGGGCAATCTTATAATGACCGTATACTTTTTAATAATAGTACTGGCTTTGCCTTTAAATAAGTCGCATTGACAGCTTTTTCAAAGTTCCTGGGGATATGTTGATTAAGGAATTATTTTTCGGAAAACCTTGATTTTGAAAATGTGTATAAAATAACATTATTCCATTAAAATTACAAAATATATTTAAAATACGGATCTATAAACACCTCAAACAAACACACAAAGCGCTGTGGCCGACAAAATTGAAGTCCAGGTTTACATTACTAGTGTTCACAATACATAAAAAAAATTGTAAAATACCAAGGAAGAAAATTTGGGATGAAAAATGCAGACTTATGTAATATTTTTTCCGCTTCATGTATTGAGTCTTTTGACCGATCCAAAACAAATAAAAAATAAATGAACTCTAAGTACGTTGTTATGCATAGCCTTAGATCTTTATGCAAATAATTTTTAATCTCCAGGAAACTATATTACTCACATAAAAAGTAAAGTTCTGGAAATACATAGTACAAACTAAAATCCACAACATAATAAAAACATTTTCATGTTTTTCATATTTTATGTTCCTAATGTATTGGCATTGCTGAAGATTCTGTGCACATGGCATTTTTTCACGTCATTAATAGCGCTACTGAAATTAGAATTAATTGGGACATTAGATACAGTAAATACACTGTATGCATCAAACCACTCACGGTTTCATTCTTCAAACTGGTTATTTGAAAAGTTTTGGTCAAATTAAGGAGGTTATCTGAACGATTTTATGTTTATGAACCGATTGATCCAAAATTTGGCTAGAATGTGTAATTTTTAACAAGAAACACTTATCACCTGTGTAACTTCTTCGATTTTAGCCTTAGTTTTTCAGAAAATGGGCAATATTAATTATTTATGCTCTATTATGGAAAATTTCAAAGGAATAGAAGTCAACAAGTTTTCATGCTTGAACAAAACTAAGGGTAGTTTTTGAATCCTTGAAATATTTCTGACAAAGTAACAGATGTCGGGTTTCGAGCCGTTGGTATTTTGAAGGCAATTTTGATTATTGATTATTGACGGCTGCAACTCGAACGATTTTCTCGATAGTTCTAGGGGAAATTAATGAGAGGGGTAATAAAAGCGTTTTTGGATAACTCAGCTTGGTTTCCGGTGGTGGTGTTTATTTTGGGAAAAGGAAGCCAGGACACTGGCTTGTCAGGAAAACCGGCTTGTCTTGATCTTGATCTCGGAGAGCTTGCTGAGGTGGCAATCCGTGCCGGAGGACCAGGCTGGAGCTGACGAAGGCCGGCACGCGATGGAGTGTGCGTGGTGAGTGAGTTGAATTTGGGGGAAAAAAAACTTTGAAGGAGTTCTAAACAGTGACGTAATGTGGTCACGTTATGAGGTCTGCTTTCCAAATGTCTAGCAGACAATCGAGCTTGAGTGAATGGAGTAGCTCAAGAGGTTTGAGGCTCAGGTAAGTTTGCTGGCCTTTTCCAAAGTAATGCCAAATGGCTGACTCAATAATACGGTAAGTTGTGAGCAAGTTATAACATGACTCAGGTTAACAACGTAACATTTAAGATGGCACTCAGGGAAACAAAACCCAGGGAGATTTGATTGTGAAGGTTTTGTGTAGGGCGAGGCTGTAGAGGTCCTGCACAGGATTCCAGGATGCTGGATTACGCGATTCAGGAGAGACATCAAGACATGGCACTACTGAACATCCAACATAATAACGACAATCCTCCCACACGGAGAAATCCGAGAAACTCCTACGGGTTTACTCAAGCTATTTTGTGAATCCCACTCTAGCAAACTCAAAAGAGATAGGACAGATTTTAGGTTGACAGATTTTTAATCAAGAAATAAATTGTTTGATCACTAATGCCTCGGCTTTAAATTCCGAGTGTTAGGCTAGGAATCTTCGGTAATAAAGATCATGATTCCTCACAGAGACTACGGGCAAGTAAACACGAGACCTACCGAATATCGTAAAAT
This sequence comes from Morinoia aosen, assembly GCA_030386875.1. Taxonomy (NCBI): domain Eukaryota; kingdom Metazoa; phylum Arthropoda; class Malacostraca; order Amphipoda; family Talitridae; genus Morinoia; species Morinoia aosen. The sequence continues at coordinate 73,314,976 of CM059579.1, forward strand.
ATCAAGTGACAGCACTTTGGCAAGCAGTAAAAAAAAAACATAAAAATCCTAAGTTCATGGATAAAAAATCCTAGTAAAATTCTGGTATCTCAATTTTCAATAATAAAGAAATTAGGGAATAATATATATCCCTAATGATAATAGAAACAGGGAAGAAGACTAGGAGTTGATTTCACAGGCGGAAAGTACGCGAAGAAAGGAAAACACGAGAGCATGAAAGGTTCCGTGTGGCGGTTTAACCGGCGACTTAACGCGTCGGTCTCAGCCCGAGTCGCCGGCCATTTGCACACACTTACGATAGGCAGATAGTGATGGGTGTTTGTCACCGAATGCGATGAAGCATATTAATTTTATTGAGATGATTGATATCGAATTAACTGAGGTTTCGTAAATATATGGTATTAAGAATGAAGTTCCAAAACTTTAGCAAGTAGACATGAATAACTTCGTAATTTATTAAAAGCTGTTTAAAAGACATCTTTAACGATTATATCGCGTTTAAACAAATTTAAGAAGAACTGCTAGAAGTATTTTGTAAAAAAAATAAGAGAAAATACTATTAGAACACATGCTTAAAATGCAAATAAAAATCACGTAGTAGTGACAGAAGACGGCGGAGTGTTCCGCCATTACAAGACGCTATCGGCAGCGAACGCCGGCAATTCGACCGCGTTCGTCCACAAGTAGTTTATGAAAGATTCGTGATATGACTGGCAAACCTGCGATATATGTTTGCAGTAAAGAGAAAAAAAACCAGTACGTTAACTGAACATCTAGTATGAATTCACACGAGAGTTTGGGAAATGACACGCAATTTTCACTCTATAAAAACACATGCTAATCTCAGAATCTTAACACTAATTTTTATCCCTAATTCACGACACTGAGCAGATCTTCAGATTAAAACACACAATACACCGAAAAACACATGGCACATATTCTTACCCGGTTTTACTCTTATTTTACCCTAAATATCACTGCACTTACGAGATGTTCGCGCAACCACGCCACAAGCAAAAGTAAGTGGACTAGGCGACGCGCTAGTATGTTGCCAGACGGGCTGCTTAAGAACTCGAAATGTCGATTGATTATTTGATCTCTCATGTATTTACACAAAAATTTTAATGATTACGAATTAGGAGTAGAAAATAATTAATAATAAATTAGAGTAATATTTTTAATGCTACTAATTAATTTATTTAAGTATGAATAGCGAATTTCTAATTTTTACGCTTATGTAGCGGGATGCTACACAGAGCTGCATTTTCCATTTTCTTTTCTATTATGTTTTTATATGTGATTTTCCATTACTGTTAAGAATATAAAACATTTTCGATTTGGTAGAATGACAAAAAAATTGAATGTAAACATTTGAAAAATCAATGTTAGACTTTTGGAAATGTGACAAGGATTCCAAAACTACCTTTTTTTCTTGCATGAAAACTCATTGACTTCTATTCATTAATAGGTAAAAAATTTTATTTCCACGAAGCAGGCGAAAAACGAGAATTTTGTAGTGAAATGTGTTATAACACTAATTGTTTTACTTAAATCCTTTGTTCACATTGTATTACCATCTACAAATACTATGCATGCGTAGTTACATATTTTTACTGTGAAAAACATTAAATGTATAAATTACACGAATGAAATACATTTAACTCTCATAAATTTCTGCAGATACGGTAAACAAAACCAAAGACAGTTTTGGAATGCTTGAAACATTTCTGAAAAAGTAGCGAAGTCAGATTTTCCATTTTCTTTTTTGTTTTCTTTTGATACTGGGGTTAAAAATTTGTGATTTTTGACCACCAACCCTATAGACCTTTCTTGGGGGGGGGGATGTTTTAGTGCCATTAGACCCATGAAATTTTAGGGTGCAATAGCCCACTACCTAAGGATCCTTTCTCAGCAAAGAAAAATATTTATCATTAAGACCAAAATAGCTCAGATGACCCCCTTAATCAACGAAAGCATTTGAAAATGGGAGGAGCAACAACGTTTGAATTATAGTTGTAAGATTTGGGTAGCATGATAGCCCACAGGCATTTTCACGCCTACGCTTTTCCAGTAATCAACGGCTGACATGACTGGTGTCGATTGTTCATCCAAGTAATAATGTTTTTGCCACTCTTCATCAAGAAATTTTGTATCGACAAACTTTTCTATTTGGGAAATTTCGTCTAACATATAAGACAAAGATTTTGCATCGGTGTTGAGCATTAAGCGGTGTTATGTTGTGCGCTAGCGGAATTTCTATCTTCGCTATCTTCGCTTCGGCACAACATTGAACGGTAGGCGCAAGGATTCCAAAAGAAGTCGAGGTTTCTTCGGTTTTATTTCTTATCCAAACGACTCCGTGAATCTGCCCAGAAAGGTATGATTCAGAGTCGGACCACGAATTGCATGACAAGAGAAGCCTAATTCAAGATCATAGTCGAATGATTAACTGATGTATATAGCACCGCACAACGAGAAAGTAAACTCACACCTCAAGGGTACACGAGAAATAGCTGAGTGGGACATAAGAGGCCATTGAATAGTAGCACATAAAAAGAGAATTCACCGCCCTGCTAACGACGTAGCACAACAACAATTCGCATTACCATTACTAGTATTATTATATAAGAAAGTTTTAGCCTCCCTTGACCGCGACAAAGGTGTCCCAAGAGAGGAAAGAGGAAGGCACCATCTAGCGTGTAGTTGGGGGAACGCGGAATCTACGCACAAGGTGCACAGGAACAGTAGGCTGGGAAATAAGTTCACAAACAAGAAAGGTTTCCGTTGCATCGACAGGGAGGAAAAATAAGTCTCTAGTCGAGTAACACATTTAGAAAGAACACATTCATGATATACGCACACGAATATCGTAAACTCGTGTCACTAGTCGAAGGGAATGATTGAGGGCCGTGTACTCCTAATCTTGCCCAATCTACATTCGATAATACATGTAATGATAGCTATAAGAGACAGCGCAATTTCATGGACGATGCATTTCCATTGTGAGGTGAGAACACTTTTGATAGTTTATATGTACATGACATAAACTTCGTAATCCTTGACGCCAGGCAATAATACATGAATCGCTTGTTTCGGCCAATGTTCAAAGTGTCCTTTTAAGGAGGCACAAAGTTATATACATGAATGTACATCCGTATCCAACAATCTTAACACAGCGGTCATTAGTCAATAAGCACTTTATTTGGTAAATCTGAAGGAGATGACAGTTGTCGATTTTGTAAATTTCGATGCCTTAGCATAGTTAATTAGATCGAAATAAACAAGTTTTCTTCTATGTACTTTCCGTCTCAAATGAGTATTTTATTAGTTATAGCGGTAAATGACTTACCGCAACTCCAGTCTTTGAAGCGGAAAGAAATTCTTTGATCGAGCTGTATGGCAATACTGCAATGGCGTCTCGCTTCCAGCGCTCTGTCTTGAAAGACGAAACCAAACCTACCGCTATACCTCGTTAAATACTCATTTGACGAAAAAAGTGTATGGAAGAAAAGTTGTTTATTTCGATGTTTTTACCATGTTTCAAGCAACAAAAATTCGAAAATCGATGAGTAGCTGTTTATTCGAGCGCATTCGTCATCAATGACGAAACTAAACTTACCGCTATAAATCGTAAAATACTCATTTGAGACGAAAAAAGAATAGAAGAAAACTTGTTTATTTTGATTCAATTAATTAGGTTCAGACACCAAAAAGTGGAAAATCGACAACTGTCATCTCCTTCAGATTTACCCTTTATTTGAACAAAGGTGGACGATCGCACAACAAGTTTATAGTTTTCACATGAATGCTTCACAATATAAAGAGATGACGAGTTAGGTAACATCACAAGTTGAAAGAGGATACTCTAAAATACTTACAGACGATGAGGAAAGGTCCCTCAGTTTAGACCTGTGACAGCTTATTTTAGTCTGCAAAATAAGTGACTACTCTGGCTTTCTTGCTTTCTTTACTCTATCTGTGGAAAAGAGACAGCAAAAATTAGGTCTCTAAAGCAGGGGCAAGCCACTCAGGTCATCAAATCAACTATTATCAATAAATTCTATTATAAAAAATGAGAGAGGCAAGTACACGTTTGTCAACGTCGCTTTGAAAACACAAATCATATGAGCTAGTGGTCTCAAATTTCTGCGCCTATTCTCAGTCTACTGAAAGCCGTAACTTTAGGCTTCCACCTTGCTGACTGGCGCAACTTGCCCAGCACAGCTCATAGGTAAGAAGCCAATCGACTAAATTTATTTTACTTGCTTCACGTCTTCCTATTAATGAATGTTATAAACAATACAAAGACAAGAAATAATACAAAGACAAGAAAAATCATGTTCCCAAGTTGGTACAAGTCTGGCACGACGTAAATAGTACAAAGGCAAGAAAATCATGTTCCCAAGTTGGTACAAGTCCAGCACGACGTGCCATGAATTTTTCAATATCAACAACTGATGTCTAATCCATGGAAGAATCACCATAGTTTATATTTTCAGTACACAAATCTTTCAATAGTGAAGCAGTGGTTGGTTTGTATTATCAAATAAATATAAAGTTGTGCTATCTTGTGTTAATCTATGAAATGTAATATACTTCAAGTAATCCTCTGTGTCAAACTAAAAAGCATTGAAATGTCAGTCTCTCCATGTTGCATTTACTGCCCATGACACTGTTTACAATATTACATATGACAACATAGCTTACGCGGCTTGGCTATTATGCAAATGTTGCTGAGCAAAAAAAAAAACATTTGGACATTAACACAAAATCACTTGGAGCAGTGAAACAGAGATAGGAAAGTTCATTAGTAAAATCACAGTGTTCAGCTAAAATACCGTTAAACCAGAACCTGACTAATTCCCAGCATTACACTGCAGCTTACTGGCTACACCGAAAGAAAACACCAGACCCTACCCAACTGTAACGGCTAGTCTGACTCAATGTAGGTGGGTTTGCCGGCCGCCGGGAGCATCCTCGAATGCTCCAGAAACCGGCCGTTCACCGCTATCGAACACAAGTCGTGTGAAAACACCCGAAAAATATAGCTAGCGAGGTAACACGTAAATCGAATGAGTTTCCCACTCAAGTTCACTTCCTAAACGACACAGAAACTTAAGATTATCCGGGAACCTGTTCCTCCCACGCACTTCAAACAAATAAAACGTTGGCGTCATTCTTGCGGACGAAGCGCGGATCCGCGGAATGTTGCCGAAATAAATTTATCAAAATTCTTCGAATTTCCTCACGTCTTGTACGACGTGACAAGCGGATTTAGACAGCGTACAAGGTCATGTTCAGGATCCTTGACGAAAAACCGTTTTTAGATTTGTGAAACTTCTTCAACCAAGAAGTGCCAACAATTGGAAAAAGCACTTTCTCTTGTGACGTACATAATGCCAGTTATCTCTGACATCGTTTCAGTGGCTGTCATCCCAATGTTGTGTATACCTTTTTCACCTACTGCCACTAAAGCACTAGTGAATGTTGGATGGGATGGATTCAGCAAAGAAATGAACGCATTCATCACATAAGCAACACGCATAAAATCCGAACAAAAACTCTTAATAAGGCTACAAATTTTTGTTCCCAGTTTGAAGATATTCGAATAGTCAGACTGAAACAGGTATTCAAAGCGTTCCATTTCCCCAAATTATAATCTAAGAGCTTCAAATAAGCGAAGGTTGGGTTGTTGTAGAAAGCATTGGCTATCATATCATTTTTCTGAGTTGGATCGCAAAACGATGACTCAACGAAGTGTGAGTACATCCCACTGCCCCAGCAATAGTCGTACACAAGCTTGTTAAGAAACTGCACTCCGCACACTGTGCGAAAAGAACCGCAACTTATTCAGTGGAACACGTTGACTTGTGCTATATTTATGAATCAACTGTCCATAGGATCCACCTTTGAATTAATACCTTCTGCTCATTTAATTCTTATTTGGGTTGTTCAACTGTAGCTATTGACAACCTTCATGTTTTCTGATGACTTTTACTAACCAGATTTGAAATTTAGATTTTACCCTAGATTTTGCATTTTTTCCCATTACCCTAGACTGTACCCTAGGAGGGGTCTGATTACCCTAAACTAGGGTAATTACCCTAGGAGTGGAAGCACTGCGCGTAAATCTGCTCAGTTTAATTCTTGTCAATTGGGATTTAGACGGATGTTATTTTAGTTTGATCCACATTGTACACCACACATCCAAAACCTCAGAAGAACAGCTCGTAAAAAAGAATTTAATTTTGAATGTTTTTAAAGTTAATCCAACGCTGCTATTTACGAGAGTTATTTTTCAAAAAAAAGTTAATTTTTTGCAAAAATTTTGTTATATTCAATAAAAAAAATGTTGTGTATGTTCAGAATATTGTGAGTGAAACATGAGAAGTTTTCAAACTCTGTGGTATATTGCTGACGAAAACGAACAAAATAACTAATTACCTGAAGTGGGGTTGATATGTAGCATACCGCTACATAAGCGTAAAAATTATAAATTTGCCATTCGCACTTAAATAAATTAATTAGTAGCATTAAAAATCTTACTCTAATTTATTATTAATTATTTTCTACTTCTAATTCGTAATCATTGAAGTTTTTGTGTAAATACATGAGACGATAAAATAACAATTGACATTTTTCGAGAGAGAAGCCCTCTGGTGGCAATACTGCGCAAGGCGCGTCTCTGTTTCAAAAAGAGCACTCTTACTTTGGCGGTTGCCTAGCTCGCTCACAGCACTTTTCTCGTGAGTAATCAGTGTTAGAAAATAATCGTGTTCTTTCTTCGTGTTCAGTGAGTATTAATAGTTGACAGTGCAGTGTTATTTGGATACGTAGTTATGCGTAGGAATTGTGATGTAGCATGTTTTCATTCAGTGTTTTGTTTTTTTTTCTCAACATGACTTAGCGTAAAATTTTGCGTCAGATGTGCATAGCATTTCCGTGTCATGATTTTATTATCAAAACATAATCATGTTCGTTCCTTTCTTTACTACAATAGTATATACCTGCAGTTTCCATTCATGATTCGATACTCGGAACGAACGCGGCTGAATTGCCGGCGTTCGTTGTCGATAGCGTCTTTGTGTAATGGCGGAACATCACACCGTCGTCTCTTGTCACTACTCCGTGACTATAATTCACTATAGGCATGTGTTATAGTAGCATTTATTCTTTTTTTTACAAACCGACTTGCAGTAGTTTTAAATTACGAAAAGTATTCATGTCTATGCTTGCTAAGTTTTGGAATTTCATTTCTTAATTCCATACTCTTTGAAACCTTTACGTAACCGCACTTATTTCAATATAAAACATTTCAATAAAATTTAATTTAACTCATCGCATTCTTGTGACAAACACCCACTACCATCTGCCTATCTTGAGTGTGTGCAAATTGCTGGCGGCTTGGCTGAGGCCGACGTGTAAAGCCGCCCGGCTAAATCGCCGCACGGAATTTTCATGCTTTCGTTTTTTTTTTCTTCGCGTATTTTCGGTCTGTGAAATCAACGCTTAGGTTTCCTTTTCCTTTTATCATTGGGGATATATATATTCCTTTTATTCCTTCATTATTGCAAACGATATTTATCAGTAAATTTCAGTAGAATTTATAAATGAACTTTAGGAATTTCTTTTCTCTGTATTCTTGTACCGTTATGGAGATTTTCTAGAGTACATCAAGAAGCTTAAATCTTCATGTTAAGCATTTCCTTAATTACTAAATTCTTAAATTTCATGCCTTGCATTTAAAGCAAGAGCATTTGTATCAGAATCTCTTAATTGATTTTTTCCTATCCTTCCTTAACTTAGCTGGTGTTGGATCTTTAGGATTTTTCTCGGAGGGATCTACTTTATGGGAGTTTTATCATGTACTTTGGGATAACTTCAGTGTGAAATTTCCTTGATGTCTCCTTGGACTGCTCATCCAGTGTGTTGGACTCCTTGCAGGACCTCCACGTCATCACAACACAACACACTCACAGTTAATAATCTCCCTGGGCTTACTAGTATCCTAGTATGCTATGCTAATATGAGCAGTAACTTAACTTGCTCCTGCTAATGTGCTAATGTGCCGACTTGCTTCTGCTCACATGAGCCGGATTTAACTTGCTCACTCACACCTCACCTTATTTTGAGTCATTAGTTCTACCTGAGCTACGTCATTGACCCTCGCTCAATTATCTCAAATTGCCTAATTCAAGTTCCCAAATACAACTCACTCACCCTGCCTACTCCATCGCGTGACGGCCTTCGCCAACGCCAGCCTGGCTCTCCAGCACGGATTGCCCACCTAGACAAGCTCTCCGAGATCAAGATCCAAGCCAGTTCTCCTTGGTTTTCCTTCAATAAACTACACGGCAGGAAAAAGCTGAGTTAACCAAAAATTGTCATCATTATCCCTCTGATAGTCGCTCAAATTTACTTGGCGAGAGATGTTGTAGTCTTTGCCCGTCAATTCACCCCAGCGGACAATCAGACCTACACAGATATCACTCAACAGTACTAATATGACGATCCTTATAGAATTTTTCACCCAAGAGAAAAAGAAGAGCCAATGTTAAAATAAACATATCTATTGGAAATTATTTTGTCATTCGTAGATTCCGTCATAGCTGAAAAAATATATGTAGCGTATTAGATGAAAAAAATAAAATGAAATAAAAAATGCAGTGAAGTCATGCTGAAAAAGACTTATATGCATTTGGAAATTCCTTTTCAGAACTGTTAAAATTTCTTATCATGTTTATGAGCAGCCGAAAGACACACATATACATATACTCAAATGCACGCTCAGACCAGTTTTTCGAAAGTTAGGAGATAAGAGCATCTAATTACCTTATTACTCATGAATCACTACTCTAATGCGGTTTTCAGTGAATATATCCATGAATTCTGTAATGTCAACATCATATATGTAGCATTTAACCTTTTTATGCTAAATCCCATTAACAACTCTCTCATTTCTCTTCCATTTTTTTTGGTGTAATTATATGAATTCCAAAATTCATCAATCAAGTGATTTATTTTCTGTAAAAATTATGAAATTAAAATATTTAGGTTGATAACAGTTAACACTGAACCAAATTCCAGAAATAAACAAATTAATTGCGCTTGCTTAATGATTCATAATTCGATCCATCACGGCCCCGATGGGCGTTTCTGTGAATAGAAAAAATTGAAATGTATGAACAGACAAATGAAATAAAGCGCTCGTGCAAAAATTATCTCTATATATGCCGAACAAGCCATACATTTTATTTTTGAGTGTAAGTTTGTTTACGCATTTCTAGATGTGCGTGCTGCGTTGCGCTATGATCTTTATAATAACAATAAATAATAATAATAATAATGATGAAGGCATCTACGGAGGCTTTATAAATTACTTAGTGACTAACCTCTTCTCAATGCTTGATTGTCATTTACGATGGTGTTTCAATCTGCTCCGGTATAGCATTTTTTGTCTTTTTCTTACTTCGATAATTTCAACTAATAAATTGGGAGTTCCGAAGAATTCTTTAGTAGTATTCGAATTATTTATAAGTTGTTAGCAATCTCTTGGAATATGAAGTATCCAGGAGATGATATTGTTCGTTTTTTATTCAAGTACCCCTTGACAGAGTTAGACTATTAGCACGCCACGTATGGTTTGTCTATTAGTACGCCTCGTATATTCTGTCTATTAATATGCCTCGTATGGTTTATCTATTTGTACCCCTCTGATAGTTTGTCTATTAGCACGCCTCGTATAATTTGTCTATTATTATGCCTCGTATGGCTTATCTATTTGTACACCTCGGATGGTTTGTGTAATATAGCGAGTAGTGTAAGTTCTAGTTAGAGAGACCATAAGTTGGCAACGCTCGAGAGAGCAACACTCGCAAGTCAGTCTGCTATTGGCCTCGGATTCAACAACAAGTAAATGTTGACCGAGTGTGTACGTAATTAACTACTGTGGTTGGTATCTAACTTCTTAAGTTCTAAACTAATGTACTAATTCTATACTATCCTATTCTATATATTTCCGTCTATCTCCGCTCTACTCTCACTAGCCACAGTACCACCACTTGACTATAAAGTTAAGGTATCCAAGAGGTGAGTGAACTATTTACCTAACCTGCTGTAACATTGCATTGTCTATTGTGTTCAGTACTATAACTATGTTCGGTCTATGTGGAACCTATGCTGTGCTCTAGTGTAGGGCTATCCCCTCTATAATACTGGCGACGAGGATTTTTTTTTTGTAGAACTATTGGGAGAGGCTAGACTTATGAAGGAACTCAGAATTTATATTATTATTCAGTGACTAGAGTATTGATGCTGTAAATTTCTGATTTTTTTTTTAACTAGGGGTATTATTACAGTCTCTCAAATTGGCTACTCTTGCAACTGATATTGTTGCTACTACTATTTCAGGTAGATATCTGACAATTAGCTGTAAAGCTGGGTAAAAATGCCAATGCTAGGCTCAGTGGGAGAATTCAATCCTTTAGAGGAAGAATTCCCAGAATATGAAGTCAGGCTAAACTGCTTCCTGAGTATTAATAAAGTGGAAGATTCAAATAAAGCTAAAACATTTATTGCTCTGGTGGGTCCTAAAATTGTTAGGTTAGCCAAAGACCTACTCTCACCTAAAAGACTTTTAGATGCTACCTATGAGGAGATCATGGAAGCGTTAAGACGGCATTTTAAGCCGACACGCAACCAGATCTTTGAAAGGTTTAGGTTCCATAAGCGGAACCAGAAACAAGGGGAGAGCATTGCTGATTTTGTGGCTAGCTTAAAGGCCCTTTCAGACACCTGTAATTTCAAACAGGAAGTTCTGGAAGAAACGCTACTTGATAGGTTAATACTGGGTGTGGCCAGTAATGATGTTCAAAATTGTTTGCTTAATGAAAATGACCTCACATGGAAAACAGCCGTGGATCTGGCAACTGCCAAAGAGACTCAACTGAGGGAGACGGTTGTGTTAAGGCAACCTAATTCCATACTAAATGTGGGCCAGCATAGAGTAAAGCAAACTGCTATTAAGCCTCAGGGCAAAACTCAGGCTCAAGCTAGCCCCAAATCAGCATGCAGCGGCTGTGGTAATCTGCACCGGCGTAGAGATTGCCCCTATAAAGACAGTGTTTGTCATGGTTGTGGCCAAAAAGGCCATCTTAAGAAGTGTTGCTTTAAATTGAAAAAGCAAAATTCTGCTAAAGACAACAAAAATAATTTTGTGCATGCTATGCATGAGAAAAGGGGGAGGGAACACCACCCTAACCCTAATAGAACTAACAATGCAGCCTGTGCAGACTATCCAGTTGCTAATCTAGGCTGTTATGGAGAGATTTTCTCAATAGCCGAGGAAATGAAACCCCCAATCAAAATAAAATTGTTACTAAATGGTGTGCCATTAGAGATGGAGGTAGATACAGGTGCTGCCAGGTCTATCCTTTCAATGGCCACCTACTCTAAAATACCAGCTAAGTCAAGACCCGAGCTGAGACCTTCTGATGTTAAGCTTAGGACTGATGGGGGAGCGGAGCTAGTAGTTTGCGGAGAGATTAGGGCTAACATCCAGCGTGAATCTGGTAATGTGGTTCCTCAACTAGCAACTATTGTGATTGTAGACAGGGAGGGGCCAGCTTCGCTGGGTAGGGACCTGATTGATTCCCTTGGGCTAACTATAGTATCAAATAATGTCAACAAATTGACTACCTGCCCTGAAGAGTTAGCAAATAAATTCCCTGACCTTTTTCAACCAGGTCTAGGTTGCTTTAAGGGAAGGAATTTCAAAATAGAAGTGGATCCAGCCGTACCACCAAAGTTTTGTAAGGCCAGGAACGTGCCTTACACACTGAGACCTAAGGTGGAGGCAGAACTTGATAGACTGGTGCAGGAAGGTATCCTCACCCCTGTACAATACTCGAGATGGGCAGCGGCGATCGTCCCTGTGCTCAAGGCTGATCAAAGCATCCGCATCTGTGGGGACTACAAATTAACAGTCAACAGAGCCACTAGGCTTGATACCTACCCTATACCCAGAGTGGAAGATCTATTTAGCGGGTTCGCAGGAGGAGTTATATACTCCAAGCTAGATATGTCTCAGGCATAGGCTCAACTACCCTTGGATGAAGACTCCAAGGAACTCACGGTAATAAACACCCACAGAGGTTTATTTGCCTACAACCGTCTCAGGTTTGGAATTGCGTCCGCACCTGGAATCTTTCAGCGTGCCATGGAAGGACTATTGCAGGGCCTCCCAGGAGTGTTCTGCTACCTGGATGACGTCCTGGTGAGTGCCACTAATGAGCAAGAGCACAACAAGCGTCTCTATCAAGTCTTATCTAAACTACAGGAGGCAGGACTAAAACTGAAAATGGATAAATGCCAAATTGGAGTGCCACAGGTATCTTACCTTGGATACCAAATTGACAAGGATGGATTGCACCCCACTGCAGAGAAGGTAGCAGCAATCCAGAATGCACCAGCCCCTACTAATGTAACTCAACTGAGAGCCTACCTTGGGCTGCTAAATTTCTATAGGAAATTTCTAAAATCATCTGCGACTATGCTGGAGCCCTTAAATACCTTACTGAGAGACAAAACCCCTTGGAAATGGGATGCAAGTCAGGAGAGAGCCTTCCAGATATCTAAACAAGCCCTCCTGGACTCTCAGACTCTAGTCCATTTTGACCCTCAGAAACCCATAGTGGTAGTGGCGGACAGTAGTGCGTATGGTGTGGGAGCGGTGCTGTGTCACCTTATTGATGGGATTGAACGCCCCGCCTATTTTGCCTCCCGAACTCTAACAGCAACAGAACGAAACTACTCTCAAACTGAGAAAGAAGCCCTAGCTATGGTGTTCGCACTTCGAAAATTTCATTGCCACCTGTGGGGACAGGATTTCACTGTGGTTACGGACCACAAACCTTTGTTAGGACTATTTGATCCGGGTAGAAGCATTCCTCCGATGGCATCCGGGCGCATTCAAAGGTGGGCTTTACTACTGCAGTCCTACAAGTTCACCTTGCGTCACCGGTCCGGCGTGCTGTTGGGCACAGCTGATGCTCTCAGTCGTCTACCTTTGACAACTCCCGAGGAAGCCACACCTATTCCTGCGGAATGGACGTCCTTAGTTAATTTCCTTGAGTCAGCTCCAGTCACCAGCACTCACATCCGCGACGGCACCCTAAGGGACCCAGTACTTTCAAAGGTATACAAATACTGCCAAGTAGGCTGGCCTTCGACGGTAATTGGTGACCCTGATCTCGCTCCGTATACTAGGAGGCGAGACGAATTGTCCACACAAAATGGCTGTGTGCTCTGGGGAGCAAGAATTATTTTACCCCAAGCTCTCAGACAAGCCATTGTGGACGAACTGCACTCTGGCCATGCTGGATCATCCAGGATGAAGGAGTTAGCTCGCAGCTATGTATGGTGGCCGCTGCTGGACAAAGATCTAGAAGAAACGACTAAGTCATGCAGCGAGTGCCTGAGCACTCGAGCTGCACCAACGAAAGCTGAACTCCATCCGTGGGAATGGCCTGCGAAGCCTTGGCATCGCATACACATTGACTACACCGGCCCAATGGATGGAAAATACTATCTAGTGATCGTGGATGCACACTCTAAGTGGGTTGAAATTTTTCCCACATCTACTACAACCTCTAGCGAAACGATCTCGTGCCTGAAACACACTTTTGCGACATTTGGATTTCCAGTAACAATTGTTTCTGACAATGCAACGTGTTTCACATCGGCTGAATTCCAAGAATTTGTGAAGGCATGTGGTATACGACATATTACGAGCGCACCATACCACCCTTCAACTAATGGACTGGCAGAGCGCATGGTACAAACTTTCAAGAAGAATATACGAAAGTCAACGGAACCCCTACGCCTAGCACTAGACAGGTTTCTGTTCAACTATCGGCTGACACCCCACACGACAACAAGTGTTACGCCCGCCGAACTGATGTTAGGCAGAAAAGTTCGCTCTCGTCTTGATCTGCTTTGGCCGTCAGAAGCAATCGCGTCCAAAGTTGCTCAACGCCAGGACGCTCAGAAAAGATACCACCCAGGGTCTCGCGCGGTTGATATTCCGCCGGAGTCTTCTGTGATGGTCCGTCAATACACGCCGGGTTCCCCAAAATGGACCCCTGCTACCACCATTGAGAAAACAGGCCCGGTATCCTACAAGTGCCAACTGAAGGGGGGAGAGGTCGTTCGTCGACACCAGGACCAAGTTATTACCTGCTCGAACACCATCCCTGAACCCTTGGAACAACCTACGGAGGAAACCGTCTTGTTTCCACAACCTGCTCAAAATTCATACCCACCACCTCCGACCAATGAACCTGACACCGGAACACCTGATTACTCGACTCCCACCCAGGAGGCTAGGATGCACGAGCCTCCAAGTGCTAACATCTCACGCAGGTCTACCCGGGCTCGGAAGCCTGTGGTGAGAATGGACCTTTAGGATGGACTATATTGAATAAGGGGACTGGGGATACAGGGGGAGGGTTTCTAATTAAGGAGGGAGGGGTGTAATATAGGAGTAGTGTAAGTTCTAGTTAGAGAGACCATAAGTTGGCAACGCTCGAGAGAGCAACACTCGCAAGTCAGTCTGCTATTGGCCTCGGATTCAACAACAAGTAAATGTTGACCGAGTGTGTACGTAATTAACTACTGTGGTTGGTATCTAACTTCTTAAGTTCTAAACTAATGTACTAATTCTATACTATCCTATTCTATATATTTCCGTCTATCTCCGCTCTACTCTCACTAGCCACAGTACCACCATTTGAGTATAAAGTTAAGGTATCCAAGAGGTGAGTGAACTATTTACCTAACCTGCTGTAACATTGCATTGTCTATTGTGTTCAGTACTATAACTATGTTCGGTCTATGTGGAACCTATGCTGTGCTCTAGTGTAGGGCTATCCACTCTATAATAGTTTGTCAATTAGTACTCCTCGTATGGAACTTTTGTTTTAGGACGTTTTATATTAAGAAATTTTTAAAAGCCAATATGTTGGCATGTATCTCATGTGGCAACTTGGAAATAAACTGTTTTCTTTCTTCTTTCTCTTTCATAATAGACTTTTTGACGAGTACGATCTTCAAATTTATTCGTCTGGCAATACTATTGCCACCGCTTATTGTTCCTCCCAACGAGAGTGTGATGCTAGTTCATTTTCTCTCTTGTGCTAGTGCAGTGTGGTTTACACCAATATTCTAGGCCTAACTGACGGAACCTGATCCTCCAGAGCGCTTTTCTTGGTTTCCCGGGCTCAACTCTGTAGCTCCATTCTGTTAAGATTGGTGGGTATGCTAGTTATTAACTTCCAACCCTAATCGTCTTGCTCAATAGTGTTTTTCGAAATCGTAAGAGAGGGATAATAAGACATGGGAACTCAGCTTTTAGATTTTCTTTATTGAAGGAAGCCGTGATGAGCGATGGCGTGCTTGGCTTCTGAAGATCTTCTCTTAGATGGGAAACTCCGTGCAGGCGAGGTCCGGCGAGCGATGACGTTGGCCAGGTGCAAGTGAGTGTGTTTTGGTGGAGGTTACTTTCAGGTTGCGGGCAAATTAACAAACCAGAGAATTAGGACTTTAAGAGTTGCTTCAAATCTTAATTTTGAGCCGTGATTGACGAAGGTCACTCCATTTTACTTGGTCTTGGAGTTTAAGAATATTACACCCTGAAGACAAATGTCCGTAGTGGGAGCGGATGAATGTTTAGCCAGTAAATTAGATAATTATACCAGGCTGAAATCAGCTCACAAAACCGAGGCAAATGCAAAGCAATCAGGGCGAGTTAGATGGTGTAACTCGAAGTTTGAGTTGTAAGTGTAACTCAAGGTGACTTAGTGAGAAATAATAGGCCACGTGATTTTAACTTGTGAAACTCAGAAAAAACCCAAGGAATGTGAGTTGTGTTGTTTGGTGCCGTCGAGAGTCTGCAATAATCGAAAACGCTAAATGAGAAGGTTCTCGAAGAGGCATCAAGGAAGTTTCACAACTGACATTCCCTACACTGAAAAGATAAATTTTCCCATCACGGAGAATAAACCTGAACCTTTTCCATAGATTTAACTCAAAGCTTTAGTTCCATTAAAGGCTCAGGAAGAAAATAGGAAGGTTAGAAACTGGAAATGACTGTTTCTCCTTTTGTCAAGCTCATGAAATAGGATAGATTTTAACAGCCGGCAAGCTCTTTCAATACTGCCCTTGCTTTAAAAATAAAAGCATGAATTTTACGAGAATTTTTGGTACTGACATAATTGTTATTCATTATTGAAAACTACATGCGATTCAGCGCATGATTTATGGAATATAATGAAATATCACACCACTAAAAACTTTTGCAGGAAAATGCATGACAGTACAAGACTTGTACGTGATTTTTAGAGCAGTATTAATCGGTTATTCCATTTTGTGGAATTATGGAAAAATAAATGTGATTTAAGCACCATGATTCGTGAAATATGAATGAAATACGAATCAGCTAAAAATGAATGAATATGAATGAATAATTTTTGTACTCTATAACATCTCTATATCCGTACGAGAAAATAAAAAGAAAACAGTCCTAATTTCCTAAGATATCAACCATACTGAAAACACTGCAAGTATATCTTGTAATAAAAAGGATAACATCTACACTGAGAAAAGAAACACTAAACGTATCGCTTGCAGCAAAAGAAAATATTCAAAACATAATACAGTGAACATTAAAATGAAATGACAAAGCAGTTTTACGCTCCGCCATTTTTTTTACAAGAAGCGCCGGCAATCACCGTCCGCTCTCAACGAAGTAATATGATGCGCGAATTTCTATATCATAATGACAAGGGCAAGTATATAATTTTTGTAGTAAAGGAAAGACGTAGTTGAATATCTATATAAAATCTTGACACAAGAAATGATCATGACACGCAAAATTTACGCTACGTCATGTGGAAATAGCGCTTGAAATGAGCTATGCTAGTTTAACGAATTCTACGACTATTTACATGTTTATATCTAGCACGACGCTGAACAGATCCTCAAACTTAAACACCATGCACAATGGGAGATGACACAATATACTTTACCAGCTTTTGCTCTATTTAAACACTTAATTTCTTTCACTTACAAGAACGGTATAACGCAAAGGCTACGAAAGCTGAGAGAGAGTAACACCTGAGAAACCAAGCGTCCCGCGCGGTTGTTGCCAAATTCAGAGGCTTCAACCTCAAAAATGTCGATCGTTATTTTATCTCTCATGCATTTACACAAAAACTTCAAGGATTACTAACTATAAGTAGAAAATTATTAATAATAATTTAGAGTAAGATTTTTAATGTCAATAATTATTTTATTTAAGTGCGAATGAGAAAGTTTATAATTTTACGCTTTTGTAGCGCATGCTACAATTCTGCCCAATGGCACTTGCTCAAGATCGTACCTCAGAGCTCTGTCATTCAGTATCAATAATAATAAATTTACGGAAACGTTTATTCAGTACCAAGTTGCGTGATTCCCTCTCTGAGGTGGCCGTGTTTAGCCTATTCAATAAACCAGACCCGTCTAAGCTTTATCTTAAGTATAAATAAACTCTCAAGAATGACGGTGGGCAGCGATTACTGAACACCCTGTTAAAATTTAAGGAGATCATTCCAGGCCGCTGTCAGGCCCCTGTCGCTCCGATGGTTATTTTTTTATGTTTTTGTTGGAAAAGGACCCTTAGGTGATGGACTATTCGGTCCAAAAATTTTATGGTGCTACGGACAATAGATCCCCCCCAAGAGGACCAAAATCTTTAATTATCGACCCTATTTCACCCCATATAAAAAGTCCACAAAACCGGAAATGAAAAATTTGCGATTATAAATTTGTTAGATATGTTCCAAGGATTCTAAAACTATCTTTGTTTATGTTCTAGCATCAAAACTGAATTAGGATATACGTCTTGAAAAATTAATACCAGTGAAATATCAATTCCTAAAAACCAATATGTCAAATTTTTTCAAAAACTAAGGCCTAAATCAAAAAAATGAATATAATAAATTGTGTTTCTTTTCAAAAGTTACATAACATAATCAAATTTCATAAGAATCAGACCGAAAATGAAAAATTTCATATTTTTGATTTTTTTGGGGTTTGGAAATCACAATTCACAGTGTGAATATGAAGTTATGTATGAAAATTATCGAAATAAAAATTAAAACTGCATTCAATTACATACATTGTCTATTAAATTACGCTTCAACAACAAATTTTTTTATGGCTTATACCAAAAAAAAAAACTTTCAACATTCAAACCGTATCTCCTCATTGAATTTTGATGCTAGAACAAAACCAAAGACAGTTTTGGAATCCTTAAAATAGTTTGAAAAATAAAATGAAGGCTTTTTTCCAAATTTGAGAAAAAAAGCTATATAGCTCTAAGCGCAAAAATAATTTTTTCGTGATGTAATCATAAAAATCGCTTATCACAAAAAATTTCAAAATGTTAAAATTTTCCTTCATTTTCTTGTTAGAAATGCTTCAAGAATTCAAAAAATGTCTTTGGTTTTGTTCTAGCACCAAAACTGAATGAGGAGATACGTCTTGAAATATACATAAAAATTTACCAAAAAACTAATTTTTCGTAAAAAAACTAAAGCCTAAATCGAAAACGTGACACGAGTAAAAATTGTTTACTTTCAAAATATACATATATCGGCCAATTTTCAAACGAATCGGACGAAAAAAGTTGAACAACTGGGATGGCCTCCTTAAAGAGTGCAACATTTCGGTAGTACTGAACAGTGGTTAAGGGATCGGCCTTGTATGTTGGAGACGAAGGTTCGTATCCCGGCGTTGGCGCGGCGATTTTCCCCGTTGGGTATAAGGGAAAGCTCAAGCACAATACCCGACTCAGCCCAGGTGTTGGAAATGGGTACCGGCTTTACGGGGGAACCGTCATGGTGTCCTATATATATTGTTAGTTATAAGACATTTGAAAAACCAATGCTCAAAATCATATGTATCAGGCTTGATTGGAAATAAAGCATCCCAAAGATGCCGATGTTTGTTTGTTGTTTGTTTGTTATGTGGGTCTGATTTCAACACTGGATTTTATTACAAGTGGTCAAGAAAACATTGCGCATGTGATGCGTTGTTAATAACACTCTAGTTAGTGCACTTTCATATTGAAATTTGAGCTTACGAACGTTGGAACTGGTGAAGTGAGGGATTAAGGTTGAAAGTAAAACGGGTAGATCAAAATTAATTTGCGTCTTAGACTGCGAAGTTGATATTATTTAGAGGCAATTTTACATTGTTTTGTATCAACTAGTAAGCTAAATAACTGGCACGGATAAAATGAAAGATTTTACAAACACACAAAAATTAAATTTCATATGCTACTGGCTTTGTCAAATAAAAGTTCTCCAGATTCAAATAGATGAGAAAGATCGTTGTGCTCGTCATAGCCGTGTGGCTTTCGGACTCGCCTCCGTGCGCGCAAACCCGGGTTCGAGTCCCGGCGCTGGTGGCGATTTTCTCTGTTGGGTATAGGGGAAAAATTCCAAGCACAATACCCCACTCTACCCAGGTGTCTGAAATGGGTACCGGTCTTGACCGGGAAAAAGCGTCATGGCGTCCTAGTGTTAGTTAAAAGGCATTTGAAAATCCAATGTACAAGGTGATATGTATCAGGCTTGAATATGATATGTATCAGGCTAGAAACCTGAATCATTGCTCGCCTATTGATGATAAACATTCTCCTCGCTCGATCTCCGACTACTGCACAGTACCCTTAAAAAATAGATTTTCGTTATTAGCTGACGCAAACACAGAAAGCGACATACCCTTCTCACAAACAAAAACAAATCATCAACTACCAACTACGTACTCGGAAGCAGTAAATTCAATACGAAGAGAAAAATTACAGCAGAATCTCAGTCGAAATTTGATAGAAAATTTACAGCCCAACCGCATACACAAACACCACCAAGAAAGTGGAAATGACAAGAGCGCCCCTCATTTCTCAGTCGCTCCCTCAATCAAAATTGGCCACAGCCTGCATATTTAAAACCAGGAAAACAAAAAATAAAAAAAACTCTTGTCTGATAATGCTGAAAGCCAGCCTAAATATGACTCAAGCTCCATGTACTCACTTGTTAGTACCACCATGGATGAATTAAAACGATCATTGAGAGTAAAGCTGCTTCCTACCATAGCCGATGGGCACTGCCTCCTTCATGCAGTAACTCACCAGCTTAAAACACAATCGTCTTCAAAATGGAATTGCAATTCCTTAAAAGCAGCGATCAAAACAGAGAGCACAACAAATAAAAACAAATATGTCAATTTCCTTGACAATAAAATCGGTGATCTACCTAGGCTCATAAGTAAATACATTGACGAAAAACATTTTGGTCATGATGTAGGAGACCTAATACCACATATATCAAATGTCACTGGTAAAAGAATTTTCATCTTCGATGAACAAGGGAATGGTGTTTGGAGAACAGTAGTCGACCCCTCACCAGAATGATCAACTAATAACCCCCCGTCAATGCTTCATCGAAAAATGATCACTATAGTACCCTTGTTGCACAATACAAAAACAAGACTGATATCACATCAACTTCATGAAAAAATACTGTTGTCCAGTTGAATGGCAGTCTCTCAAATGTACCTGACGCTAGACTTGACTCTCTGGGCAACAATGATAAGATCAACGAATCCACGAAACAGTCCCTGTACTTGATATTCGTATACAGGCAGTCATATTGTGTGTGCATATTATAAATCTGTCTTGATTGTTGTATAATGCAACGAAAGAGAAGATAATTAGCAACAAAACTTCCTGATTTCTTTTCCAGTACGTACTGCAGTTCACATTTATTGTGTTGACGCAAGATAGAGAGCTATTTTAGTTTTGCATTCTCTTAGTGTTTGAGGGGTTTTGATGCTTTGGGGGAGTCTGTTCCACAGTAAGGCGCCTGATACTGACAGAGCTTTCTGCCCAATGTTAGATGAACGGTATTTGATTAAGACATCACGTCTCCTATTCGGCCTTTGGTTGGTGACAGTAGGGGAATGGAATTTCACTACCTCAGCACTGCTATGGGGAAGATATAAAGAGGAGAATACGTATTGGGCTTTGTGCGCCATAAACCTTTCCTGAATCGGAGCTCAGCCGAGCTTATTTAGGAGAGGTGTTACGTGATCATTCTTTTTGAATTACCGTTGCATACAACCTTAGCTGCAAAATTCATGCATTTTTGTAGGTCTTTTTGAATATGTTTCGATATATCTCCCCAAACCAGGCTACAGTAGTCAATACGTGATAAGGCTAAAGATTGAACGGCCAACAATCTAGATTCTTCGTCAAGCATACTTTTTATTTGATTAAAAAGCAATAAAGTCCTGTGAATTGTATTACAGGTTTTGTCCACGTGTGATTTGAAGGACATGTTTCTATCGAACCAAATACCTAAATTTTTTACTTTTCTAAAGGGTGAATTTCATCATTCCAACTGTAAGAGTTAGATCTAGATTTCGAATGTTGTTTATTGAATCCTTCGACCCAAAAATAATGAATAGTGTTTTACTCGCGTTTAGCTTGAGACCGTTATGGTCATACCATGACTTGAGGCTGATCAATAGGGCTTCAGCTCCTTTTTTGGTCTGTGGTATTTCTGCTACAGAGCTTGTCATTGCAATTTGGACATCATCTGCATAAATAGAGATTCGGGAAATCTTAATGAAAATTGAAAACAAAAGCGGGCCCAGAAAGAATCCTTGCGGGACACCAAAGGTATTTTGAGGAATGGGGAGAACTTGTTATCTAAGAGGACTGCTTGAGATCGATTTGATGGTAGCTTTTAAGCCAATGCGTATCAACATCTATGTTCAATATTTTTCGTTGGAGTTGATCATGTTCGACGCTGTCGAATGCTTAGAGAGATCGAGTAGCAGCAGAAGCGTTACATTTTTTTTGTGATCGATATCGCTGTATATTTTTTCAGTGATATTGAGCAGGGCGTCATGAGTGCCAGTGTTCCTCCTATAGGCATATTGATTTCGATGAAGTAAATTTGACTCTTCCAAGTGAGATGACAGTTGATTCGTTACTACTTTTTCCAATATTTTGGACAGGACAGTTAAAAGGCTTATGGGCCTGTAATTTGACGCTGTATTTATGTCACCAGTTTCATGCAACGGTTTAATTATGGAGTGTTTCCATTGGCTTGGAAACTCATTAGTTGCTATTGATGTATTGATAATCAAACGAATCAATGGTGCTGAGATTGGAAAACTGTCTTTGATGTATTGGAGGCTGATTCCATCATGTCCGACTGCTTTTGGTTTTTCAATGAGTACAAAATAGTCCGTAACTCTGGTAAATCGACAGGGCGTGGCCTCTACAGAGCACCAGCCTTTGAAAGTGCAGTAGGGCACGGACTTTCAATTGACAGTTGCTTTGGACTGGTTTTACTCACTTTATCAAAAACTTGAGCACCTACTTTTGAAAAGAATGTGTTGAACTCAGTAGCTTTCTCCAAAGGATTTTCAAAATTACTTTTGCGGTATGAATTTTAGATTGAGCCACCTCACTAATGATTTCCCATGTACGCTTTGGGTTATTTTTTGCCATGAATAGTTCTTGGTGAAAGTGAGTTTGTTTTGCTTGCGTGATTTTCATCAGAAGAATCTTCCCAACTTCTTCATATCTCTTGTATAAAGTACTGTTTGACTTATTTTCTTCATACTATCGCAAGTAAATTTTCTTTACTCTGCTTAAATCTTTAATTTCGTTAGTAATCCACAGAGTGCGTTTTGGCTTGGTTTTTTGGTGAAATGAGGTGCGCATTCATTGAGAGCTGCGGTAAAGTTCTCGTTAAAGTTTGAAATTTGAAGGTCCACATCGTCAGATTGCATCATACTCTGAAATTTTGTGAACCTGTTTAAGAGTTTTTCATTAAATAGTTCCGGTGAATATTGACTTTTTAGGTGGTAAGTCATGGAACGATAGTTTTGTCTTTCCTTTGCAATACTAATTTTACATTCTACAGAGTGGTGATCGGCGACAGAGGGTGATATAACTGTGTTAAGTATTGCCGTAGGTTTGTTTGTGATTGCCAGATCGAGGAGAGTTTTAGATACTCTTATAACGCGAGTCGGTTCTTTAACCCTTCGTGAAGGGTTTAGTTTGTATAACAGTCTGCTAAGCTGATTTTTTCATCCGTTAAGTCAATATTAAAATCGCCGTAAGCAAAGAATGACTTTTTTGTAGCTAGAATTTCTCTAAAATTTTTCTCAATGAACTCTAGCGTTGTAGGTAGAAAAACTGATGAGTGCCGGTAAAAACCGCCGGTAATGATGGATTTGTGTTTATTTATTCGCACTTTCAAGTTTCAACCAACCCTTTTCTATGCCCTCGCACATTTCATTTGTTGAGACGAAAAATAAATTTATTTCACGAAAATACAAGATCCACTACCTTTGCTACTTTTAACGCCGTCATGGCGGTACAACACGTAATCGGGAATATTGAAAAATGAGTTCTGAGTTCGCTAATCCAACCATGTCTCGGAAACACATAAAATTGCAATGTCTTCTGTCACCAACATTACTCTAATGTCATCCAGCTTATTATTGAGGCTACGAGAATTTATATGTCTAATTTTGATATTTTTTTATTTTATTGCGATTATTTGCAGCATCAAAGTGATATTTTGGTAGGGACTGTTTCGTGGATTCGTTGATCTTATCATTGTTGCCCAGAGAGTCAAGTCTAGCGTCAGGTACATTTGAGAGACTGCCATTCAACTGGACAACAGTATTTTTTCATGAAGTTGATGTGATACCAGTCTTGTTTTTGTCTTGTGCAACAAGGGTACTATAGTGATAATTTTTCGATGAAGCATTGACGGAGGGTTATTAGTTGATCATTCTGGTGAGGGGTCGACTACTGTTCTCCAAACACCATTCCCTTGTTCATCGAAGATGAAAATTCTTTTACCAGTGACATTTGATATATGTGGTATTAGGTCTCCTACATCATGACCAAAATGTTTTTCGTCAATGTATTTACTTATGAGCCTAGGTAGATCACCGATTTTATTGTCAAGGAAATTGACATATTTGTTTTTATTTGTTGTGCTCTCTGTTTTGATCGCTGCTTTTAAGGAATTGTAATTCCATTTTGAAGACGATTGTGTTTTAAGCTGGTGAGTTACTGCATGAAAGAGGCAGTGCCCATCGGCTATGGTAGGAAGCAGCTTTACTCTCAATGATCGTTTTAATTCATCCATGGTGGTACTAACAAGTGAGTACATGGAGCTTGAGTCATATTTAGGCTGGCTTTCAGCATTATCAGACAAGAGTTTTTTTATTTCTTGTTTTCCTGATTTTGAATTGGCAGGCTGTGGCCAATTTTGATTGAGGGAGCGACTGAGAAATGAGGGGCGCTCTTGTCATTTCCACTTTCTTGGTGGTGTTTGTGTATGCGGTTGGGCTGTAAATTTTCTATCAAATTTCGACTGAGATTCTGCTGTAATTTTTCTCTTCGTATTGAATTTTCTGCTTCCGAGTACGTAGTTGGTAGTTGATGATTTGTTTTTGTTTGTGAGAAGGGTATGTCGCTCTGTGTTTGCGTCAGCTAATAACGAAAATCTATTTTTTAAGGGTACTGTGCAGTAGTCGGAGATCGAGCGAGGAGAATGTTTATCGTCAATAGGCGAGCAATGATTCAGGTTTCTAGCCTGATACATATCATATTCAAGCCTGATACATATCACCTTGTACATTGGATTTTCAAATGCCTTTTAACTAACACCAGGACGCCATGACGCTTTTTCCCGGTCAAGACCGGTACCCATTTCAGACACCTGGGTAGAGTGGGGTATTGTGCTTGGAATTTTTCCCCTATACCCAACAGAGAAAATCGCCACCAGCGCCGGGACTCGAACCCGGGTTTGCGCGCACGGAGGCGAGTCCGAAAGCCACACGGCTATGACGAGCACAACGATCCTTCTCATCTATTTGAATCTGGAGAACTTTTATTTGACAAAGCCAGTAGCATATGAAATTTAATTTTTGTGTTTTTGTGAAATCTTTCATTTTATCCGTGCCAGTTATTTAGCTAACTAGTTGATACAAAACAATGTAAAATTGCCTCTAAATAATATCAACTTCGCAGTCTAAGACGCAAATTAATTTTGATCTACCCGTTTTACTTTCAACCTTAATCCCTCACTTCACCAGTTCCAACGTTCGTAAGCTCAAATTTCAATATGAAAGTGCACTAACTAGAGTGTTATTAACAACGCATCACATGCGCAATGTTTTCTTGACCACTTGTAATAAAATCCAGTGTTGAAATCAGACCCACATAACAAACAAACAACAAACAAACATCGGCATCTTTGGGATGCTTTATTTCCAATCAAGCCTGATACATATGATTTTGAGCATTGGTTTTTCAAATGTCTTATAACTAACAATATATATAGGACACCATGACGGTTCCCCCGTAAAGCCGGTACCCATTTCCAACACCTGGGCTGAGTCGGGTATTGTGCTTGAGCTTTCCCTTATACCCAACGGGGAAAATCGCCGCGCCAACGCCGTTATACGAACCTTCGTCTCCAACATACAAGGCCGATCCCTTAACCACTGTTCAGTACTACCGAAATGTTGCACTCTTTAAGGAGGCCATCCCAGTTGTTCAACTTTTTTCGTCCGATTCGTTTGAAAATTGGCCGATATATGTATATTTTGAAAGAAAAATTTTTACTCGTGTCACGGTTTCGATTTAGGTTTTAGTTTTTTACGAAAAATTAGTTTTTTGGTAAATTTTTATGTATATTTCAAGACGTATCTCCTCATTCAGTTTTGATGCTAGAACAAAACCAAAGACAGTTTTTGAATTCTTAAAGCATTTCTAACAAGAAAATGTAGGAAAATCCTTGGAACATATCTAACAAATTTATATTCGCAAATTTTTCATTTCCCTTTTTTGTTGTCTTTTTATATGGGATGAAATATGGTCGATAATTAAATATTTTGGTCCCCTTGGGGGGGATCTATTGTCCGTAGCACCATAAAATTTTAGGACCGAATAGTTCACCACGTAAGGGTCCTTTTCCAACAAAAACATAAACAGGCCTGACAGCTGCCTGGGATGATCTCCTTAAATTTTAACAGGGTGTTCAGTAATCACTGCCCACCGTCATTCTTGAAAGTTTATTTATACTTGAGGTAAAGCTTAGACGGGTCTGGTTTATTGAATAGGCTAAACACGGCCACCTCAGAGAGGGAACCACGCAACTTGATACTGAATAAACGTTTCCGTAAATTTATTATTGTTGATACTGAATGACAGAGTTCTGAGGTACGATCTTGAGCAAGTGCCATAGGGTAGAATGGAGCGACAGAATTGAGCCCGAGAAACCAAGAAAAGTGCTCTGGAGGATCAGGTTCCGTCAGTTAGGCCTAGAATATTGGTGTAAACCACACTGCACTATAACAAGAGAGAAAATGAACTAGCAGCACACTCTCGATCGTTGGGAGGAACAATAAGCGGTGGCAATAGTATTGCCAGACGAATAAATTTGAAGATCGTACTCGTCAAAAAGTCTATTATGAAAGAGAAAGAAGAAAGAAAACAGTTTATTTCCAAGTTGCCACATGAGATACATGCCAACATATTGGCTTTTAAAAATTTCTTAATATAGGACGTCCTAAAACAAAAATTCCATACGAGGAGTACTAATTGACAAACCATCCGAGGTGTACAAATAGATAAGCCATACGAGGCATAATAATAGACAAATTATACGAGGTGTGCTAATATACAAACTACCAGAGGTGTACAAATAGATAAACCTGTTATATTCTTCTTTCACTTAGAATCCGAGTTTATGATTTTTCAAATTTTCTTTCTTTTCAAGTCTAATCTTCAAATCAAAGGAGTTATTTTCCGAAAGAAAACACGATTCTTTCAACGTGGCCACGTCGTTTTACTTGTTATAATGAAAGATGTACACAAAATATGACAATGGGGTAGATGAGACTAGCAAATTTAAGAACAATTGCTACGAGGGTCTTACGCAACTTTGGATATGCAGCGATGACGGAGTGCGATATTAAGGTCTCGAATTGTACGTTAAATTATTACGTGAAGTTAACACAGAGTCAGGGTCTAATACGGAGTGCCAGCCGTATGCAAACAAAATAAGTGAAGTGGCACGACGAGACCTTCTAGTGACGGAGTTTCGCTCTCTAATGATGATGCCCTAGCCCTCGTCGTACCCTTTAAGTAGACTCGCGTCGTGACCGTTACTTCTGGAGCGTGCAGCAAGTGCCGCAGCTGAACACCGTTGTCGTCGCTTAGGCCCTACTGCGCTCTCGGGCAGCACCAGCCGTTGCCATCTGTGTTGCCGTCGCCACGCTGGTGCCACGCTGGTGCCACGTCGTTGCCACGCTGCCGCTGGGAGCGTAGGTGTTGCCTCTTTTTTGTAACGGTCGAGCCCTCGCTGTGTACACATCGACATCTGGCGCGTTGTATACTGCTGAGCTTTGAGATTTCCTGATAGCAGAGTCCGGTGTAAGCTCTCACGTCCAACCGCCCTTTACTCTTTTTTGTGGTGAAAACTTAACAGTTCGTACTCGGGACACAACAGAATCCCCCCAACCTATATTAATCAACATCCTCCTGGATGTAAAATGGAAGTTTCCGTCTACTGAAGTCACGCATCTGAGATTCGTACTTCATTGCAGGGGCGAAATTAGACAAGCCTTGAGATTTGTGCTTCTGACGCACTTCTGAATCGAAGATCCTGAACAAGCGATAGCTTACTGTAGTCGTCGGGACGTCCTATTCCAGTTCACTATCGAAGATCTTCTCTCTTGGCTAATGACGTTCTATCAGAGGCCTTCTGAAGACGTTCAAAGGGGTAAAAACCATCCTATTAAAATATCGAATATGCATTCGATCAGTCTAAACTCAACCTCCTGCGTGTAGTTACTACGGACATATTGCTGTCCAACGGTATCTTCTTCATTTTTTCTTCGCCGTTGTTGAATCCGTGTCCGGCGAAAATATAGATGTTCAGGAGGAAATCTAGTCCCTTTGTACGAGTGAGTGTACTGTTGCTGCAGATGGGAAGCTGGGTCCGCCTATTGCGTCTGCACAGCTGTGGTCGAGGCGTGCCAGGACAGCTGTGGCGCGCTCTTTAATAGCAAGGTCGTTGTAGACCGCGCGTAGCAGAAGTATGTTGTGACGGCCGGCCAGACAACGGTGTTGCCATAACGTTGGTAGTGTACTGTGCGCCTGCACACTGCCCCTGGGCCGCTGCACTGCCGCGCTGGCGAGCGGTGCGTGAGTGCCGTGCGCCTGCACACGGCTCCCCAGCCGCGGCGCAGCTGCGGTGGAGAGAGGAGGGTGTGTGCTGCCGCTGCTCGGGCCCCAGTTGGCACAGCATCGCTGCAATCAATCGTTCCACGTTAATCTCAGGCTTTGATAAATTTTTCTCTCGGATTTCTTTGACTTATCGTAATCAATTGTGTCCATCTACTCATCACATCTCCTCCATGCCATTCACATCCCGGTGTACCATCCTTCGATAGCATTTTAACTAGAATCAAAGTAATCTAACGCAATAAGTTCTAAGAAATCCATTTAGAGAATATTATAACTAACGCAAATAAAATAAATGCAAGGTAAATGAAATTTATGAGAGATCAAAGTAATCTAACGCAATAAGCTCAAAGAAATCCGTTAGAGAACACAAAATGAAATAAATGCACGGTAAATGAAGTTAATGAGAAATACATAATATGACATTCAATATCTCGGATAATTAGTGGGCTGTAAAGGAAATTTCCTACGTATTAGCACGCATTCCTGGGGAAGAGCTATGAAAAGACATACGAACGGGTTACAAATTTGACATCGAGTAAAATTTTTATCTGATTAATGAGCATCATCAAGGTAAATACATAAATTTATTTATAAATCGACATTAATCATGTAATACATCCTATCTGCATTTTGCTGGAGAAATCATTTAAATTTAATTCGAAGCACTTATCCTAAAATTGGAATATGAAAGAAATGGTAAACACAAGGGAAATGATTAGAAAACATTCTTAATATTAAACATAGAACATTTGGGAGTGAAATGAGATAATCATTATTGAAGTTTTGGGACGTGGAAAATCAGTTAATTCTAAGTCAAAGCACGTATCCTAAATTTGTAATACGAAAGAAATGTTAAACACAAAGGAAATGGTTAGAAAACATTCTTAATATTAAACATAGTACATCTTTAGAATGAAATGGAGCAATCCTCATCGAAGTTTTGGGACGTCCTTGCGAGACACAAATAATCATACATAGTTTGGGCGTCTCGTCCGATTTCTCAGAGAGTACCTAGGAATCATTCCTTCATTCCTCTGGCTCGTGCTTTGCACTGCAGGAATGTCGTTCGTCTCTGCCCCTTGCAGTTCGTCTTCTTCGTCACCGTTATTGAAAGGGAAGGCCATGGCGTCGTCAAGATAAGCACGTTTCACACGGTTCAGGTGCACGGTCTGCTCTTTTCGATCCGAGTACACACCCTTGATGGTGATGTTATTTTCCCGTCGAGAAATCACACGGAAGGGGCCTCTGAACCTCGTGGGCCAAGCACGATCTACGTCGGTGCGACCTGTCTCATTCCTAAGCATGACTAGTGCTCCAGGTTGAATATCACATTCTTTGGCCGTTCGATTGTAGATGTTTGCGGCAGCTTGCCTCGCAGCTTCCGAATTCTTCCGAACTGCAGCAAATGCTTTAGACAGACGGAGAGAAACTTCAGTTGAATACTCTTGGTCACATGCGTAGTTGATGGGCTGTTCCTTGAAAATGTCGTGGTAAGGAAGGTTAGCATCTCTACCGTAGAACAAAAAGAACGGCGTGTCTTTGATCGCAGTCTGATAGGAAGTATTTACCGCTAACGTTACGAAAGGAATGCTCTGGTCCCACGAGAATCTATCTCCGGCAGCCAAGTGGGAGATTGCAGTCTTCAAGACACCATTCATTCTCTCGCAACAACCGTTCGCCATAGCGTGATAAGCAGTCGTAGTCTGTGACCTCGCCTTGAGATTTTTGCAGACATCCTGGAACAACTTATTAGTAAACTCGCTGCCTCTGTCGCTGACAATAGTATTTGGAGCTGAAAATTTTCCGACGTACTGGACGAAAGCTCTGGTGACAGTATCGGCAGACTTATCTGCGAGGGGATAAGCATCAACATATCTTGTGAAATGATCCACGATTGTCAGGAGATATTTATTGCCATCGTAACTAACAGGCAATTCAACAAGGTCAACAGCAACTCTTTCAAGGGGGTACGAGGTTTCAGGAAATTTACCTAAGGGGACTTTAAATTGGCCCTGCCATTTCCTTCGTTGGCACTGCAAACATTTCTTCACGTGGTCTTTGACGTCACGAATTTGATTAATCCAGAAGAATTTATCTCTGGCCCGTTCAAGAGTCCTCAGGAAACCCATATGAGCGGACAAATCGTTGTCATGGCTCAGCTTTAAAGCTACCTTAACTAAAGACTTAGGAATGACTATTTGTACATTACTTCTACCGTTTCTGCGTTTCTTTCTCGACAATCTACACAGGACATTGTTCTCATCAATAAAATATTCGTCAATGTTTGAAATCTTAGTATCACCCAAGTCATTGCCAGTTAACAAGTTTCTTACACCAGACCAAAGTGAGTCCTTTTCTTGCTCTGAAACAACATCATCCAGGCTCAATTGCTTTGCCTCGACGGCAACACTCTTATCACGTTCACTGTACACGGGTGGAGGGCACACGTCGTCGACGGGAACATCTGTCGCATTATTATTAGAACAAGGCTTAATTCTAGAAGGAACATCAGCATTAATTTTAGGATCATTCTTATTACTACAGTTTGACTCAGCAGTGTCAACGACAGCATTGACGATTCTTTCGGATCTAGACAAATAGTCGGGCAAATGGTGTTGTGCTCCCGGCTTGTACCGAACAGAGAAATTATACTCCTGAAGAAGCAGAGCCCATCTTGAAATACGGTGGTTACCTGTTTTATTAGCAAAAATGAACGTTAAGGGGCGGTGATCCGTTACCACGACGAACTCATTTAAGTACAGGTACGCATCATAATGTTTGATTGAATCATGGATGGCAAGAGCTTCGAGTTCTGTTGCAGAGTACTTAAGTTCATTTCCTTTTAATTTTTGACTATAGTATGCTACAGGTAACTCAATGCCGTCATGCATCTGAAGTAATGCTCCTCCAATTGCAATGCCCGAGGCATCAGTGTGCAACACAAATTCTCTCTGAAAGTCAGGAAATTTAAGTATAGGCGCAGACACAAGTTTATCTTTCAAATCATCGAAAGCTCGCTGATGAACGTCCGTCCATTTAAATGAGTTCGTCTTTTTTGTTAGCTCAGTAAGAGGTGCCGCGATATGAGCATAATTTTTAATGAACTTTCTAAAGAATCCGGTTGAACCAAGGAACCTCTTTACCTTTTTAATATTCCTAGGTCTCAAAGCATCTGCCAAGGCCTGGACTTTCGCAGGTCGGGGGGTGAGTCCCTCCGAACTGACTTTGATTCCAAGAAAGGTTACGCTACTCGCAGCAAATTGGCATTTCTTGAGACTTAGTTTGAAACCTGAAGCAGCTGTTTGAAGCAACGCCTTATCCAAATGTTCGACATGAGTCTCGAAATTTTTTGAATAGATGATGATGTCGTCAACGTAACAGAACAGAAATTTTGAAATGAATGGAGAAAAAGCCATATTAACTGCTCTTTGAAGTGCAGCCGCAGATGTGATAAGACCTTGGGGTGAACGGCAATACCTATAACTACCTGTCGGTCTTTTGAAAGCGGTAATATCTCTGCTCTCTGGGGACAGTTCAATCTGATGGTAGGAGCTTCTCATATCAAGGGTCGTGAATAAATTTGAGTCCTTTAGACTTTCGAGGGTATCAGTCATATGCGGGATTGGAAAAGAATCCTTCCTACAAATCTTATTGATAAGTCGGAAGTCAACTACGATTCGATGTGAACCATCACTTTTACGTACAGCTAAGATTGGGGAAGACCAAGGCGAAAAACTTGGTTCAATAACTTTTTGCCTGAGCATCTCCTGGACATGCTCTTCAACCAATTGTTTTGTAGCGTGGGGAACTCGATACTGCGGGGTATTTATGGGGGAGTGTCCCTGAACGTCTAATCTATGCACAGCATTTCGCGCATGACCAATCTCGTCTCCAACCGCGAACGCATTCCTGTGTTTGTTAATCAAATTTACAAGGGTCGTTCTCTGATCTAAGTTCAAGTGAGACAAATCAACATCGTCTATCATTTCATTGAATTCAGGTTCATTGCGTTTCTCTGCGACGCGTATGAGTCTGCTGTTCCCAATCTCTGCCTGCTGGTCAGAGCGGCATTGAGCTGACTCGCTCGTTTGCCTACATCCATGGTCGCTGTGCACTACAGCCACCGCCTCATAGGCCTTGCGCCGCGTCTGCGCTCGAGCATTACTCTCACTTTCGTTTGGGTCTAACTCTGGCGGCTCCGCGATGGCAACATCTAACGTAGCACAAATTTTATTCCTAGGTACAAGAACATTCTTATCATTATAATTTACAAAGACTATTGGTACGGCGCCATCACGGACTGTGGCTAACGTGCGAGGCACTGCTATTCCTTTGCACGTAACGCTCTGTTTTAGAACGACTGTTTTTCCATTCATGTGCTTGGGAACTCTCAAATAGGAGTGACATAACGTGCCTCCTTCAACAGTCAGATCATGTGACATTCTCGCGACACTGAATGATGCATCCTCAGATTGTTTCACAAAATTTACTGAATTAGAAGCAGCAACTGATTGAAATGGGTAAATCCTATCATTAATCCTCACGTGACCTTTCTCGTGCTGACTGTATTTTATTTCAACACCGAATCTCTTAAGGAAATCTCGGCCTATCAAGACAGCTCCGAGGAAGTAAGAATCTTCCACAATAATAGCGGAATGGCAATACTCAACATCACCTAGTTTAAATTTCAAGTCAATCGTACCTCGAGTGTGGAGATTATCTCCATTAACAGAACAAAGAACTTTAGTGCATCGTTTAATTCGGGGTGGAGTTTTGAATAATTTGCTAATTACACAAGATTTCACAAGAGTCACGGAAGAGCCTGAATCAACGAAAGTGGAGCATTTTTTCTGTTCAATATTTAGCAAAATCACGGGGGAAAAGCTTTTCGGTTGCTGTGGAAGTTTTTTGACTTTACTGCGGCGATGTCACCATTCTGACTCGGATGGCCATTGAATTTGCGTTGATAATTATTAAATGGGCGAGCATTTTTGTGTGAAGCACTTTGCCATTTGAATGGATTTTTAGGCTGGTACGCTCGCTTTTGTGGTGAATTGTATTGGTACTTCTCAACCACCACATCACTTTCGTGAATTCGCCTCTTCCGGCTCAACATAGTTCTTTCTTCGATCAAAGACTCCTCAATTGACCTCGCTTTGTCTAGGAGTTTTGTCACACTCTCAGGATCAAAATCATGAGATAATTTTTCACTGATCTTGGGATTCATATTTTTAATGATAGTAGGAATGAGTATCTTTTGTGCTTTGCTATCCTCGTAGTGCCATTCTGGACCGAACACGTCCTTCCAGCTAGCAAGAACGCGAGTTGCAAAGGCATTCACTGTCTCATCATTCTCTTGACGCAGATTAAATAGGATTTTATGAACGGTTTTTCTATAATTTACAGCCCCCTTGTACACAGAAATAAGCCAAGTCTTGACATCTTCCAGTGTGACCAATTGGTCGGACTTGAGGACATAAGAATCCCAAGCCTTCCCAGTAAGAGCATTTTTCAAATAACGGCATTGCAAATCGATGTCATTCGTGTAGATGTCAACTCTGGTCTGGAAGTGTTTTAAAAATGAAGTTGCACAGCCTTCACCATTAAATTTAGGCAGTTCAATTGCGTGATTTAAAGTGACAAAGCTACTTTGATTGTTCTCACCATTGTTACTTTGATTACTTTCATTATCGTCCCCAGCCATGGTTTCAACTGATAATTAGGGCAAAATTGGCGAAGCGAAATAGATTCACAATGAACACTGATAGCAATTTTAGAGTTTCAAATTAGAAGTTTAAATGCAATATTTCGTACAATATGTTTCCAAATACACAGACATAATTGAGTTTTTTCGCACAATAAGTTTCCAAATGCACAGAAATAAATGAATCGTCAATAACATCAACAACAGTAATAGAAAATAGGGTCATAATGGGGATAAAATGGGGTTTTGAATAGGCACAATAATCATATTAGAAAGGTAAATGGGTTAAATTACGCAATGGGAATGAGACAATAAATGGGTAAAGCATCAAAATAGTAAATATGGTACAAGTTCACACGAAATAAATCAATACACTGACACAAGGTGCAAATAATGACAATAAATCACATGGGAAATACACAAGTAAATCAATACAATGACATAAATTATGTGAATAGAATGGGTACAATGATGAGTGTAATAAACTTCCTAATCATGTGGCCATTCATGTTACGTTAAACATCTAATTTTTTTTTGAATAGGTAGCGTGGCAACAGCGGTCTCTTGCGGAGACGTTAAGTTTTAATGGGTTATGATCCCACACTCGCTGCCCCCATTTTGTTATATTCTTCTTTCACTTAGAATCCGAGTTTATGATTTTTCAAATTTTCTTTCTTTTCAAGTCTAATCTTCAAATCAAAGGAGTTATTTTCCGAAAGAAAACACGATTCTTTCAACGTGGCCACGTCGTTTTACTTGTTATAATGAAAGATGTACACAAAATATGACAATGGGGTAGATGAGACTAGCAAATTTAAGAACAATTGCTACGAGGGTCTTACGCAACTTTGGATATGCAGCGATGACGGAGTGCGATATTAAGGTCTCGAATTGTACGTTAAATTATTACGTGAAGTTAACACAGAGTCAGGGTCTAATACGGAGTGCCAGCCGTATGCAAACAAAATAAGTGAAGTGGCACGACGAGACCTTCTAGTGACGGAGTTTCGCTCTCTAATGATGATGCCCTAGCCCTCGTCGTACCCTTTAAGTAGACTCGCGTCGTGACCGTTACTTCTGGAGCGTGCAGCAAGTGCCGCAGCTGAACAC
Organism: Morinoia aosen; assembly: GCA_030386875.1. Taxonomy (NCBI): domain Eukaryota; kingdom Metazoa; phylum Arthropoda; class Malacostraca; order Amphipoda; family Talitridae; genus Morinoia; species Morinoia aosen. The sequence continues at coordinate 73,350,186 of CM059579.1, forward strand.
CGTTGTCGTCGCTTAGGCCCTACTGCGCTCTCGGGCAGCACCAGCCGTTGCCATCTGTGTTGCCGTCGCCACGCTGGTGCCACGCTGGTGCCACGTCGTTGCCACGCTGCCGCTGGGAGCGTAGGTGTTGCCTCTTTTTTGTAACGGTCGAGCCCTCGCTGTGTACACATCGACATCTGGCGCGTTGTATACTGCTGAGCTTTGAGATTTCCTGATAGCAGAGTCCGGTGTAAGCTCTCACGTCCAACCGCCCTTTACTCTTTTTTGTGGTGAAAACTTAACGGTTCGTACTCGGGACACAACAAACCATACGAGGCATATTAATGGACAGAATATACGAGGCGTACTAATAGACAAACCATACGTGGCGTGCTAATAGTCTAACTCTGTCAAGGGGTACTTGAATAAAAAATGAACAATATCATCTCTTGGATATTTTATATTCCAAGAGAGTGCTAACAACTTATAAATAATTCGAATACTACTAAAGAATTCTTCGGAACTCCCAAGTTAGTAGTTGAAATTATCGAAGTAAGAAAAAGACAAAAAATGCTATACCGGAGCAGATTGAAACACCATCGTAAATGACAATCAAGCATTGAGAAGAGGTTAGTCACTAAGTAACTTCCCAATTGAAATTCTGAGCCTTTTACAGATCGTTTTCAGGCAGTTATAAGCCAAGAGTTTAGTCGTTTTCAAGCAGTAAATTAGCCTTTTTCGGAGCAAATGTCTACTTATTTTAAGCCCTTTTAAACGGCTATTTCTGGGCATCGAAACGGCTAATGTAACGGGCATTTTGGGCTTCTCTACTACCTGAACGAGGCTATTCACGACCATTTTTGGCTTTTCCATTGCTTGAACGAGTCTCGTCCTGGCCTTTTTGGGCTTCCTTACTGCTTGATCAAGGCTAATACCGGCCCTTTTGGGCTTCCTTACTGCTTGATCAAGGCTAATACCGGCCTTATTAGGCTTCCGTACGACTTATAGTGGGCCTTGCAATGACCTCAAAGAGCTCCAACATCAGATTTTTTATACGATATAAAGAGTTTGTAAGGCCGGGTCTTGTGGCTGCTTCGCCTAGTGAGTTCCGATTTGAGGCGAGTGAAGCAGCGGATTTACGTTTATACTTCTCCGGTTGTAGGTATCGATGATAAGCGGCGGAGAAGTGGAAACTTTTTATAAAATAAATTTACATTGGGATATATTAAGATTACTGAACATAGAAGGACTAGAATCGAGGTTTGAGGGGTAACTAGGGTAAAGCATTACAAGTTGAATGCTCAGCGTTCGACAACCCAAGTGTTCCAACAGTTATAAGCTATCATTCATATTTAATTTATATAATGCATTAATAAAGTGCCAATATGATGTTATGCTCAGCAGTTAGCTTTTCTATCCTAGTTTTCATGTTGACTGGATTAATTAATTATTTATAGTATTGTTGAAGATGTTTAACGAACCTTACCTAATCTAACTTAACTAAGTTAGGTTAGTTGAAATTCATTTAGTTCTTTACATTTACTGAAGTAATACGACTTGTACAACATTTACGATTACGAGTCTTTTTACAATCTATTACGCGTCCAAATAGAGGTCGTCGAAAAGGCTTGAAAACGACTTTAAACGACCCGAATGAGCCCGCAAACAGCCATTGACTAGACCTATAAAAGGCCAGTTGAATGAAGAGCCCTTTTCAAGCCCTAATAGGCCAAGTATAGGTAGGAGTCGGTTTGAAGTCGTGATTTTTGGCCCTTTTGGGCCGTTTTCGACCTTTTACGACTAATTTACTACCTGAAAAGGGCGATAATTTTTAATTGGGTTATAAAGCCTCCGTAGATGCCTTCATTATTATTATTGTTATTATTTATTATTATAAAGAACATCGCGCAACACAGCACGCACATCTAGAAATGCGTGAAGCAAACTTACACTCAAAAATGAAATGTATGGCTTGTTCGGCATACATATATAGAGATAATTTTTGCACGAACGCTTTATTTCATTTCACTGTTTATACATTTTAATTTTTTCTATTCACAGAAATGCCCTTCGGGGCCGTGATAGATCGAATTATGAATCATTAAGCCATCGCAATTAATTTGTTTATTTGTGGAATTTGGTTCAATGTTAACTGTTATCAACCTAATCACATATTTTAATTTCATGATTTTTACAGAAAATAAATCACTTGATTGACGAATTTTGGAATTCATATAATTACACCAAGAAAAAATGGAAGAGAAATGAGAGAATTGTTAATGGAATTTAGCATAAAAAGGTTAAATGCTACATATATGATGTTGACATTACAGAATTCATGGATATATTCACTGAAAACCGCATTAGAATAGTGATTCATGAGTAATAAGGTAATTAGATGCTCTTATCTCCGAACTTTCGAAAAACTGGTCTGAGCGTGCATTTGAGTATATGTTGTGCGCAGCCACCTTAACAAGTGGACTCAACTCCCCGAATTAACGGGCCCTACGGCACACAAATTTACTGGGAACCCATCTGGGGCCGGTAACGCTGAAATTCAAGATAATTCAGGACAAGCGGAGCGTCATTAGCGGGAGTCTCACCTGAAGATCTTCGAAAACAATGTTCAGGCGAACACTCTTCACTGTAGCCGGCTGTCAAGGACCCAAGAAGTCCCTGGTAGCGAGGGCAGAATGCCGAATCCCGCGGAGCACACGAGAAGAAGGTGCGCTCGCGTTCACGGCTGGTTTCAATCTGAGGTGGCCGACTTCTGTCGCCACGCTCCTTAGCTTGCTCGAATCCGTCGCGATGGCTTAGGCCTCGAACAAGAAGATCAGACGAACGTTTTAGTATTTAAATTTACATTTGTCGCCGTAGACGTGAGGAACCCCCGCCATTACTCCGCTTAGTCGTAAAATTATCAGCGTTATTAATTTTAGGCTGATTAGAAGGAGCACAGCCTTCTAAAGTTCGCCCAAAGTGGGGAACTCAATTTAGTTATGTGAAGCTTGAAGAGCAAAGCAATTTAAAGGGGTCACCAGCGCGTGTTAACGCACGTTGAGTTTCAATGATTTGCAATCTCAGAAGGAGTTGAGGACGGTGTTCGGACGCAATATTTCAAGCGTCTAATAATCAAACAGGAAAACAACAAAAACCACCATACAGCCAACACTCAGGGAGAAAGAGAGAACAGACTAGCTCGCCTTTGGTTTTATTAAAGTTGAGGCTGAACGCCGAAGTGCGAGGTTTGATTCTTGGTTCGAGCCGTTCTTGGGGAGAGCCTGAGGCGGCTGAAGAACTTCAGACGATGCGTTCAGCTCAGGCTTGTGGAAGCGTGTACTGGAGTGTGAAGTTGAGGATGGTGTAAGGTGTGGGAAGTACCGACGTTAAGTGGGAGAACTTAAGGGAACCGTACTCCCCAAAAAAGATCCTAAACTATTCGACCGATCTTCATGAAACTTGGTATAGGTATGTAAAATTGAACAAGGATTAAGATTGGACTCGTTTGTTTTTCCAATTTTCCCCATAGAAAGCGTGTTATTCAAAGAAAACGTCAAAATATGGGGTCTGGGGAAAATCTATGGACGTAATCAGATTTTGAGATACAGAGATAATATTGGTATCAAAAGAAGCAGAAATGTATTCTCTACAACGTGACGTGGAGTTACGTTGAATTTTCGAAATACTTTTTGAAAAAAATTAAAAATACAAAAATTTCACCCTTTTTCACACTTTTCCCAACAAAAGAAAATGTAGCTAATTTTCTATTCCGAAAAAGAATATAAGCCCACGTCATTTTGTAGAGGATTAAATTCTGGTTCTTTTGATACTAAAATCATCACTGTAGCTCAAAAACTGTAGAAGACGCTATATTTTGAAGCCCCACATTCCGGTCCTCCAAAATAAGGTAAAACAGGTAAACAGAGATATATAAACAATTTCAATTTTTTCTTTATTATTTTTTTTGGGTCAGCTAGGACCCTTGAAATCATTATACAGTAAAAAAGAGACATAGAAGAAGGCATAGCAACGTCAAGCCGTGAAGAAAGTGGCAAGGGGGAGGTGTAACATGATAAAATATCACTTCCCCCTCCCCTCCCCCCCATACTTCAAACCCCCGTAACGGGCGAAACAATGAACGTACGAACTTCATTTTTTCACAGGATGTACCTGACATCTTACCCTTCCTATGGCAGCTAAAACCCAATATCTCAAGAAAATTCGATTTTCTGGGAGTACGCTTCCCTTAACGGTTTAGTAAATTCGGTAAGAATGGAGGCTCTCGACCCAATAGTCTCAACTGGAGATTTTAGCGGCTTAGCTGCAAGGATGCAGGCCCTCCAGTTTAATAAGATTAGATAGGAGGAGAAACTTGGAGGAGGTAAGCTCCTTGATTTCTTAATGCAGAGTGGCTGCAATTAGGGGATTAGGGTTTGGCTCCATACGTGTTTGTGAGTGCATGGAATGTGTGGTCCAGTAGATCCAGTCAAGGGACATCGTGCTGGATTAATTTGTACGATAACACGTCTATTCATACACATGTGCAACACTGCTGCAGTCTGCTGCTTACAGGGAGAACAATGGCAGAAGTCTAGTGCTAAGGGCAGTGCGCAGCTCTAGCGCCCGAGTTGCAGCCTGAATCATCTTAACACCCAGAACCGGTGTTCAAGACCAACTGGTCATAAGCTCTATCCTGATATCACAAGCAGCAACACGACTGAGTGTATAATCCAAATGAACTAACAGCTAGAAGTAAAATAGCTACAGCACTGAGGCAATTCAATAATGTACCAAAAGTAAATATGAGAAAAGGTGAAGCCTCTATAAGCAAGAACATGGTGACTACTGATATTTCATTTCCAAATTTTACTACTTTTTACTACCTTCAATGGCAAAAAATTACTACCTTTTTTTCACACAATGATTGTTGTCCAAACGTCTAGAGGTAAGTAATTGGCCTATAATGAGTAATTTGAGTCAATAATATACGCAATACCACAGGTTCAAAAAAGATCTAAGTTTCTTAATACTTAAAATACTAAATAGGGTGATGTGTTCACAACCCGGACAAGGTCTCGACCCGGACAGTCTTGATTAACCAATGAACGATCGAGCTTAGGAGGACGTCAGAGCTATGACGTATGAGCGAGGGCGGTCCTAACTAGACGCCATTTGCAAACCTCCCCGCCGACGCTCCGCTTGTAAGCAAGGTAAGAATTTCGATTTTAAGAGGTCGCGATCTTAATTTTCGGCATCAGAATATATTGGGCCATGACCACGAATATAGGCGTGATCAACTTGTGATAAGTTTTGTTATGTAATATGCCATATTGGCATAAAATCAGTGATAATACGGAGTGCCTAAACAACAATGGACTCGTTTGGGGTGCCTGCTAAACAAAATTATACCGTGTTCTCGACTCGGACAATTTTTGACAATGCATGCAAATTAAGTGTACTGGAAAAACCAATTAAAAAGTGAATGATTGCATAGTTCTTACAACTATAATGTACCATATGTGAGATAAAGCCATGGAAAAGGCTGGAAATGGGTGTTTGCCACAGCTAAATATCGAGTGATTTTTTGAAGTGTTTTATTGATGGAAGTGAATTATTTTTAGCATTAATATGTGCCCCCCATTAGTGTTTACTTCTCCAAATTGAAATATTTAACCTAGGCCAATTGTTTATGTTTTTTACGAATTCTTAAAAAAATGATGTGCGTGGACTCGACTTAGTTATTAGCTAGTTTAGTCATTAGTTTTAATACAGATTAAAATTAAAGTTGTAAGTTGTATCCCTATTCAGTGTTCACCCATTTTGATTTTCCTAATAGAAAGAAAACAAGCCATACGAAAGAAAAAAGGCTTAGTTTTAAGTAATTCAGTTTCCTTTTTTTATCATGTATATTTTTTATTACATTGATATTTTGCAACCAATTGTTTTATTCCACCTTTCAGTGTCATGTTCTGGATGTTCTTGGTAAGAAAAAATATAAAACACATTGGTGTAAGTGAGTTTTTAGTGGACCAAAACATCCGTCCGGGTCGGGAACACACGGTCTCGACCCGGACAGAGAATTCTGGATTTTAAAAACGGCTGTAAAACCAATACTATGATATCTATAGATATGAAACTCATAGCATAAGATGGGGAACTAGTTAAGCTTTCTCTTAAGCACAAAATCTCTCCTGTAGCTCAATAACTTTTTTTATGAATATTATTCACTTTACTGTCCGGGTCGTGAACACATCACCCTATTAAATGGAGCAACCGAAGCTTTACGGCAAAAAAGTTACCTAAATTTTTAAGGTACCCCATCCTAAATGGACTCCAACAAAAGTTTGGCAAAGACCTTGTCTTAACATCTTTCAACTATGATGAAAACAGCTTATCATATGGAAAAAATAAACTGACTGGAAACTAGTAGACACGAGGGGAGTGTCAGATCCCTTTACAGCAGGGTAGAATATCAAGAATTTCATTATGACCACTATGGCACTTCGGAAATATGAGTTTGTATACTATTTCTATCGTACCTCAAAATATAAATCGGCATTCTAATTGCGATCAATAATAAAAAATCGGTTATGAACATGTTATACTACGGACCCAAAACAAAAATGCAAATTTCATGTAGCTTTCCTATGTACATTTAGTGGAAGAATGTACTTTGATTACATGGAGCATCTCCATGCCATGACGACATCCTGGAGGAAACTGAATAGCCATGACTGTCAAAAGGAACTTCAAAGGAACTAAACTCTCGTTCAAATGATGACACATTGTATTAAAAGATAATTTTATAGCACAACTCTTTCTGTATTTGGACATAAATTAACGTCACTGGAAAAAAACTTCTAGCTTTACAAAGATGTAATTTAAAAAAAAACATTTATAGTTTCATTAAATCGTTGTTTCCCCAAATCGAAGTGGACAGAATAAACTCGTCTTTTCACAGGAAGATTATACTGCTCACAATCAAGCTCAGGTCCAAAAAAACACATTCTGGATATAAATGAACTGGGAGAAGTTCCTTTGACGTCATTGTAATGTTTCTATCCTGCCGCAACAACCTGGAGTGTGAGTACATTTTTCTTGGAATAAGAATTGGAAGGCTACATCAAGTTTATGATAATCAAGACCTTACCAGTCAAATATATGACTTTGAATTAAACATTATTCATTAGGAGGAATTGAAATGTAATAAATTTGATTCACGACTTGCTCATCTGAAATTGCAGCGGGACTCTAGAAGCTAATTGAGAATAATTTTTCTTCTGTGCTCACGTTTGTGAACAAAATATTTTAATTTTTGAGTATCAAGTGCACAAAGATTAGATTAGTCATTATTTTTAGCCTCCCTACCCAGCACCAAATGCGATCCAAAGAGAGGAAGGAGGAAGGCACCGTTTAGTATGTAGTTAAGGAAACGCGGAATCTACGCAGAAAGGGCATACAAACAGTAAGTTATGAAAGAAGATTATGAAACAAGAGCAAAGTTGAATGAGAAAGTAGTAAGAGCTGAAGAACAGGACAGCAGTGAACCAAAAAAAGGTGGTCTTTAACATAACAAAAGCATTTTATTTCAACAAAAAGATGGCCTACCTAACTCTCAGCTCGGGCCCTCACATTTTCCCCCAGGGAGCACTAATTCCCATAGAAACAACAGTTGTATCCCCCTGAGAGGAACAAGTGCACAAAAAGAACAATTATGCCAACCATGCTATATGTATATCTTATGGGCAACTGCATCCACTAATGATGAAATCCAATAAAATGTAATAGTTATTTAGTGATAAGTAGAACTACCTATTTAAAAATTTTGGGTAGTTGTTAATGTTTATTCATAGAATTTAAAAGAAAAAGTTCACAAGATGTTTTACATTTAAAAGAATCGTAATTCTCAATAAAATATTAATTATTTTACATGACAAACATATTTCAACCAAAGCTACTTGATATGCTTCCACAAGAAAATATGTAGCTATGCTATTCCATTTTTCCTTGAGATCGTATAATGCATATTTGATACGTAAGAATAAAAGATGTTAAATGTCAACCTCATAATCATAAATGCACAATTTTTAAATCCCTATTATTTTCAATACTAATCCCTGATATCACACATTCCTAAGCTTGTATCTCAATGTAAATGCGCACTAATAGAAGTGTTTTCAACCATGCATCGCCACTGGTATTAGATTTTTTAAATTTACAGGTATACGATTTATGAAACCTCGATTACCGCATCAAAGCGAAAGCCATTTTATGGTTTTCTCTCAATAATTTGTTAATAATAAAATGGCTCAAATGAACCTTCCATCATAAAACAACTAGATAACTTTCAGATCAAACGGAATGAGAAGAAAAAGTGAACTATTTTCACTATTGTTCGCAAAAATTTTGAAACTTTTTTCTATTTTGTGTGCTCCAATCCTAAAATTACACCCCACCTGTACAGGAATATTTCCCAGTAATCGAGGCAAATTTTTGATTATGGGAAAAATAAATTTAAAAGAATTTTCGTACTCTATATAAATAAGTAACATTACTTCAAATTTCAGAAAATTATTCCACTCAACTATTTTTTTACTACCCTGAGGCAAATTTTACTACTTTTTACTACTTTTTACTACTTTCCAAATTTTACTACTTTTTACTACTTTACTACCTAGTAGACACCCTGATTAGAATTGTTTCTAGGCGCAGCAAAAGTACATATAAAAAGTAGTAGCATAAAAAGGCACAACGGTATAAAACAAACTAAAGATGGAAACAAGGTCATAGTGTTTTAGCAAAGACAAAAGGAAACAATGACAAAGATGGGGCAGTGAGCTTGAAGCTTGTGCCTAGCTAACACCGGCACAGAGGAAACATAGTGAATGTTCCTAAGTTAATCACAAAAATGAGCTCTCACTACACAGACAAGTTAATATACATAATAAAACACTTAACATTAACACTTGATACTTACAATTGCCCCCTCTGGGGCCCAAGCACTACACACAGGAGAATCTCTTACGTGAATGACGACTCTGCCTGGAAAGCTGGCTTTATATACGCTGTGTAACGGACGAGCGCTTCTGGAACTTCCTGAACAAATGAACTTGCGGTATGGTTCTACGTGAAAAACGCCGTTCTTTCTTGTCGAAGTATTTCTTTGGTCAAATTTTAATAGATTTAGGGGTTTTCTTGAATGACAATAGTAATCTAAAATTTTAAGAATGATGGCGTTAACTTTATTTAATTTTTAGAAGATGGTTTTAATAATTTATGAAATTTAGACTGAAGTGTGGCTGAGGCGTCCACTACAGCCTTTGCCCTTTATTGAGGAAGGCCTTTTTGTGCCTTATAAAGTCCGCAAAGGACCTCAGCGTTCGAGCAATGACTGGAATCTCGACAATGTATTTGTGTGTCTTTCGGCTGCTCATAAGTATGATAAGAAATTTTAACGGTTCTGAGAAGGAATTTCAAAATGCATATAAGCCTTTTTCAAAATGACTTCACTGCATTTTTTATTTCATTTTATTTTTTTTCATCAAATACGCAACATATATTTTTTCAGCTATGACGGAATCTACGAATGACAAAATAATTTCCAATAGATATGTTTATTTTAACATTGGCTCTTCTTTTTCTCTTGGGTGAGTAATTCTATAAGGATCGTCATATTAGTACTGTTGAGTAACATCAACCCCTCTTCAGGTAATTAATTATTTTGTTCGTTTTCGTCAGGACGTAAATTGGTTTGTCAAATTTTATTCTTTGCTTTTGCGTATGATAAGCTATCAAATTTTCTGAGAGTATTTTAAAACTATAAAAGTTTGGTTTATTTGCTAATTTAAATAATTTTCTCTGATTTTAATAATTGAACTTCTAAACTATTTTTTCTGTTTTTCATTATTTTACCAAATACCGAATTGTTCATCAATTTTTAGAAGTCTTCTTCAAACTCAGATATAGCTTGTCGACGCATTTCTGTCTTGAAATCGTCGTATGATTTCATCCATGAACTTTCGTCCAACTCTAATATACATTGGACTTTATCTAATTTCATTCCTAAACTCAAATATCGTTTTAGAGATTTGTAATATACGATAAATTTTTCCCGTTTACCTCGGTATGGGACTAATTTGAATACAGTATCAATTTTTAGATTTTTTGGCGCTAGTGGGAATTGATTATGAATAACATGAAATTCTACCGGATGCGTTAAATCGACATCTAATATATAACCTTTACCTTCTTTAAGTTTCAACTTTGATCTTTCTATTTATAAAATTTTCTGTTGATAATGCTTGTCTCATGGCCCAAACGTATAAGTTATTTGCACCTATTTAGGTGATGAAACGATTAGGTTTTCCTTTATCGAATGTTTCTGGAATCTATGGATAGTTTGCTTTCGCATTGTTAAAATTCTACCTCCTATTCCTTTTTCAATAAACAAAGCCATCTAAAGATCTGAAAACAAATCTAATTATATATGTGTATGTTTAAGCAACGCATCGAAGGAGAGTCTTGGATCTGAGAACCAGTGCACTGGATCGAGAGAGTATGTTTTCATACACGTTGCTCTAAATTCTTCGAACACTTCTGTCAGAAATAAGGTGTTTAAGGTTTACGTTCTAGTTCACAAAATTTAACTTTTTTGTGAGTGGGACTGTAGAATAGAACGAGCCAAAGGCAAATTATAAGTTTAATTTTTGTGACTCCAGTTTAAAGCAAATTTAATTTCACTCTTAAAATTTAAACTCACTATGGAAAGAGTTAACGCCTGGGCTGGGCTTGTCCACCAACAAGCCTAACCCTGACACATTTGCTGTTCTTGATTACCGCTCTTCTTCTTGAGTCACCTGTAGATTAAGAACGCAGATGAGCTCTGCAGCAAATTACCAAATTCGGGAGGCTTCAGCATCAGGAAGCACGAGGCTTCAGCACTCGATGCTGAGGAAAGGAGGCTTCATCCGCTCTCCTAGCTTGGTTTTCGGGTCATCATCGGCCTTAATCTGGGACCTTAATCTAAGACCCTTTATTCAACCATTCTACTTTTGTTTATTATTCTTCGAAGAAACGGGATGTCAACGATTTTGAAAACAAAAACTTCTTTATAAATATGTAAGCTGTTCGTGAAGCTCCAAGCCGAAGATTGGAGCCGGGGCAGCTCTGCGCTCTCGTGGCTCGACGCGGCATGGGGAAGTTCCAGCAGCGACTTCGCGCCATTCTGTCTTCGCCCCACGCAATGGAGGCGTCGCGGGGGCTCAGCGGCACTTCTCGGGCGGCACGCGTCTCTTGAGCTCTACTGCACGGTTACGGCTTTCTAAGCACGTCCTTTATGGGGAGTTGGGAAGCAATTTCTTTGCGGTGATCTCTTTCCATCTCAGTGCGTCGATTATTTTGATAATATTGCCATTGCGAGCGGGTATTATAACTTATTATTATTTTAGTCTGAGCCATACATCGCTCTAAACTTTAGGCTCAAATAAGCTTAAGCTCTTTTGTAGCCTAGCTGCCAGTCTAGCTGGATGGCTAAATGCCATTGTTTGGGCTAATAATGTTCAGCTGCTGAAAGCTCGAAAAATGAAGTAATCTGGAATCTTTCCTAAGTTTTGGTGAGCCGCTTCAGTATAACGTTTAATTCCCAGCAGGGTAGTTAAATTTCAGTATTAAAATTATATTTTCTCTTGAAGGTACGAGTACTGGCTCAGACTTCTTAAAGCGAGCTGGAGGAGTGCGGAGGGTAACCGCGCTGGCCCGTTGCTGAACTCTGGGCTCCCACCGCTACGTCATCGGGACGAACCGTGTCGGCCAAGCTATGCACTTAATGTTTTCTTTTAATCTTTACTGTTTGCGCTTAAGCTCAGTAAAATTATGGCTGCCGCATCTAGTTTTTGCTCCGTGGGTGACCCTTCTCCAGATTCATTTTCAAGATATATTGTTGCTCAACTAAATCAAACTGTTCATCATTGGAACAAACTTTGAAAATTTTTTATGCGCTGATAAAATCTTCGAAAGTTTATCTAGAGACGGAGATAAAAACCTGTAGCTATCCAAGAACCGTAAGTCGCTGGTGATGCATTTTATTTATCCTACACGTGCGTTTGTGTACCCGAGATGTATGGAGTTTTCAAGAGATGGTTCGCAGGTCTCATATGAGTCTGATTTCTTACACAAGTATAAACTTTTATTGTGTGATACTAAATATCCTCCCTCTATTTAGGCAGCGTTGGGCACGCAACTTTTAAAATGTTGCGGCGCAACCGAAACCGCAAAAACACAAAAAAAGTTGCGACGCAATTCCGCAACAGCAACTTTGAAAAAACCAAAGTTGCGATCGCAACCGCAACTTTTTAATCATTGAATATAATTTGAATTACATGTTATTCAATTTATTTTACGTATATATTGCTTTGCATAAAATAATATTAAGATATTTAAAATAGTGCATTGTTTTGCTAAGAAAATTAAGAGATCGAGTATGTGTGTGGACTAGAATTGTATGAAATATCAAGATACTGAAAGAAACGTTTCGTTTGTAAATATAGCATGAACGATAAAATGAATTCCATTTTCTATTACTAATAAAGTTGAAAAGCTACGTAGCTAGTAGCTATATTTTCATAGGAGTTTCGTGTACATAAAGCAAAAAATGAGCAAGAAGGAAACGTTTCATTTGTAAATATAGCATGAACAATAAAATGAACTCCATTTTCTAATGATAATATTGAAAATGCGCCTTGCTAGTAGTTATATTTTCATAGGAGTTCCATATATATATATATATATATATATATATATATATATATATAGCAAAAAAATTAGAAATTAGAAAAGTGCAGAACATTTGTACAGCCTATATGACGCAAAAAAAAACCATGCATATGCTCCGGTAATATGTGATACTCTACTGCTTTTTGTTGTTCCTCTGTTATAATTTAATATTGGTTCATGATCTCAATGTGACAATGCCTATGCACTGTAATGACGATCAACGGTGCCTTTTAAAACTGTTAACATTTCATAATGTTTGTCTGAAAGCCGTGCACATCGTGGTCTCAATATTTCTTTACCTACAGTCGTTCGACCGCAGGCAGCGGTCGATGGTAGTGGAGTGGTAAATTGGATGAACGAAACGACAAATTCACTTGAAGGAAACATCGCTCTGTGAACATCAAGGTGACTAGTTCTGTTGATTACTGGCTGTTTCAGCCAATCAACTCACATCATTCCTAATAACATGTTATAAAATGAGTTACATTAAATATACTTATATACTGTAAGTAAAGTGTATGTGTATCACTGTATCGCCTAATGCTAATAATAAACAGTTGCCAGACGGGTTGTACCCAGTACGGTTTAGTTTCAAACGAGTATGAAACGCGTATTAAATTCGATTGAAGGTTTTTTAAAAATTAAATTACCATCGTGAGGTTGCGGTTGCGAGTTGCGGCTGGCACGTCGAAAATTGTTGCGATCGTAACAGATTCGCAACTTTCCAAAAATTGTTGCGGCGCAACCGCAACCGCAACAGAAAAAGTTGCGATCGCAATTGCGGCCGCAACTGCCCAACACTGTATTTGGGGAATGCTATTTAACTTCCCAGCTAATTTTCCTCAGTTTATTATAAACAAATTAGCGTCATAATTCGAAAAATTATGCAAAAACTCTGGTATAAAACTAGGATTCTGAATCTTGAAATTATATTTTAAATGAGCTGCTCCTCTGTAGTCATTTGTTAAATATTAACTTCATAATTATTTCCGTAAATAGTTTATGACACGCATAACACTTAGGGGCTTCTTCATATTCTTCAAATTTATCTAATGGTAAATATATTTGCTTATATATTTCCAACAGACTATAAACCATATTGTTTTTCTCTTAAATTATTCTACAAACTTTTGGGCAGCATCTTCACCATTCTGTGTTTCTAATCGGGAATCTTCATCTGCTTCACATTTTGTGTGACAACAGAAACTGTTTGGTTCATGTTTTTGGATATTCATTGAATAACGTGAGTTTGGATTTGGTTGACAAGAACGCGCATTTTGTAAACTTGATTCGAAAGCTGCATTTATTGTAACTGTATGATTAAATACTTTTTAATAATTCCTATATTTTAGTTTAGCTTCATTGAACACATATTTAATTAGTGTTGATCACGTAATCAAAATAGTGAGCTTCACTCATTCAAGATAGTTTTCAAATTCTGTGTGTCGTTACGCCACTTTAAGAGGTTTATAAAGGAAAAATAGATGAAAACCGTGGTATAAAAGGTACTCAGGCGTAGTTAGGTAGCTAATAATAGCAGGGAGAATGTTAAAGGATGCAATTGACCCGTAGGGCAACATTTTGTGTGCTAGGTTAACACAAGAAGAAACTGTTGCAGTTCCCTTGAAATTTTATAAGTTTACCAGTCGCTCGCCATTATGTTTAATAAACTTCGTAAGAAATGCTCTTAGTTCAATAGGTTGAATCTCCCATCAAGTAGCATACTGGCATTTAACCATTTCCTCAACTTCTAGGTAATTTTAAAAACCAGAACACTTTTAAGTAGATAACGCTAATCACAAAATCAAAATAACCAAATTCACCACATGAAACCCTAAGAAAAATAGTAGCAACAAGTAGGAAGAAATACGAGACCTTGTGGCTCCATAAGGCCATTGGAATCCGCCTGGTGCTGCACAGATCGCTCACAAGTGAAATATCAATTGACGAATCTTCTCTACAACTATTTTAAAATTCTCTCTCCAGCCCCAGATCCACGGCAAACAAATGTCAGCGCGAACAGAAACTTTGGACTCGCTCCAATAATGTAACATCATGAGCACGTGGGAAGAATTTCCCCACATTTGTTAAGAATAAAAGAGATATAACACCATCAATTTTTACCTTAGTTATTCTCAGAGGTCATAATACTTTCAAGTCAGTAAAACTTTAATTATTCATTGATACACTATTGTTTCTCTCAAATACATCGAATCTTCAAGTTTTACTGCGAACGTTATGTCTCTGAAGTTCAACTTTCCAGCTTCAGTTTTTAACATCCTCGCTACTTTATTACCGTTTTTTCATCTCGGCAATAATATCTTTCAACATTTCACAAAGCATTTATTATCGGTACTTTTAATATTGATTAGTTTATAAGTTGACTCTCAAAACTTTATTCCATATAACTAGAACCTTTAATAGGTTTATATTCCATCATTTTTACGGTGATCTCTCGAGCTGTGCCATTGCATAACTTGCATATATTCACGCCAAGAGATATGCAGAATGTTATATGCAATGCAAAAAATTATCTCATGCATATGCAAAATCACATATGCAATTATGCAAATGCAATATAACAGATGTAACATGCAAAGTGCTTTTTGCATACGCACGGTATCATTGCATATATGCTGTAATGCGAGTGGTGTAATTTGATTGTCCTGTTTTTCTTGTAAAACTTTAAATTTGTTCCTTAATCTAGAAATTTTGTACATTGATGACACCACTCACATACATACTCTCGGTTGCTCAAGCAACATCACAAGGTTTACCTGGTGCACTGTTCAGTACCTGATGCCCAGGTTACCCTCTTGACCTGTTCTTCAGTTATTAAATTTGGTTCATCAATGAAATACAATAGAGGTGTCCGAACTGAATTTGATGAAGCTTGAAGTTTTTAAGAATTGCCTGGTGTAATAGCTTTGTACACCTAGCTAGTGAGAGTTTTCTTGTTCTGTTCTACACATAGCACTACCTATACGTGCAAAAGTGTTAAGGTGAATATGCAACTATAAAATTTGTATCAATTCCCGAAACATATGAATTTAGTGAAAAAATAATTAATACCGTTTCTGTGCTCTGCTTGTTCATTGAAAAATGAGAAAGAACTCAATAAGGTAATCCCTCCAATTCCGGACATCCCATGAATTCCCAAAATTTGCATCATTATAGTGATTTCGATTTCTGGACTTGCATAAGGACAATTAAAGCTGCAATTGACATTTAGTGATAATATACTGATTTGAATATTCCTGCAATATTTTGTAATTCAAAACCTAATGCAAATGTCTGGTATTCGTGGGATGTCCGGAATGAGGGGGATTACCTAGAGGAAGATTATGAAAACTTTTTTATAAATTTTTTATTAATTTTTGCATTGAAATTTACAGATGTATTGGATAATATGTTGATGATTGAATAAGTGAATAAATTTCTTTTAGTATTCTAATAATTATCATTATTTATTAGTTACCATGCCCAAAGTACCCCAAAGTGTAAGGAATGATACTTTCAAGAATTAATTCCCAGAATATAACTTTCGGGACGGAAACCTGTATAATACTTAATGCCGGAAACCTTGTAAGTTTGTCGTACACTCTAATAAGAGTATACGCTGTTATTGTCAAAATATCTGCTGCGACTTCATCGATATGAATAACGAAGATAATCCTTTTGGATCAGCATAAGGTTAACCGAAATTACTCATTTATATTTACGATAAAAGCACCGAAAGCTGGTAGTTTAAGCTTCATGTCTCATTTAACTTACGAAACGAACTTTTTGTGCTCGTCGTGACGAAGTGGTTGAGAACGCAGTACTGGTGGAGTACTGGTTTTGATAATACACTTTGTGGCCCTTTTGTTCAGTGTTTACTTCAAGTAAAGTAAAATAAGTAATTTTTGAGGATGTTATCGTAAAGGGTATTGGTGTACCCGTTATTGATAAATGCTTGTTTAAGTCTTAGAATGTTCTCATGGAAAAGCTGCCAATTTGATTTTATCTTGCAGGTGCGAGGGACCGAAGCTTAATTGCATTATCTTTGTATTTTTGTGGACATACGCTGTTGGCGCTGAGGTATACTCCCGAGTCAGTAGGTTTTCTATACATTGAGGTGGAAAAACTGCGTTCAGATTCGTCAATTGCTACGTCTAAGAAACTTAAATTTTTGACCTATGCCTATTTCGTGAAAAAAATTTAACATAGAGTTTATTCAAACAAGTTTTTGAGGTCATTGAGCGTTTTTATTGAGTTTGTAATTTTTAAAGCAATCGTCTACGTACCTACAGTATATGGATGTATTTTTTTTCTCGGGTTGTTGTCTAGAATGCTGTTTTCGAGCGCGGTCATATAGAAGTTTGCTAATACTCGTAGCTTCTTGCCATTCAATGTTCAGCTTGCTTCTTGCTATCCTCAATGATTGTGAAGTTTTTCGATGTGCCCATAAATTTTCCTGAGTTGGTCTATGCTGTAGAACATTCATGTCCATTTTTCTTTACATTTATATAGTTGAAGAAAAATAAGTCTTATTTGGGAATCAACTAGCAGACCCATCGCATTCTGCATTGCGAAATCATGCCGAAAAATGCAATGTCGATATATCTCCTGCCGATTTCAAAATTTTAGACTCTGCTTCAACCCCGTATGACCTCAGGATTTTAGAATCCTTGCATATTTTCGAGCGAAACCCTGATTTTAATAATATGGTAATTTCATACCCTTTGATTAAAGTGAATAGTTTGAAACCTCGTAATTATAGCAGCCCAATTTCAAGTACTTTTATTTTATGTATATTTTTATGTGTTTTGTTTTTTGTGTGACATACTTTATATTTTTACTCTCATGCTATATTTTTAGTACGTACAATTTATATTACTTCGAACTAGTATTTTAGACGTAATGATTTTTTTCTTTGAACTGATGATTGAGCGGTATTTCGATTTGTTACGGATGCTGCTCCAACCATGATGAAAGCACCTAGAACTTAGCAGGTTCTGTTTAATCGCATGATCCATAATACGTATTTAGAGCATGGACTTCATAGAATATCCGAAGAAGTTCGTTCGCTATTTCCACGTGTGGACAGTTTGATTGCAAATGGTTAGAAAATATTTCTCAAGTCTTCAAGTAGGTGTGCCCACTTTCGAGAATGTGTCCCAACCCAGAGCTTGCCCCCACAACCAATTATCACGAGATGGGGAGCATGGTTATCAGGTGCTCTCTATTATTCTTCCAACTTCGAAGCTCACAAAGACGTCTTCGCCACATTGGATAATGAAAACGTGCCTCTATATTACGCACTGTTATGGAGTTGGTGCGCAAGTCTAGTTTGTAGAACGCTTTCTCCTTCAGCGAAGCACACTTTCAAACACTACCGTAAACCATGCAATCGCTTGAAAAATTAACATTCCGCTGCGTTATGCTTTAGAATTGGTTGAAAGCCCTATAGAAAAATTGGGGAGCGCTCCCGGAGAAAAAGGCAAACACATAGCTGAAAAATTCCATAATGTATATCATTCTAATGTTGGCCTAGGACAAATAAAGGATATTGCACAGGTTCTCAACGGAAGAAATGTTCAATGCGGTGGTAATTTTTCACTGAGCGATGTAGCATTTTTCAAATACGCCCCCGTTACATCAGTCGAAGTTCAAAGGTCATCCTCTTCAAACTTAGGCATATCCTATCGGCTTGACGGTTAAGTTTGACCTGTGAAAACGTTAAGCTCGTTGTCACAGCTTGTAGCAGGGAAGTGACTGACGAATAGCAGTGTTTTCTAAAAATTTTTGGTTGTATCTGTTTACAATGTTTTGGTATTTTCACTGCTGTTGAATTTAAAGTTTTGTTACACTTTACCATAAAGTTCATTCCAATGTTATAAAATAATATTTGCGTTTCATATGTATTATGAATTTCAAGAATTAAAATGTTTCCTCGTGAAAATTGAAGTAACTACAATACCTTTAATTCGCTATATTTTTTCATTTCATACCTTAAAAACTCATTTTAACGATAGTGAAGCACGGGCTGATGATCAGGAAAAGCATGATTTGTTCAATTCCAAAAATGCCTGCATTGGATGTGTCAAATGCCTACGAACACTACCATAAATGCCTACGAACACTGCCATGAATGCCTACGAACACTGCCATGAATGCCTACGAACACTGCCATGAATGCCTACAAACACTGCCCTGAATGCCTACGAACACTGCCCTGAATGCCTACGAACACTGATCTGAATGCCTACGAACACTGCCATGAATGCCTACGAACACTGCCAAGAATGCCTGCGAACACTGCCATGAATGCCTACAAACACTGCCATGAATGCCTACGAACACTGCCCTTGCTGAAGAACAATGTGGTTTTAGAAGTGGTAGAGGTTGTGTGGATCAAATGTTTGCTGTGAGGCAGGTAAATGAGAAATACGTGGCAAAAGGAAAATATGTAGATTGGGCATTTATGGAAAGCGTATGACACGGTGAACCATAAGGCTTTATGGCAAGTTGTAGGCTCGTATGGAGTGGATGGGAGACTGTTGAATGCGATCAAGAGTTTCTACATTGATAGCAGAGCATTTGTGAAAGTAGGGAATGAGATGAGTGAATGGTTCCCAGTTGTGACAAGTGTGAGACAGGGATGTGTGATGTCGCCGTGGTTGTTTAATTTGTTTATGGATGGTGTAGTAGGACAAGTGAAAGCCAGAGTGTTAGGAAAAGGAACACAATTGGTGGGACAAAACGGTATAAATTGGGAAGTGTATCAGCTGTTGTTTGCAGATGATACAGCGCTTGTGGCTGATTCATAAGAAAACTGCGGAGACTGGCTGCAGAGCTTGGTAGAGTGTGCGAAAGGCGTAAACTGAGGGTAAATGTAAATAAAAGTGAAGTGATGAGATGTTCAAGAGGTGGAGTGTTTGGAACTTTGGATGTGAGGTTGAATGGTGAAGTGTTAGAGGAGGTAAAGCATTGTTGGAACCTCGGGTCAGACGTGGCTGTGAAGGATAGTATGGAATTGGAATTGAGGCATCGAGTGAGGGCAGGCTGCAAGATATTGGGTGCAATGAGGAAAGTTTTTGAATGCAGGAGTTTGAGTATGGGTGCTGAGAGGGGACTGTTTGAAAGCTTAATCGTACCAGTTTTGCTGAATGGAGCCGAGTCTTGGGGTTTGAGAGCAGCTGAGAGGAGAAAGCTGGACGTGTTTGAGATGAAGTGTTTGAGGAGCATGTATGGAGTAACAAGATGAGATAGGACCAGGAATGAGTTGGTTAAGGGGCAGACAGGTGTTGTCAAAAAGATGAAAAGGTGGGTGGATGAAAGAGTGCTTGGATAGTTTGGGCATGTTGAAAGAACGAATGTTAAGCGGCTGGTAAAAAAGATTTATACATCAGAAGTGAGTGGTATTAGAGCGCGAGGTAGGCCACGGATGAGTTGGATTGATGGGGTGAAACGTGCTTTGAGGGGTCGAGGGGTCTAACTGTTTACGCGGCGAGAGGGATGACTGCGTACAGAAGTGAGTGGAAGCAGTGCATAAGGAGGTATTTTTTTTGACGCGGTACTGAAAGCCTGCCCGCGTGTGATGGGGTTGACCTGTCCTGTGCGGGGGGAGGGGCTGCACTCAATGAAACGGTCGGGGTAAACCAGCTATGGCTGACTGGCTGTCGGGCCTGACTGTGGAAGATGGTTAGTGCTGGGCGTGGAGGGAGTATATATGGAGAGAGCATAGCCGTCTGTGAAGAGAACCAGTTTTTGAGATTTCTCCTATGTTTGTGGTAACCAATAGCCGTCTCGCAAGTGTGACGTCAGCACGGACGTCAGTTACCTACTAACTACGCTAGGGTGCGCACATGCTCGCTGATTGCTCTTCCAGCTGTTGAGTTTATCGTAATCATTAATTTGGGATTCTAAGACTCCGAAAGATAATAAATTGTGTTTCCTCACTCGAGGACACTTAATAATATCAAAATTACTAGCAAAGATACATTAAGAGTTGAAAACTGTAAAGATTACAGGCTCTTGAATATAACAAATTAGAGAGCGACTTGCACGTGCACCTCATCGTTCGATTTGTGGAGCGGTACTAATCTTGCTTTGGCAAATGAACGAGTTGTAGAGGAGGCGAGGAGGAGCCAACTTCAGCCAAGCGTCTGTGGTTGGCTCACGTGTGGGGCCTTGCCAATGCCCCAGTCTCCCAACTTTTTCAGCTAATTTGAACCCGATTGTAATCGGCTATGCTCCCTCCATATATCCTAGCTCCATGGTGCTGGGCTGCTGCTGATCCGGGCAGTTCTGGTGCGGCCAGTGCTGCCTCTCTCGCCTCCTAGTGAGTGGTTGATGATGATTGTGGCCTGCTGTCGGTTACCCTCCCGTAGGGAGGAGAGGCCTGGTATATGTATTACAACAGGGATGAAAACTGTTATGAACAACTTAATTAAAAGGAATTTGTTGATTTCGAATGACAGTAGCAAAATAAATGTTGGCAACCCCTCAAACTTTCTCTAAGTAAATGACGCATATTTTGGAGCAGCAGCAGAAAGTATTCTCCTGAAAAATGTCAACACAATATGTTCCAAAAAACTAGAAGAGTTCAGGTTGAAATTTACGTGTGTTTAACAAAACGAATGTTTAACAAAACATTTACGCATGTTTAACAAACAAATGATGCAGCGTTTCCTGTCTCACGGTATGTTCAAAAAGTTGTAACTATTGGAAGCGTTAGATCCAGTCCTTGAATTTGAAGGTAAATGAAAACCAATAATATCATTGGCAATGCATTTCTACAATCTCGAGAAAGAAGAGTAGTATAAAAAGATTAATATGGAATGGCGAGAACTGTCTGTTCAAGATGCTCCTTTCAAGACAGAAAAATATAGAATTAAATGGGCGATTGTTGGGAAATCTAATGCGTAAAATGAAAAGAAGAGCCAATATAAAAGGGTACATTCTTTTACTCGCAAACGTTTCGGAATCTCTGATTCCATCATCAGTGCAGTAAAATAAGGAATGAAAAACGATAATGAACAAATTTTGATAATGCTAAAAGAAATTAATATCACTATACCTACATCAAAAAATAGCTTCACCTAACAATTAAAAATAAAAACAAAATTTCTCTTAAACATTCGGAGCCATACGTACACATACATTGTTAAAACATTGTTACTTAAGCTAGAAAATAAAATTAACTATCATCTAAAGAAAGACAAAGATTGTGGAATATTTTTCGAAGAACACTACAAATCCTTGGGTTCTAGTGGTTCTCGATTGGGTATCATGTATGGTTTACCTAAAATCCGTAAGCAGAATGTTAAGATTAGACCTATTGTATCAGCTTGCGGTACTCATAGGTCTAAATTAAGTTCATATTTGGCTTCAATTCTGTCCGAGTTTGGTAAAAGTGAATTTCTCGTTGACAATTCTCAACAATGTATAGCGGATCTTTCTACTGTGACTAATCTAAGCAATTTATTTATGTGTAGTTTTGACATAAAATCTCTTTATACCAATGTTCCATTTAACGAAGCCATTGATGTTCTTCTAGATCGAATATTCAAGACCTCTGCAAACTTCTGCAACTACAGTAAACTTCAATTAAAAAAATTACTAGATATAGCTTTAAAAGACATATTTTTTGTTTTCAATGGTAGGATTTACAAGCAAACTGACGGTTTGACTATGGGATCCAACCTCTCCCCCCTTGTGGAAAATTCTGTTTTAAGTAATTTAGAAAAGCAGTTTCTAAGCACATGCCCCGCCGATTTTAAACCCATTTCCTACCGCAGGTATCTAGACCATACATTCGTTTTGTTTCGTTCACAGGAAGAGGCCCTAAAATTCTTTGACTACATAAATGGATATCACGCTAGTATAAATTTCACTATGGAAACTGAACAGAATGGTAAGTTACCTTTTTTAGACGTTCTCGTAAAGAAAACTAATTCAACGTTCACCACCTCTGTTTATAGAAAACCTACATTTACGAGATTATATACCAATTTCTTCAGTTGCAGTTACAAGGGTTATATTAAAACAAGAGTCACTACATTACTGCATAGAGCATACCGTATTTCAAGTTCATATACAATATTTCATGACGAAGTGGATTACATCACAAAGTTACTTGTGCAAAATAAATACCCTGTATCTTTAGTCAACAATCTGGTTAAAAGTTTTTAGACAAAAAATTTTCCCCTCCTACTACAATTCTGACCGCGCCAAAGCAGAAAGTTTTCATCGAGCTCCCTTTCTTGGGCTATCTCAACAAGGAGATGAGAAAGGAGCTTATGTCCCTGATACACTCTCATTTCACTTCTATTGATGTGCTACCATTTTATAGAAATAGTTTTAAAATAGGTTCATTTTTTATTAGGAAAGACGGTCAATATTGAATATAATGTTATCAACGAATTTCATAATTTCGTAGGTATAGATGGGTAATATAGTCGATTATAAGACGTTTTACACGAATGACAATGTGCCCGGAAATGCTTAGTTTTCGAGTTATTTAAGTTTGAAGTTATACGAACGGCGCTCCTGAATGGCCCTTTTAACGCAAAAACAGTCATTAGTTTAGCAATGAAAATGGAAGCTGCCGCCATCTTCAGCCGGTTGGCGCCATGGCGGCAGCCACTTGGCGTCGATGTAAACAAACGTCACTCGAAACCTTTATTTATAATTTTCACAAA
The DNA here is from genome assembly GCA_030386875.1 of Morinoia aosen. NCBI lineage: Eukaryota > Metazoa > Arthropoda > Malacostraca > Amphipoda > Talitridae > Morinoia > Morinoia aosen. The sequence continues at coordinate 73,373,624 of CM059579.1, forward strand.
AAGAACTGTGCCTACCCCTCACGACCCAACCTCTTTACGTTTGTAATAGGGGGTTAGCTTCCGTTATTAATTAAATTACGCTAGCCCCGCGTGCTTCCATGGCGCGCACAAACCAGCTTCAACGTTGAATAATTCGAAAATAACGCATCGCCGGGCAGAATGTCATTCATGTAAAACATCTTATAATCGACTATATTACCCATCTATACCTACAAAATTATGAAATTCGTTGACAACATTATATTCAATATTGACCGGAAAGACCGTTTGGAAGAGTGCCTGAGAAGTGGTTGTGTATATCTGTATAAATGTGATTGCTGCCTGCAGTCCTATGTTGGAAGTACCACACTCCAGCAATTTATTCGTCACAGCCAACACTCTGGTATCTCCCATAGAACCGGCCGTCCATACTCATCTCCCTCCCAGTCAGCCATCAGAGATCATTGCCATAGTTCAAATCACCCTTTCAAAAGCTCCAATTTCTCCACACTTAGTAGAGCTAGAGAAGAATTTGACCTTAGAATTTTGGAATCATTGTTCATTTTTACCCATAGACCTCAGCTAAATAATGATCAAAGTGCGATGAAATTAAATATTGCTCCAACTGTGTAAATAGGAGTGTGTTTGAATGTGTGTGTGTGTCTGTGTATGCAGTTCTGTCACTTTGTGTAGATGTTATTGTGCGTTGGTTTGATTGCTAGAGTTTAGGTGTATGTGTACGTATGGCTCCGAATGTTTAAGAGAAATTGTGTTTTTATTTTTAATTGTTAGGCAAAGCTATTTTTTGATGTAGGTATAGTGATATTAATTTATTTTAGCTTTTTCACAATTTGTTCATTATCGTTTTTCATTCCTTGTTTCACAGATTGATGATGGAATCAGAGATTCCGAAACGTTTGCGATTAAACGAATGTACCCTTTTATATTGGTTCTTCTTTTTCATTTTACGTATAAGACAGAAAAAGTGACTGAAAAATTCTGGTACGCAGTATCGCACGAAAAGTACGGCGATCAGTACAAATACTCGTTTCCCGAGTTTATGATACAGCTTTTGTGACTGCCACATTCTTCTGCTGCAGTTGAGGATTTATTCGACCCTTGACAACATAAAAACAAAAAACAAGAATTCATTAAAAACGGCAACACTAAATGCATTAATGCGATCAAAATGTGTGCGAGGACATAGTTTGCACAAAATGGAAGCGACCGCGGGAGCTTAGTTAATGATTGAATAAAAACCTTGGTCCTCTAAGAAGGAAGAAGAGGAGGAAAAAGCTTCATGCTATCTGAAAAAGTAAGTAAAACCTTGGAATATATTACGTATTATTAATATTTAAATAGATTCGAACGTTTTAATAATTTTTGGTACGTCTTCATTGAGGTTTCATCAGCAGAAAATTTTTTGGCAGCCCTAGCTGCGCTCAGTCTGTCTCGCTGTTCTCTCGGACTCAACTCCGTTCGATCTGTCCCAATCTCGCCAACTACCCATAGCGACCGCTGACTGATCTGTAGTACGCTCGTTGCGGCAGTGGCCGTGGCTCATTGCTCCGCAGTTCCACTGTTCCCGGTCTCCAATTCATAGACTGGCAGACCGTGGCAGGCAGACAGCACTCAGCAGTCAGCAGTCTCAGCCAGTGTTTCCACGAGCAGGGTAATTACCCTAGTTTAGGGTAATCAGGGGTACCTTAGGGTAATGTTTAGGGTAATGAAAAATACGGGCAAATCTAGGGTAATCAGAGCTCCGTGAAGGAAGTGACCGCCCAATCTACGAAAAATAGAAAATTGAAAGCCAATATGCAAGCACCCTACTGGTTACCTCGTGAACGAAATGTAATGAAACGGGTCAGAATTTAGTGTTCACAAAACTGCACTGCTGCTGTGGTTAGTGTCGCTTATTTGAATGTCATCAGGTATCGCTCACGAAAGACGGCGTCAAGATACGAAGCCATAATATCTCTTGTCCATATCGTTTTTACAAATGATTCTGAGTTGCATTTTGCTAATAAAAAACTCGGTCGGTGTCAGCAACAGCCAGTCGACGAAAGTCACTGTCCTGTTCTGATTGCGCTCGTGTTTATAAGCTTCAAGAGAATATTGTCAGGTATGTTTGTCCTATTGTTAAATACCACAGCTAATATATTTCATCGTAGAAATAATTAATAGGTTCATTCTTGTGATAGTCATTGAATTAACAGCAGTGTTGCTTCACAGCGCCGGTATTTTGCCAGCTAATAAGATGGAAGGCGTCGTATTTCTTAGTCATGTTGCACGCCAAAGAAGCATGTTATTGTAGCGATGCAAACAAAAAAAATTTAGACAGGGTTCTTTGACACTTCGAGTTACAAAAGGTGCTAAAAGCAAAAGGAAGAAGCTATAAAATTAGTTACACAAATTCATATAAACAAAAGAGTACAGTTATCGACTTAAAACTTGCAATATATATTTGTATTCTCACTTTTTTTATTAGGCGCTGTAACACGGACGTAGAATTTGATGTAGCTGCTGCGATCATGCCTAGAATTCCGTCAACCAAAATTGAAGCACTAAGGCCTTTAGCAACTGAGTGTTGAGGAAAGTTTATGCATATTAATAAAGGCAAGGTATCTTTTTCCAATAACCTCTGAATTTTCTCACCCACCCTTCAGGAAATGAATAAATTTGATTACTTTACGATCAACTTCATGAGTTGATAAGTGAATGTGATTGCAACGAAGTCTCTGAGAAGCATGTGTGGTGTAGCAAGATTGGTTAAAATCCGATATGCAAAGATATGACGAAGGTCATGTGTGAGGAAAGCCAAAAAGTCATCGCAGAGAGTGGATCAATGTGTTAGGTTAGATTGAGTATGTGGAAAGAATGGCTGAAGTGCGTGAATGGATGGAAAATTAAATAAAAAATAAATAATTGTACTAGGGATAGGTACACATATTATTGCATTTCTTGCAGCATAGCAGATGATCGCGCACCGAGTGAGGAAGAGCCAACGAAACCACCTCGAAAAAAGGAAAGCTCCACTTGAAAGCTAGAAACTAGGCTCAAACTACCAGAAGAAATTTAAAGATTCGTTGACATCGGAACCTGGGCTTGAGGGATGGTTAGCCAAGTTCTCAAAATCAACAGAGCAAAAGGATGTGGAATATTGTAAGGTTTGTCGAACCTATATTACTTGTGGGAAATCGGAGATCAAGCGTCACATGCTCTCAGCGACACAAACAACAATCCATGGTGGCAAAAATCTATCAATTGCCAGATATGTGCTATCCGATGGTCCTCTCGAAAATCGTGCTCGTAAAGTGGAACTGCAAGTTTGTGCATTTTTAGCTAAGCACCACCTATCTCATTGTGTTAGCCTCTTTTAGTATGATGAAAGCAATGTTCCCAGATCAGGAGTCGCAGAAAAAAGGGCGCCTTGGAAAACAGCGGGCATCAAACTTAATTCGACAGGTATTTGGCAAACATCTCGTACGTGATATCGTCTGGATATAATCAAACCAGCATTCTAACGTCGTTCGACTGGATTTCCCTCCTGACGCTCATGCAGTATGTAACACAGGGCTTATTCATACTGACGGAGCTCTGGAAACCAGTCCATTCACCTTTTAGTTAATTTATAGCTCATAGGTCAGGATTAGCTATTTTAGGGTAATCTGGGGTAATCAACACCCTTCAGTTAGGGTAATCAGAGTCACCTCGCGTGGAAACCCTGGTCTCAGCACTGAAAGTCCGCACTCCGCAGTGAGCCAGTCAGCCAGTGACTGCTCAACCATGTTTGAATGTAGCTGTGCGTTCAGTGTTCTGGGACGGAGTTATCCGGATGCCGTGGGTTGCCCGGGTTTTGTAACTCTCATCCAATCGCATAATTGAGTGTAGCCCACGGACGCGTTAGGTGGCACAGACTAGTATAATAGCAGTTGCTAGTTATTCCTGAACATTGATTCTCGATGTGAATTTATGATGAGCTGTTTGTGTCTAAACGCGTTTGCTAGCGCACGCTTGTATTACTCTACTTATTCAATATGTGAATGAAAATGTCATAGGAACGAAAACTAGGCCTAACTTGATTTGATGTTTACTCGTGAAATGTAGGGAATCGAATGACGGTAATAACGTTATTAATGTCTTGTTCCACACGAAAATGGTTGTTTGTCATACAAACGAGCAATGTACGCAAGTGAAAGGTGTACGCCTTAGTTGAAATTTTTCCCATGTTTGGTGCGGTATGACGTTTGTGCGTACAAAATAAGCCCAGGACTTGCAGGTACGGAATTGGCCGATATTGCGTTCTTACACTATTCCGATTCACGGAAAATTTTCAAAGCGCTTCCAGCGGTATACAAAGCAATTACCACTCTAACCTTCATCCATCACGGATATAATTCTCCTAACTTCTAGAGCCGTGCTAGAACCTTTTCAGCGTAATATTGATAGCTGGATTTTATTCATTCTAATGTGGGCTCTAAACACGTGACCGCTCATTGTTCAGTCTCGGAAAAAAGACTGGCAAAATGTCCTGCCGTATCATCCAAGTATAAAATATGGAGCTGCTAGCAAATGACTCTTTGTGAAACTTCATTTGAAAGTATGTTTTCAGTGTTGCCTTAATTCCTAATGTGAGAAGTCAGAACGCACGTACGAATTCAGTTATTTTGGTAGATATAATGAAGAAATCGCTTGCAACGAACGACCTGTTCCTGAAGAAATTTTCTACGTCTTTAGACTTGAAAGTCGCGTTTAATTTGTGTGCTGAGATGCGTCCAAAAGCATCAATCACTATCAAAGTGTAAATGATGTCAATTTAATATCTTTCAACATGCATAGTTGAGCTCCAAAACATGATGCTGGCAGAAAGAAAATACCTAAATATGCGGCTTCGCTCTTATTATCTAAAATATTGTGCATTCAGCATTTTATATTTACACCACTTTTGCAGTTGGTGTAGCCTTGAATGATTTATATTTACATTACAAAGCCAGTTGAATTTGGATGACGTGCAGTAGTTGTGGCATTGGTTGCCGTGGCATCGCTGCTAGTTACTCCCGACAGCAGCGAGACCATCTGGGCGCGCAGGTGCACCCGCCGCCTCGCGTAGCTCTCCCGTGACTGCAGTGGTGACCTTTGGTAGCATTTGCCCCATTGTTCTGCGCTTGTGAACCAACCTTTCGCGTTAGTATTACAACTTAGCCCGATATTGTTTCACGTTTTCATTAATTCTGAATCAAACGTGTAAGGCAACAACAAATCAAGAAGAAGTGAGAATTTACAGTGTTCTTTTTAGAAATGCTCGTAAACAAATTGAAAAGTCGCAGTTAAACGCGCAGAAAAACGCTCAAAAACATAACGTTCTTAAGTGAGCCGTACGCTTGAAACAACAGTCCGTCCCACTCTCTCTGCGTTCACGTGTTCGAATTTTGTCAACAGTCATTTAACCTGGAAACTGTTCCAAAAAAGTTAAACACATATCGAGAAGAGAAATGTTTTGAAAACTGTTGCTCATTTAGGCCTAATTGGAAGTATTGACAATAGGATTCAGGCAATGTCAAGTTCATGTGACACTTTCAACGTATAATACAATATGAGAGACATGTCGCATAAAAGCAGAAGAAACGGATATTTTTATGTGAATGTGTGTCAGAGTTTTATAAATTAAACTACCAAAACTTCCGAGAGAATTTTTTGGTGACTGTTGCGACAATCATAGTTTCACGACTGAGATAAGCTCTTGGTGGTTGAGCACCACAGTCGCCTAATTCTTTGCTTAGCTGGTTTGTTATCCAGGTTCTAGAGAGGGAAATTAAATTCCATAAGTTTTGGAAACGAATACTTTATTTCTAAATGCTTTCTGTGTTATTCCACGCTTGTTTCATTTCTAGAATGTCGTACGGCTGTGCGTGTGGCCCTACATGAAATATGCGGCCGAGGCTCAAGCTTCCAGCGTCAGTGGATCGTCCGGTGTTGGCGGCTTTGTGCTAACGTCTGAGCTGGGCAGGAAATGCTTATCCCCTCACCCACCCCACTCCCTCTTGGTCTCTGCGCTCCCTAACCCCCCCCCCCCCCCAGCGTCATTAAAAGGCAGTTCCCTCTCCTCAGTGATCGCTAATTTATATGCTTCGACCACAGCAACGCCTAGAAGACTGGTTGCTCTGCAGTGGTGAAACTATAATTGATCTCGAAGATGTCAATGAATTATAGGCAGAATTGAAGTTGCTGCGGGAGATTTAGTTTTGCATCAGGCTGTGTAAGCTGCTATGATTGAACACCAAGAATACAAGCCCATATGTGATAAACTCGTTGGAATGCGTTTCCTGTTGATGTAATATTGTTGATCTCTGCTACTGGTTTTGAAATCTGTCTAGCAGCTGCCACCAAAACCTATTTAGAAATTATACCTAAGAATAAATTCAATTTATAAGAGCTATTGTGTTTTGACTAATAATATAAAACTTGGCACACGGATGCCAACAGTTAGGTTTGGGTGATCTCTGTGTGGAAATCAATTGAGTGGATTGGTACGCTCAATCACTTCACTCGAAATGCTCACATAAACGAATCGTAATTACAGCCTCATTCGTGAACTAAGTATCAGACGTTAGTAGAAACGTTAGGCTCTAATTTCTATTTTAGATAACCCACATGTTTATGGAAGGATGAAAAAATAATGAAATTGAGGTGTTGGTATTTTTAAGGGCATTCTCTCATTATATATTCTTGTGCTGATACGTTACTTTCATCGGATATTTGGAAATTTCGCCGCTTTGCTCGAGCTCAGGCTTGCACGTCATGGAAGCATCCATTGTGCAGCCTGGACTGACTCGGGCGTAGAACCACGAGCTTTGAGACCAAGCTTCAGTATCCCATTTCTCAGTTTCATCTCTATAAGTAAAATTTGATTACTATCTTAGTAATTAAAATCCTGCTGTACAAAAAGCTCATTAAATGATTCATGAAAGTCCTTAGTGCTGAATTTATTTTAAAATAATTTTGTAGAAGTATGGAATTATTATACTTTTAATGCATGGAGTGGTCAAGGAAGCGCTACCATACTTACTGGAATTACTGCACTAATTTTGACAGCTCTTACCGCACTTGCTGGTGCTTAATAATGATGGTATTAACGGTTACCATGAAGTTTCATCGCTAAGAAAAACGCATCATAGGAAAATTATAGTTGAAACGAAATTCTTTGTCGAATTTCAAAATTTGTCATACACTCTTGATAACCTACTTTGTATTTTACCTTTCTTTTTAAGTGGAGCCAGTGTACAAGATATCCGCTTTGAAATGAAATTCAAACTGTAAGGTAGGCTTCCTAGTATCGTCGCTCTGGGCCTCATTTCTATTTTGTACTAGACAGCTATACTTTCTAGTCTCTAGGCATAAATAATTAACTAAACATATCGTGAAAATCCGGAGTGGAGCGGAACAAGCCTGAATAATTAAAACATGGGCCTGTGTCCTGCTTTTGACACCATGTACCATACAAGGGCCATGGTCAGCTCTACAACGGCACTCTTTCCCAGCTTCTGAAATGTGTTAGTTTTAGGAAGAATTAGTTCTTCTACGTCATTTAACGCTAGGGATCTCGATTACTTAGGATCATTAAAATCTCGAAGTGGTAGAAACTGTACGGATGCTTTGAACAATCACATTCGCGGTATTGCGCAGAGGTTCCTGGCACAATGATTGGAGGCAAGGATATAATATGGGGTTGAAAAATTCTACTCTCAGAGCTCAATTACAGGTGTCTGAGCGCCGAAGGATGAGAAAATGACGTGGGAAATACCCGTTGCATCATCGTACAGTGGACACTCAAAACAAGCAACTCCTGTTTGTCCTGCACTAATTTTTTATATATATTTTAATTGGTTTGGGAGGTGTAGTCTTAAAACGTTTTTACTCTGCCTAAGTGGGCCAATCATAACATATTAATTGTAAACTAACTTAAACTTTAACAAATCTCGAATGATGCCCCTTAATATACTGGTTGAATAAAAACCAGGTTTTAAATAAAAACCTGTGTTCATTATAGTGTATGAGACTTCGACCCAAGTAATTACCGTTGTTCTAATTTGAACCTCGTCGTAAGCCAGTTTTCTGAAATCAAATGTAGCAAATTGAGATTTGAACTACCGTAATTACGGTTGCTGAAAGCTCATAGCTAATCTTCATTTATCGTAGAAGTCAGTTCAATTGCTTGTAATAATTATGGTTCAGTATTCACGAAAGTTTAATTGAATTATTAAACGAAATAAATCAATTTTGTATAGCCCTCTGATATTATATGAACAAGGGTCCCACACAACCGTAGAACGACGAACCGGACCTGGGAGGTGTTCCTCAATAATAAGCCTATTACTTCGCACATTCATTTTTATACGCTTTAGTTTTATGCCTTTGAATGCAAATCATGCTCGAATTTAACAATCAAAATGCTCGACAGCTAAGTTAAATTCTATGCATAGGCGAATAATAGAGCATATTTAACGAAATGGGGCTTTAGCCTCAAACACTCTAGAGTGAGAATGGTTATAGTTGCTTCATTTGCGCTCAAAGAAGCAACAGTTTGTGTTAGAACATGTCGTTTGCAATCTGTTCGAAAAAAATTGTTGACTGTTAGTTTCAAACCTAACTGTAACTTGTTCTCGTAAGTATTCTATAAGAAGAAATTCAGGGCCAGTTGCATTATTTTGCTTTGAGCACAACTAAGAGGCTATTTTTCTGAGAACTTAGTTATGAAGTTTACTGTACGAAAACATTGTAAAATTAATGTTTAAAGATGGTCACCAATGATGGAGACGATGGAAATTATGCAGTATTTATTTCGATGATGATGGTGAAGCTGGTAAAATCATAACAAATCTTAAATACAGTATTCTGAATTTTTTGAGTCTAGAGATAGAAGAGGGTATGTGTCAGTTCTACTGCTTTTCAATGAGGATTAGGATGTAAGTTTTGTAAATGTTTGTTTACTTATTTTATTGACTCTTTCTGCATTTTTAAGGTTTCACCTTTTATTTGTTTCAGCTCTGGAGATGGAATTATAATATTCCGAAACGTTTGTTATGAAAAATTAGAAAACGTTCATTTTTACATTGGTTCTCTTGTTTATCATACTCGTGAGATTCCCTAAGAATCGACCAATATGAAATATAGAGATGGAAGATATAAGTAAATCCGTAATATGGAAATACTATGAGAGTTTATTAAAGTTTAAAATAAAATATTAGCTCTAAAATTCGGGCAAACTTTCAAAAGACAAGATCCCGGGGACTCCAGGAAGACATAATGCAGTGCGTGAAAAGAGGGACCCCACTTACTAGCTAGCGAGCGAGTCCACAAATTAACGAGCGACCCTACTTACTAACGAGCGGCCTTACAAACGAAATGCAACAAACTTAGGTTCAGCCTTTCTTGCATCGGCAGGCCCACGGTGGGCAGGCCGCAACCAAGACGGTACAGAAACGGTTTTGTGGAAACTACAGTAATTTCTGGAAATGCCTATCCGATTCGCGACTTGCAATGAGAGAACAGTTACGGGAACTTCGCTCTGTGCCTGCCCAGAAAATGTCAGGAATGTTTCTATGTTCCTCAGACATAAAGAGTGTTTTGACATTTCGCTTGAAAGTAATTTGAAATCGATAGGTACATTATTTCTCAAGTTACAAGCCGCTAAAATTATGTGTTTTGAGGGCGCCTGTGTCGGAATTGAAAAAACAAATTTCTGTAGTTTCCACAAATCCGTCTCGGTTGCGGCCTGCCGGTCTTTCATGCTTTGTTCCGCGATTCTTTGCTTTATTAAATTTATGTATACAAAAAAAGCAAGGCCAGATGCTAAACAAAAAATAGGAACCGTTAGACAAAGACTGGCTTAAAAAGTTTTTTGATACGCTTAGGCTCATTGGAGTCTACAAATAGGAAAAAAATCCGTAGATCAATGGCAGGACAATAAGACTCTTTCAGTGTTCAATAAACTCTTTGAAAGACATCGTTCGTGGGAAATTTCACACATTATATTCTCTGAGAGAGAATAAAATTGATTGTAAGAAAAATTGGAATCTATCAAAATGTGTTCGATTTGTTGAACTCTATCTTGCAGGATTCATTTACTCCTGGTGTCAATTTCACTGTAGATGAACAACGAGGTTCTATCCGTGGCAAGTGCTTTTCTCGCTAACATATACCACCAAAGCTAGAAAAAGTATAAACCAATGGTTGGGTTTTCTGCGATAGCGAATGAAGCGAGGCATCAAAGTGAGGTGTTCAAGTGAGTTGTGGACGAGAGGCCTCCCATATAAGAATGAAGTAGTGTTACCACTTTTTATCGCGTAGAAGAGAACTGACTCTAATAATACGTGTGATTACTACTTCATCAGTTTATAGTTATCATGGACACTATTGCGAAGGGAGCTTACTTCGTTTGGAACTAATCTAACAAAAAAGATCTGAATAAATTACCTGAATTTTTCTAAACGATCCGCAATACGAATAGAATTTTCATGTGTAGAGGTCTCTGACATAAAATAAAAGGTCACCGACTTTCTAGTCTCTAACGTTACTTTGCTCCATCATTCCATAGTTACGTCGTGTATTACTTTGCTCTGTTCATTGACTAATGTTGACTATTTTCTCAACGCTGTTATTTTCTCTCCTGAAATATTGTTTCGATATCGTGAACTTGGGCTCATATTCCTTAAATTCAACTTTTGACACAGGTTACGATTGGCCTAGATATGTGTGTAAACTGTCCACTAGTGTAAAATTTATCTATTTGTGTGTATATTCAGCGCAGGAGAGTTAATCATTTAGCTGAACATGATTTATTCCTTTAAACCTGTCATATAGTGACAGAGAGGAACAAGACTTGATTAACGATGGGAGGAGTACCTGAGTTTTAAAACATCAGTACTAAAAGTTCCCTTCAAGCACTAAACGTGAGCATATACTCTACTTTGTGCGCATGTTACTTTAATAAATTTACAGAGAAAGAAACTATATTTTTTGCTGAAATTTGCCAATGCAAACTTTTGCATTTTTATTGGACGTTGAAGCTCGTTTATACACGAGTATTAGCTCCTTTGATGTCAACCTACTTGCAAAAATATTGGTCTCACGTGCTACGCATTCTTCACCATAACCTTTGACAACAAAGAGGATAAATTTCAGTTAAAGTGTACTCAAATTATAAATAGCTTAGTGTATTCTCATGAGTTCCATCTGTGTAGTCTGTGGTCACCTTGGTTTAGTTGGCTTTCCTCGAGGTCTACAATTCGATTCCCAACACTGCCAGCCCGGTGAATCTCTACGATGTGTAAAGGGAAACCTTAATTCTTCATTGCAGGTGTCGGAAATTGGTACCGGCTCGATCGAGAGTAATCGTCATTGTGGTGCAAGTTATGAATTATTTGGAAAAACTAAGTGCAGGATTTTCTGTATCAGGCTTGATTTGAACAAAGCATTCTGGAGTAAAACATAGTAAAAACAGGTAGAATGTCATCGCATGTAGTTTAAAAATAGAGTGCTCCGGCCATGAACTATTCTAAGAAATTTTGCAAATCCTTTAAGCTCGCCCATCGAATTTGAAACGCCTCCATCACCGAGTTTGACTTGAAAAATGTCTTTACTGCAAGCATATACATATACATTGTAATAAGTAAGGTATAAAATATACTTAGGATCTGATAGACTAAAATATTAGCAATAAGAGCCAAGCAAGTTATAAGGCTTCTATAGCTAAAGAGGCATTAATCTGAAGTAATATTAGAAACCGTAGAAAAAATAATTTTGTTACGTTATCGTACCATTGTTATCACATTGCATGAAATTTACAAACGCAGTGTAATGCACGACTCAGACTGGGTTCGTAAATCGCTTGCATTGCCTAGGAAAGTGTCATTTTTATAGAGAGCGTCACAGTTCACGTTTGAAGTTTTCGTTTGATAGTCATCTCCAGAAAGACGCGTTCTGTGTGAAAGTGTAGCGTAAAAGTTATTTGAAGAACAACGCATGGAAGTCAATCAGTCTTTCAATATTGCTAGCAAATGTGGTGCCTCAAATGCTCTGGGGAGAAAAGTCCTTTCAATATTAGGAATTAGGAATCACAAAAGCAAAGATGACTAACTGTAGGCAAATTTTGCTCCTGACGAATTCTGTGTAAAAACAAATGCGCTATAAAGCTATAATATCTACAAATGCTGTCTCTAAATAGGCACCTCTGACGTCAACAATCCTTAATTAAAAGTTTCGGAGCTCGTAATTAATGGCCTATGCCCCGAAATGACGAGTTACCATGAATTATGGGCCCTAGGAATAAAAGTTTCATTCACTTATATTTCTTGGAGAGTGAAGGTTCAATCAGAGTAAAGATTTCCTAGGAGTAGTGGGTCACAATCACAACTAAATATAAAGTCTTATCAGCACTGAGCGTAAGAACTCAGGCCGTAACTCATCTCAGGCTGGTGAACGCTGTTTTAAGATTGCACCGTTCGGACTATTTCTTCGGAAAAATTCTGTTTTTCGTGTTTTACTATGGTATTAAATATTTTGAGGTGTTCAACTTTGACTCGCTTCAAAAGTCTCCTCCATTACTTTCCGACATAAGGAGCTCCGACATCATCAGCTTAAGAGTTATTAATAACTTAATATTTCCATCGGCACTCCAGGCAACTTAATTTCGTCGCTGCGAGGTGGAGTTTAGCCATGTTATTCTTGCATTGTTACTTGTAATAATGGTAAAATACATGGATACATTTCGATTGCAAATATTATTTAATATAAAGCTGTGTTAAAAATCTAGGATAGCTGGGAATTTTTCTGATTGTAAACATGAAGCTACGTAACCTCACCGGCATTGATGCAAACGACCCTCCGCAGCTTCATTTCTACGGCTGTTAGTAGAGAAAGAATAATAGTTCAGATTGCACAATTTTTTTAAATGTTACCAAAGAAGTAAAGTATTTTTTAACGTGCGAAATGAAATATGCAGCTGATGAAATCCCAGTAGGTCGTATTATCATTCGTATCATGCGGAATTTTCTATTTCAAGGCAGTTCAAGGCTTAAAAAGGTTATTTTTTTAAGGTTCGTAACATTGTCTTAGATTAAGCCCTTTTAACCGATATTAATTTCGCAAGTTTTATTGGTCTCTTAGATTTAAAAATTGCAGTTATTTTGAAAATGTATAGCTCTCGCCATGAGGTCGGTGTCATCTGCAAATCTGCGGACAAAGACGTTATGTGCTGGCCGCTCTCATTTTGTGAGCGCAATGTCTCATCTCAGGTTTAATGCCGAGTCATGCGGGCCTCCCAGCGAAGCGGTTTTTCACTGGTTTGCGAATCTCCTGCTCTACGCTTTCCTCTCATTCGGTGGACACGATTTTTCACGTTCGGTTGTGGTTTGGTGGAGATACTGGCAACGAACTGGAAGGAAGAACGAAGAACTGTGCTGATTTTTCTCGGATAATCTAGTGAAATGTCATCAAATATTGAAGATATCGGTTCATATCTTCACGTTCCCCACCGTTCGGGCTGTCACTGGACTTGAGTCTCTTTTTCAGAGGTGAAGAGAGACCAGTCACGAAAGGATTTTTAGACTTCTAAACAGTGTAGTAAAACAGAGCTGAAATTAATGATCTCGAATAAAGGGATTATAAGACGTAGCAATGAGAGTAATCAGGCCTTGGCCTGTATGGGGAAATAACGATAATTTATCTAAGATTCACTTTTTTCTGACATAAACACATCAAATATACTATGTCGAAGTTGGAAAACGAAGCACGAACGTTAAGTGAGTGCGTATATCTTATCGCACAGTTTCTGAGCCACAACACATATCTAATAAAATCGGAACATCGGAGGAAATATCTGTTGAAATCGAAGGAAATCTCATTGAATGTCATCATTCAAATTTAACAAGAAATATACTGAGCTGCGCCTTATAAAACAAATCGTAACTTCATTAAACATTCTGTGCTTGACACATCGACGTTGTTGAACCAGGCGAACTGAGGGTTATAATTTGCCTTCTCGTAAAAGACATAGAACACTTCTTCATTTCTAACACACGCAGCTCTCAGAAATATTTACTTCTCGCAGTGTAGATGATGTTTAGATCAGTGCCAGTATGATGCCCATGATGTCAATAACGACGAGCTTGTACTGTGTTTAACTTCAAAATAAGCTCTTAACTTCACAATTTTCACCGGAGTCGTTTCCTTGAATTGCACCACGACTACTGTATAACATTATTTTTCAGTTACAGTTCTAGCATGTTTTGCTGTAGTAATCTTAATTGTGAATAAATGGTGTTCACAAGTGTAATCAGCACTTAGTGTCCGTAGTTTGAGTTAAGTGCCGCTCTCTCATTGTGTGCGAACCCGCACGCGCGAGTGGTCCGTGTACCGTGGTACTGATGGCTATCTCGCCAGCCCTCTCGCTTGCGGACAACCTTACACTGCTCTATTTGGCATTTTTTTAGCTACGTAAGAATCGCGTGAAGATTTGCAGCACCACTGCCCTTTTTTGTCTATTTCAACGTTATGCTATCGTGGCTACATCTTTACGTCTGGTGTGCTGAACTCAGTGATAATATCCTGTGTAAGTTCGAAAAGCAACTAATATAGCACTGTACGTAGTTGCCGTAATCCGCGGAAGTTCTTCCCTTCGATTTTTCAAATTAATTTTCGAAGAATAATTGTTTTGTTTGAGACAGGTAGCAGAAGTGGCGCCTGCCTTCGTGAGCCAAACTGCAATAGCTATAGCTACTGCCACTGAACTCGTTGATCTTTGTTGATATGCCTGCAATAGTGTAATTTTATAATTTAATTAATAACTGATGCTCATGTTACTTTGTTGATATTCTTCATCATTTTCCCGACTCTATACATTGGTGCGGCACATTCCCCTTTGAAACGCATTAGTTTCCCTTAAAGTCTCTGCATAATTTACTTTTCGAAATTTCTCGACGTATTCTGTATCAACCTCGATGATGCTCTTATTTCGGTGAATAGATGATATTCTTCACAGCCGAACTAATGACATTTGTTTCCTTGTAAAAAAATTGTTCTAATTTACGCCACTGACAAACTTTCGCTGCAAGCCCGTGCTCGGTTTGCACTCAAACGCTTGCAATTTGCTTTTAGTACGGGGATTCTGACCCAGCCGGTTATGACTGAGTGTCGTTAGTTTTCCCTGGTCCAATGAGCAGCTCAGATCAGTCGTGATCGAGTCCCGTGACACGAGTGGAGCAAGCGCGGCGGTATGTAGAATTCGGGCTGGTGACGTCAGCGCGGGTGGCGGCAGGAAGCGCATGCCTTGGGCTCAAACTCTTGAATTTAGTGCCATCACTGGGCCCTCTCCTCTCCGTCAGGTCCACAACCACTTCTAGCAGAAACTGAAGCCGAGTTAGAGTTGGCGAGTCTCATGCTATTGATTCGTTTCGGTCACCTATAGTTGTAGTTATACCTAGCGTTTTGAATTTTTTCAGGCACGATTCGGGATTGAGTTGTGTGGTCGGAATGCAACTTCAGCTATCGAATTAAGTATTGTGAAGATAAGGCTGGCGCATAGGTAGTTATTGTTCAACAGTTAAATAGCTAGTACGGTTCACTCCATTGTGAGAACATAATTAGAAACACTGCAAGCCACGCCAGTAAAAGTACTACAAGTGTAGTTAGTAAAAGGAAACGGCGGAAGATCCGCTCTAGCTTCAGCGATGCCAGTCTCCGAGTGCAACTGATCCTGTCACTGTTGCTCTGGTTTGTCGACGATATTCGTAGTTTCATCTAAATAGGCATAGAATTGTCTCATTGCTTGCAAGAACTATATTTTATTCAAGGTGGAATTTAAGCAACGGACACGTATTTTCTTGTTTTATGGTGCACTAAAATTAGTTTCGCTAGTTTTATCTCCTACTTTAGTAAACCTGGAATAACATTTGTCACAGTATGGGTTATATTTTAAATACTGGCTAATACTATCAATAATTAGATGCTTTGAGTAAGGAATAGATTTTTACCGTATTTCAAAGGATCACTTTTGACCTCTACCAATTATAATCTCATCAAAAATTGGAATGGCTAGTCGTATGGTTTATTCACAGTTAGAGATGCCGCACGCACCGGGTTACATTTTACAAGCCTTCTTCATTTCTCGCGGCTGAACAAAGCCGCCGCTGCATAGGGGAGGTGGGACATCGCCTGATGGTCGCCTGGAGCTCCTACCTGCTCGAGCGTGAAAATCCTTCGGGAATGTTGCTGTTGTGTTTTTTCGTGAAGCTCACTTTGTAAAGACTCGAGCGTCACCGACTTCCTGCCATCTTAAGAGCGATTTCAGATCATTGAATTGTGTGCTTTTGTCAAGTTTGTTGTGTTTGAGAACCTTCGTTTAAATATCCTTAACTGAAAATCCTTTGCTTAAGAATGTCTCGATCTTTCCTTTCCGTGAATTTTTTCCTGTTATACTAAGCTCTATTTTCCCCGGTGTGGGATAATAGATAGGAAAACACGAATGAATTTTAAAAGAAATTTGTGATTAAGTCTGCTGTTGTGAATTTAGAAGAACGGCAAAATTCCTTCGTGGAAATTTTACCCCAGCTCACCAACCACTAAAAAACTCGCACATTTTACGTTCATCGTAGGCGTATGAACCGCATGTGACCCATTTTCCTAGCGAACATAGAGAAAGTATTCAATGTCATTTAACAAACCAAACCTCGAACTTGTTTATAAACTCATATTGTTATCTTGCCCTACGTGCACTACTGCACGAATGATGCGTGTGTTATTTTGGTCTTGTTTTAGACCCTCATTGACCATCAAATTACTGTTTTGGTGCTGTAAACTTTCGTTTTATTTGTGAAATTCAATTCATCCCGTGAGAGTAACTTAATGGATAATTTTCGTTAAAAGTACTTGCGCAGTTGAAGCTAATTGTTACACTTTGGATGTGTCTATGTTTTCCATTGTAAGGAAATGTTCATGTTTATGTTCTACGTATACGAACCGGACTTTACATATTTTGGTGTGTTCGAAATAGCTGTGATATCTGAAGTAACTTGGTAAAAATTTTTTTTGCGCTCTACGAGAAGCAATTTTCTACATACTCTCGATAGGTATTGTAACATCGGAAGATTAATAAATGCTGACAATTTTCAAGGATGCCAATTTGATGCTCTTGCTGTTTTGCAATGGTTCAGAGTTCAGACCATGCCTCCCTCACTGTGCTCACTTTGTTCAGGTAGCGTATGACATGTGAATTTTTTGTATGAGTTCTTTTTTAACCCCGGGGCTTCCTTATGCTCTGTAGGTATTATGAAAGGTAGTGCGCCAACTTTTTCAATTTTTAGCTCCTTTAATGGCGAGCAAGTGACCTTAGAATCGTATAAAAAATCAGTATTGCCCTTATATTCGGCTGTACCGTCAGCGAAGTGATGGTTTTATATTCTTCACCTCACAGTGGGGTCCTAAATCATGTGAAAGTGGAGATCGAGAGGTGGTGTAACGACGAATGTCCTCCTATTAGAAGTAACGTACCCATAGCCATCACGGATTAAAAATTTTCTGAGAATTAAACCAACTTTTAAAATAAAGAGTATCAAGCATCCTATTCAAATTAGCATTTCTAGGAGAACCACAAATTCTTGAATCCACGGTAGCATTCCCTCCATGTACATCGACTAGGGTCATAGATACTCGTATCCAGTTGTTTGTTAGGGTTATTGTGGGCTGTGTGGGGTGACGAAACGACGCTCCTAAGGTGGGACAGCAATACAGGAGGTGGGCGGGGGCTAGAGGGACGCCAAGAGCCAGAGCTGGCCAACGTACGTTGCTTCAGGTTATAATTTCACTGGTTCAAGGTCAACACGGCTGAGGTTTACGTCTACTCCTTCATATCAAATTCCATTGTGTAGGCATTTTACGTGTTCCAGAGAGTGCGTCAGAAGATGCGGAGCAGGTTTCAGTAACAAGTACCAATTCAGGGTGGATTTTCATTGCTCAATGGAACACTGAAATATTTAAATGCTGTATTACTGTTTGAACGGAGCTGGCTCGGTCGCACTGAATTCCATCAGAAAAATCAGAGGAGTTTCACGATGAGAGGTTTCTTAAGAAATTAAAAGAAACGTTACTCGAAGGGAATCCAAACCCTCAGAATTTGGGACAGGTAGAAAAAGCTGATACGAGGGATTATTACGAATGGAGGGAACAGACATGAGAAGCTACAATACTTCATGGGAATAAGTAACTGCTCGTTATGACATCCTTATTTATTCTAAAGGAGAAAGGGTAAAAAATACATCGTTAGTGACTATTTCGAATATCGAATCAGTACATGCATTCAACTAAAAATCTTCTCCCAAGGGAATTTATGAGCAAATGAGGGTGTGAACACGCTGTAAGGATTGCGTGTCTGAAACAGAGAATAATAACCGCCTAAACTAAACAATCAATAACAACACTGCAGTTGTAGCTCGCGTTGATAATTGATAAATTGCATTGAAGAATACAACTGATGAAATCACTCGACACCATTGTGGCTTGCTGCGATGTATCTGTCCTGAACTATCCCACTAATGACATGCAGAATTAGTATCACAGTTGTCATTCTATTTATTGTGCTACGTTTTGCACGTACCGTAATAGCAATAGATGGTAACACAACTGGTTTATTTTTGCGAGCGCTAATCGGCGAACCAGTTAGAACTTTCATGAGCGGCCACTTGATTGTCGACCGCAAAGGATCCCCAAGCCCTCATCTTTTGTGGAAAGTCCATAAACGTCTGTGATATTTTGTCCCTTATTACAAATCACGGTGCTTGTTTTGTATACGCTGAAGCTCAGCATGATGTACACGCGGGAAAACCCGAAACAGCGAATGAATTTCATGAGCACGTGGTTGAACAAATTTTTATGCAACGTTAAAGTGAAAGATAAATCACTGTGGGAAAGTATGATACAGTATATTTAAAATAAATTCGAATCAGAGAAAAACATTTGTACTTGTCCAGTTATTTGTTTATATGTGACAACATCACAAAATCCAGATTCCAATGTTAGGAAATTTACATTTACTGGGTCATTGTAAGTATAGAGGGATAGAAGTGTAAGGTAAGTCGGAATGAGTATAGCAGTGCCTTTCATTCGTCATTCGTGAAGTTTTGTCACGAGAAAAGGTCCCGCCTCCTAACTAATTTACATTAGTAAGAAGATCAGGCTCTCGGAATTGAGGGATTGGCTCACCTCCATGGGATACATAGACAACACAAAAAAACTCATGGACAATAATCAACATTACAGTACATATACTAAAAACAAAACGGTACTCACCGATGACAGATGACCCCACTTAGCGCATTTTCTGAGCGCCTTCGTGATGTTACGAGCTGTTGCTTCTGATATTGGGCATGATACACAGGTAAATTCGCTTAACATTTATGATTTCCAGCTATACGTCATACAAACATCAATGAGCGTACGCACAATGAATGGTATTAGGAATGATACAAACTAGATGATGGAATCTAAAAAAAACTGCATCCGCTAAATGACTTACATCACATAATTATACTGAATGATTCGGCTGGCCGGCCACCACTACGTTTACATGAGCTACACATGAGAAATGATCTATTCTGACCTATTTCCATCTCAGTTATTCCAGCAGCACAGGACGTGGTCATGACTTCAACCCACTCATTCATGAGCTAATACAGCTTCAGTTCAAATCACTGTCTTATGCACAGTGCAAAGAATGTCTGTTGCCAATAGCTAAATTCGGAGCTCCCGAGCATTTCCTTTCCTTGCGAACTTCTATTCACAGGCCTCCCACCTGCAAGATCAATTTATAACTCGTTACTCATGATTGCGCCAATTATGTTCCCTCAAAAATATCTCAATTTTTTACATCACTGAATTACAATAAATTTCAACAATATTTATTTCAAAGAAAAAATATCTTTTTTCCAAGAAACTGCATCTCTCACCCTCCCAGAGACGTTACATCTAAATGTTCCATTAAATGATTCCTACGATTTGGTTGGGTTTGGTGATATCCCCTCTGCACAAAAAAAGGAGAATATTTACTCTATTGAAAATAAGAGAAATTTTTTTTGATAATTCAACTATCTTTATTTTGAATACACTGTCACATAATTTCAGATTGGTATTTTTCTTTTAGAGTGACTTTATCTCCACCACCTTCTATTTATAGCACGTACTTTCTCCGACGAGGCTCGGCGCTAGACTGAAATTATTTCATCATCTTCTACCAAAATGTCTGGCGAGAGCGATTTTCTACTTCTTGTACCGCCAATCAACAGTTTCTAAGTCCACACGTAATGCTCGAAGCTCCGCCTGTGCGTTGCTTTTGATATATTATTCGTGGCTTCAGTCCCTCTAAATTTCCTTTCCTGGTATACTTGTTTCTTATTGGCCTAAGCTCTTTTTTTGCCGAGAACGCATGAAGTCCCGCCCCATCTAATTTCCAAACATGCGAAACCGTTGCTACGTTCACCCTCGCAGCTCAAGTGTCGCGCCATATGTCTATGTTAAATCCTGCGGCGAGTTGTTTCCCACGGCATCGGCACTTTTGGAACGTCTCAAGTGGAGGGAGTGATTAAATTTCTAGGCCCAAGGGTTCGCCCGAGACCTCTCGGAGATTGCTTACTCCACAAAACTTCTCGCAAACTCAATGTAAACAGACCTCGCAAGAAACAACACCGCTTATCGCTACCCATAACAATTGATCGCTACACATAACATTTATTGAGCCCAAAAAATACAGGCACGTAACATACTTGTTGAAGCGACCCATCTGTACGGCTGGAATTTACTAAGATATTTCAACGAACAAATTTTTAAGTAAGCACAAAATTTGTTACACACAATTAAAAGATTTATTACACATAATTAAAATTTTTCCTAAATTTTCAGTTTTAATTCGCAAAATTAATCATTCTTAACAGTTTAAACAGCGATAATGCATGGGGACTCGAGCGTTGGCAAATCCAACTCAGCATCGTACGCGCGCAGTTGCATAGGTAGCAAAACATAAGGGAGTTCATCTTGAGCGTTACAAAGCAACCATCGGAGAAACTAACGTCCGGTCAAGCAAGACCCTTTGTAATTTGTTGAATTAAATTTTCAGCGTAAAAATAACGCTTGAACGGTTGTTTCGTTTACTATCGTAGCTGAGAAAAAAATAAATATTTATGCAATTGAAACTAACACTGACAATCAATCATCAAAAAAAGTTGATGTTATGTAAAACTCACGAAGGGATTTAGCAATTATAAAAAAGAAGAAATTTCTAACCGCGTGATTGAGTCGCCTATGCTCGGTCATGTGTTTTTGAAATAACCAGCTAGCTTCAGCATACAGCGTTTTATAACTAGCTTTTCGAACGTAGGCGTGAGAATCCTGAACATTTCAACCCGAGAGAGCAAGATGTTGCAGTTGTGGAATATCGCAGGGTCAGGAGGTACGTGACTTTAGATTATCAAATTAAAAGAAATTAAAAGAACACAATAATTATAAGCAAACTTTGGTTTCAGCTGTAAAATTTTTCATTGCATTTACTTATTGAATTAAACTGTGTCAAGGGTTTCTTTAAGTGTACGAATAGGCAGTGTTGTAATTCAGTTAAATGTAATCAATTGTCAAGTAGGTTCTTATTGAATAGGATTGAAGCATAATTATGTGCATTTCATCGCCCTAGCTTGCTTAATCATTACAAAGTAAATGCTCAATTTTTCATGTATGCTTAAATTTCGAGTTAGTAGTGACCGCCGAATTTGCGAGGAATATTTTCGAGTGAGAATTCAATAACTGAACTTAGAAATTGTGCACATTTAATGTAAAACCTCGCTTTTGATAGAAAAATCAAGTTAAGTGATGAATTAAATTGAGCAGAGCTGATCTATTTAGTGTTCAGCTTGTTCCTTCCCACGGTAGAGGAAACAAGGTAGGGTCATGTCTATGGGGGAAAATACACTTCTTCTTGTTCAGCTAGCCAATAGAAAGGCTTTATTTTAAACGAACTTTACTACGTCATCAAAACGTAATGTCGTTAGGCCAATAGTGGAGACGGATTTAGAGGTAGCAGTGCTACCAGATGCAATATGAGCGCTGCTGTTGGTTCGTTGCCGTGACTCAACGTCAGCAAAACTACACCGTCAACGAAAAAAAAAGACTGGTTTGACCCTACCTTGTTTCCTCTACCGTGTTCCTTTCTCAGTTATTTAGTCCGTCTGTTACGCTTGCGTCCGAGTTAGCGGTATCATGGTTACCAAATTTCTCAGTGTAACATTAAAAGATGGCTTTTATACGCATTGATATGTTTGGCATTTTATCACGACAGGTTCGGTTAGAATAGGTTTGGTTAGGTTAGGATAGATAGGGTAGGATTTGTTCGGTAAGGATTAGTTAGGTAAGCATAGGTTAGGCAATGTTGACAGAATTTTTTCTCGAGTCCACCTAGCATAACGATGACAATTCCTTGGAATTTCCAAGGGTCCTGCTAGTAATTCAACATTGTACAAAATAGTTTATGCATAACTTATAATCCATGGTTACGTACAAGTGGGTGGAAAAAGGAGGATTAAGTTACAGTGCGCATTTCGCCGGCATTCGAACACAAAGGGAGTTGACGAGATATGGTCATAGGAAGTTGTACCAGAAAAATTTCAAGGTAAAATTTGATGGAGTAAGCAAGCTGTGTTGCATCAGCGAATCATACCGAAATGCGAAAAACTGGAACTCAACATTGTTATAAATTGCGCTCACACCGGAAATATTGCGTGCTGTTGGTGTTATAAGAATCGCTCTGTGTTAGGTATCTTTCCATAAGCTTGTGTAATGCCTACAGGTGCGCCTTACTTCATTCAATTTATTTATTCTGCCTCTCAATTTTTGGCGTGATCCTTCGCGTTCGTGAAATCATTATTTTCCACCTTTCATTTTTGAATGAAGCTCTTTTTCAATCAGGATTTTCATATTTTTCAATCAATAGTTTTTCGGTTAGTTCAGAAGGTTAAATACTCAAAGAATGTTGGCCAATGATTTACTAGTAATTGATGATGACACATTTTGATGAACTAGGATGACAGAGACACGCAATTGAGAGACTGGGGGATAACACAATGCACTCAACTTTCAAAGGAAATCCAGCGATGAAGATAATATTACAGAGTCTATGTATTTATGTTGAATTCAATGGGTCGGATGTAGTTTTTAACGATATTCATGCAGAATTTCGTTTAGAAACTGTATAATAAGCTCAGGATGCCGACTGAGTACAAGATATTTCTGAGTCAAATACTGGCATCTATTAGACCCTTCCGAGATACGTCTCGTCTACCAGTGAATGTTCACGTCTCGTCTACCAGTGAATGTTCTCTACCACTACTAAAGCTTTCTTTACATAGGCGATCGAGAGAACAGCTGCCGCTGGTGGCCGATCCTATTTGAGAAATTTATGGCAAAAAATGAAAAGAGCCTATTCTTGCCGTAATTGCGCTAATTTAGAAGGAAATAAAGTCAACAATTCTCTATTTTTATACAAAAATATTATAATCGAGTCTCGCGTCCTATTTAGACAATTCAACACAATTGGCAGCTCATTACAAGTATAAACACACGTTATGTGCTCGTCATAGCCGTGTGGTTTAAGGACCTGCCATTCCGTAAAGGCATCGAGGGTTGGAATCTCGGCTCTGAGTGGCGATTTTCTCCGTTGGTATAAGGGAAAAATTCAATGCACAATACCCCACTCAACCCAGGTGTCTGAAATGGGTACCGGTCTTGGCCGGGGGAAAGCGTCATGACCTCCTGGTGTTATTTATAAGGCATTTGAAAAACCAATGTACAAGGTGATATGTATCAGGCTTGATTAGAAATAAAGCATCTTTAGATGCCGATGTTTGTTATCGTTCGCTCGTAGTTGAGCGTGATCGTTTTCGTCGAGCCTTCGCTGCTTTTTTTCAGGGGCTGCGAGAGTGGCTTGTTCCTTCAGCAGGCCAGGCAGTCCATGGAATTTCTTCCTCGATAACGTTCGGTACGATGTTTAGTCTGGCCACTTTGATGTGTTATAGACCGGTTATGTAGTTTTCGTCGACATTCCTTTCCTTCGCTCGGGACTGAATTCGGCTGTTATGTAGCATGGTACTCCACACTTGAAATCCTTTATCGGATTGATCTGTTAGAACAACGTCGCTACGTTGCGTAGGAATTAATTATTGAAGCTGAAAAATATTTGTTACGCGTAGCTCAGACTCAATAGTTTAAATTTTTTTGTGATGTTGAAAGATAATGTTTTCTTCGACGTTAACTGATTAAAATGACTCCTCTGCTACGCAGGATTATTGAGCCTATGGCTTCAGGGACGGTTAAAAATATTGCGCATACATTTCATTCAACGTTTTCATTTGCATTTCATATTTTTAGTTCTGCCTTCAAGCAATTTTATACCCGTTCTTCTATATGTTTCATTTTTATGACCTAGCATTAGAATAGATATATTTAAATCACTCATACGTTGTCGCTATTCAACCATTTCGGTCGTACCCATTACAGTGTCTATTTGCCTTCCTCCGTGCACCGTTTTCATTTCCCCTGTGATATTCCTCTATCCTTTCTTGGAAGGTTGAAGTTTCTCTTTCGAGACCGAATTCTCTCTATTCTCTTAAGAGAGACGGAAGGTTCGTGACATTCAGAATGTGTTTTGTATTCACCCATTTCTTAACGAGCTCGACACGATATTCATTTTTTCTCAATTTGTTGAATTAAATTTTCAGTGTACAAACAACGCTTGAACGCTTGTTTCGTTTATTATCGTAGCTTGGAAAAAATAAATATTTATGCAATTGAAACCAACACTGACAATCAATCATCAATAAATTTATAGGCCAAAGTCCCACAATCAACACTAAGAAATCAAAGAACGAACTACATTGCACATTAAATTGTCAGAATAAGACATACGCATACATATCACACTACTAAATTAAAGAAAGGGAAGCGTCTACTTAATTACAAAACCAAGAGACCAAACAAATTCAAGAATTCCCTTTGAAAAAAATTACGGAAAAGAAAGGCAAGTTCGCCTTGTCTTAATTAATACTTTTCGAGTGCAAAATTCTTAGAGCAGACATGTCGGTTGCACGCTTGCACCCCATGATGGCTGATGACGATTAAGTCTATTCAAATTTTAAGGGAACGGTTCGGGATAAAAAAAAAGTCTCTAAGTTTTCAGTGGATTTTTCTGAGATATCTACCGTAGGTGTAAATTGTTATGAATATTTTTTAATTTGTGCGTATTTTTTGTAACCAAACACGAAAAATATTATTTTTAAAAAAACATGAAAAAACATGTGTTGCGGAAAATCCTACTCCTACAATTTTGAACTCAGAGAACTGAGAAAATATTTTATAGATAGCAAATTGTCTTGTCCAGAGATCCGGTGCAAAAGTTTTTCGATTATTTGATTTTTTGAGTTTTGAGAACTTTTTTCCCCAAAAATGAACTATTTTCCCACTTTTTTGAATAATTTGCTTCTAATTTTTAAGGTGAATTGAAATTAAAAAAACTTTTGCACCGGATCTATTTTCCCTTTTAAGCGCTATTGATTGGTATGCTCGCCATCTCTGTACCTTCAAAACTGTGGGAGGAGTAGGTTTTCGAAAATCAAAAAGTGAGTTTGCAGAAACACCATTTTTCCAGAAATTTTTTTTTTTCGTTCTTTACTAATTTTTAAATTGAGTCTTATGAGCGATTCTGTACCTTCTTATGTTCCTTCAAAACAGTGGGAAAAGATCCATATCAAAAGTCAATAAATACAAGTTTCAGAACAGGGTTTTTTTTCAACAATTTTTTTTTCAAAGCTGGGTAATTTTTTTTTAATTACCTGTATTGCTTTGTAGCTCTTTTCAAGCCCTTTCGATTGATATAACTGCCATTCCTGTAGCTTCAAAACTCCGGGAGGCGTTTATGTTTACATAGCCAGCTAATTAGCTGATGACTCAGCAGCCGGACTCAAAACAAACACTCAATTACACCATCATAATTTATCACTGAGTAATAGAATGTTTCGTTTGAGTACAAAAGCATTTCAAGTAAGGCCATGAATGAACTCTCATTCTATTCCCGTAGAGAAACACTCAATACTGGCTCGTAATGGGGGGGAAGAGGGAGGTCACCCATCCATTGGTGCACCCCAAGGTCACACTAGTGAGCGTCTTTGTTATATTCTGTCTTGGGGATCATGTCGTTGCCATCCTATTTCCAAGTGGCAGTTCTTCCCTTGCATTATTCATCGTCATTTTCTCTTCGCTTTCATTTTCTTAAGGTTGATGGTCGAGACAGAAGGCCTCAATTATTCTATTTTATTGGTATTAAAGATCGAAATAGACTGAGACTTTTCAATGTCATTAGTTGTAATTAATTATAGTATTATAGCAAATCAAGTAGGGCCTCATTAAGGTAAATGACGAAACTGTTGCAACGTAAATTTATGTTATAATGATGACGTCTTTCAAATAGCAATGGATTACATATTCGGATAGTAAATGACATACGATGTACATAGCGTATTAAAGAATCTAGATGATTGTAATGCTATCAAATCTCAGAAACTACTCTAATCTGTCAGAAGATACAGTTACAGGAAATCGCATTATGACATCAAAATAAGCAGGTGAAGCCTTTATTACTTGATCATTTGACGAACATAGATCGTTAATACGTTGATGATTAGGATAAGCACATTTTATATGAGTAGAATCCTCGACGCGGATTAATTAGTACAGAAACAAAGATCGTCTAATATCGAACGAAATTATCCTACACATGAAGCTTCCTGGACACAAGTGAGAGTATGGATGAACGTATTAAACAATACTTAGCTCAGTCTTGAGAAGCACTTAGTTAGTCTGCACGACTTTAATCAGCCATTGGAACTTTAGGCTAAGAGCCCTCTCCCACTTGCCCGCAAGGGCAAGCGAGAGAATCACACGTCTTACTACTGTCACGGCCGTGCCCTTAATGCCGCTTGTCTTCACCAGCCCAGAGCAGCTTGCGCGTCTCTGTCATGAGTGAGAATAAACACGTTCACTTTCTTGAAGCTTTACGTTAATATACCATAGGAAATAGCAAGTGTTGCGAGATGATTAAAATGGATTAAGCTTTATAATTAATAAGCAAGTAATTTACGTAGAATGAATAAGATTTTAGGTCTCTGAGGAAGGAGTTGAAATATATGAAGGGAAATGGAAGTACTTGGTAGCGTTCCCTGTTACCCGTGGAAGACGCAGAGCAGAAGGCACGAAGTCCAATGGTGGGGTTCGTAGAGGGGACGAGGTTCGCTGGTTGATTTCGAATGACGCTGGCGGTTGGTGATGCTTGGCTCGAAGCGTAGGTCGTTGAGTTCAAAAATGCTGTGCTTATTGACGAGAAATATATTATGCAATGCCGGATCTTTTTAGAAGATGGTTGTTTGGCCGCACAACTCCTCTTTTTAACGTTTATTTGAACACGGTGATGGTCAGTTATAGTAAACTATAACATCTTTTACCCCGTCTAGAAGACTAACCAATTGACGTACTTGAAAGCCAATTATATCGTTGGATGCGCAAGAAAAATCTCTATAAGATGAGTTTATAAACTAAAAAATGACTATAATCCGGAAATAGACCCGAACCGCGCCCTTAAGTTCATCACTAGTCATATATTTCACTCAAAAGAGGAATGATGCAAATGAACTTATCTCCATACCTCCTCTGATGTGCTCCTACAATTCTGCCGTTTACTCTGTAGTTAAAGGACTAACTGCTTAGTTAATTTCCGCTTGCAACAAGTCTGACTCGCGACCTTGCTCACCTTTTAATCCCCATGGATGGTTCAAATGACTCCCTCCTTGCTGTCCTCAGTGAGAACTGGGGTTGCTCCGTCTCACAAATCCGTGCCCAGCTTGCCGCGTTCAACTACTGCGTTCAATGTTACCCTAGTTATTGTATATATGTTTTCAAATTACAATATAGAATAATAATTTGTTGAGCTTGTCAATTTGCTTTATTGGTTGTAGATACGAGTTTACCCTCACTGAGTCTTCTAATTACCAATTAATTTCCGACTCAGTCATTTTACTTATCCTTTTAATGATGTATGGATTTCCTAATCTTTTATCTTTCTCTTTGCATAGTACATCAAGCGGCTTTATGTTTGGCGAACGGACTCGCATCTATATTTATTTTTTCAGTTGGCGCGCAGAATTCGAAATAAGTCGCATGACTTTCACTTAGGTTGCAACGTTCACTTTATCGAAGAAAACGATTCACCTTTGTGTGCTGACTAAAATTTTGAGTGTATTAGCTTTTCCTCAGATGAATCTCTACGGCATATAGCACTTGCTCCCGATAACTTATAAAAGAATTTTAAAACTAACTACAAACCATCGATTATGATGTGCGGGGACTACTGGCTATGCCTAGGAGACAATGGTCTTTGCCATTGATTGTGATGTATAGCACCGATTGAGCCCTAACTTACGATTGTATTGCAAAAGGCCAACTCTTGACAGCAACAGTTTGGCGCAACAGATAGAAGATACCAAAGAGCAAGTTTAATGAGAAGTCTAGATCCCGTTCATTAGCCGAATCAGTTCTGCGACTGGCTGAGCGTTCTTCAGATGTGACTTCAGCGAAAGCTTACACCATCAGTCGTTTTCAACGACGATCGTGGTGGCAATGTTATGGGCTTATTTGAATAGAGTAGAATGAAACGAAGAAATGGATAAATATTGGCAGTGAATGCGAACTAATACATTCATTTTATTATGGTGATCGAAATTTATACTGTGATCGATGAGGTGCCACAAATCGTTGCTAACGGCCGAAATGAATTTACTCAGAAGCTTCAAATTATAAACTTTCTTGCAATGAACTTCTTTTTTTCATCGAACACAACGTAACGAAAGAAAATTGCTATAATTTCCATAGTAATATTTAGATATATTTTTTGGTTACCCAATGATGGAGATAGCTGAATGTTCACAGCGGGCGATGGCTCCTGGGATATTAGAAAGAAATACTCGTTATTTTCATAATTTATTGAGTGTAAGCGTCTAAGAAACTGCCATGTGGGAATGAAGACTGAAGCAAAAAGTTAATGATGATGTAGGGCATGACAAATTTCGCTCAGGTGAGGTTGCAGGGCTTTAAGACAGCGAACTAAGTCAGGCCTGGCTTATCAAATATGCCACGAGACTTCAACCCCTCGCTCATTTGCAGTAACAGAGAATCTCGCATTGAAGGAATGGCGCACCTCTACGCAAGCATATGAATTATAGTACGATTTGCACACGTACAACATAAACACACCATTAACATGATAATTAACCACATTGAGCTTGCAATTAAGATTATTACGAGGACTCACCAAGTTCGGAGACAGACAGACTTACATCACCATGACCCATTTGTCTTAGGAGTTTTTCCGTGTCCTTTAGTCAGGACCTGTTCGTATATAATATGCATGGGACTGCACTTACACAGTAAGATACTATTACACGATTTTTAAGCAGAAAATACGCTATTACAAATTGGTCTACCTCGATTATATGTTACGATCCTCCTTTTTTAGGATCGAACGAAGTGATTAAATTTTTCTTTTCAGGTAATCGTTCAAATGTAATAAATCTCTTTCCTCAATCTCAGTGAAATCTTATGGTCGGCATCCTAATTAAGGCGCAACTATAGCAGGCATTGAAACACACGTTATATGTGGCCACACAATTTACTGTTATAAACGGATATCACCAATATATCGGGGATTGATTAAAGCCCGCAAACATTGACAGCTACAAAGAGGTAATCTTACGCAACTTGTGTGAAGCGCAGGTGCAGGTTTCGTTGTGTTCGAAGTAGCCTCGTTTACTTTATGTAGTTAATCAGTTGCTTTAAGCGTGAAATCACAAACGTAAGTTATACAATAACAACACCCAGCACGCCGGGCTGGATTCTATCACAAAGACTCAAGCAAAGACGGCGTGTACGAGGACCTTCGACGATAATGACGCGTGCGAGAATGCTCCCTCCTAACCTTACGCATCACCTTTTATGGAAGCATTTACCGCAGCTACTCTCCATGGCGGTTGGCATCACCAACGGCCGTGAGATCCACTTTTCGTGACTTTTCTGGTATGGCCCCGTCGCTGCCAGGCGGTCGTCGCCCAGAGCTGCTGAGGTAGCTTTTGCTGAAGTACGCAGAACCTTGCAACCGTCTCTAGTGCACTGGGTACGGAGCTCTCTTTCGCTGGCGCAAACGTCGTTCGTTCATGGCGCGCCGACCAGCTAGCCATTTTAGAGAACCCATCTAAGACCCTTCCCGAGTTACCCTAACAAAAAGGGTAATTTCTAAACTATAAGACGTACAATCTTGAAATTAATACCAAATGAACGGGTGTGACGAGTACAATTTATTTATGTAATTCAAAAATTTTTTACGCCCCTGTGGGGGGCAGGAAGAGGGCCTCTCGTGGCCCGTCAATGGTCGGCCGATTTTCTCTATAAGCCTCATTTTATTCCGCTCATAATTTCTAAACTATTGCACTTAAAAATTTGAAATTAGGTTCATTTTAAGCATCAATTCATTCTCCAAATGTGAGTGTATAATAAAACTGTCATACGCTCCCTGGAGGAATATGAAGAGCAGGTTTCTCCTAGCCTCTGAATGGTCGACCGATTTCTCAAAAGGCTCATTTTATTCCACTCATAATTTCTAAACTATTGCACCTAAAAATTTTAAATTGGGTTCATTTTAAGCGTCAATTCATTCTCCAAATGTGAGTGTATAATAAAACTGTCCTACGCCCCTTGGGGGAATATGAAGAGCAAGTTTCTCCTAGCCTCTGAATGGTCGACCGATTTCTCAAAAGGCTCATTTTATTCCACTCATAATTTCTAAACTATTGCACCTAAAAATTTGAAATTGGGTTCATTTTAAGCGTCAATTCATTCTCCAAATGTGAGTGTATAATAAAAATCTCATACGCCCCCTGGGGGATGACAGAGAGCAAGGTTTCTCCAGCTTCTCCTAGCCTGGTAATCCGCGCTGTCGAAGGCCGCGCTCACCTAAGTTATGAAGTGCTGTTTGAATTCTTGTCCATAGCCTTGTCGTTCCTACATCGTGGGTCTTCGAATCCCGGAGGTGACGATATTTTTTT
This sequence comes from Morinoia aosen, assembly GCA_030386875.1. Lineage (NCBI taxonomy): Eukaryota > Metazoa > Arthropoda > Malacostraca > Amphipoda > Talitridae > Morinoia > Morinoia aosen. Next base: position 73,404,829 of record CM059579.1, read on the forward strand.
TCTCAGTTGTAGAATAATCATTTTCATGTGTCTTGCTCATGTAAACTTTTGTTAGACAATATTATAAGTAGAGCTGTGCAATTGCATAACTTGCATGTATGCTCTCTTAAGAATCTTTTATGCATTGCAAAAAATTATCTTGTGCATGTGCAAAATCTCATATGCAATTAATTATCCATGTACACTATAACAGATGTAATATGAAAAGTGCTTTAAGCATATGCACAATATCATTGAATATATCCTGTAAGGCGAGTGCTGTAATTTCATTGTCCTGTTTTTAAGGGAAAACTGTAAATTTGTTACTTACTCCAGAAATTTTGTACATTTATGGGAACTCCTGCATACATACTCTCACTTGCAATCATCATCACAAGTTTTACCCGGTGCACTGTCGTCAGTACCTGATCCCCAGGTTACGTTTTTGACCTGTACATAGTTGTTAAATATGGTTCATGTCATATTCATATGTCAAATATGAATGTCTATATATCTGTGTACACATGCACACGTTTGCACATATATATATACGCACATGTACGTATAGATGTTTCTATTCCTACTTTTTGCGTGAAAAGCAAAACCTCACGACACATTACAGTTCACCTAAAGCTCTGCGATAAACTAGTATATTTATGTACACACAAAATGTATTTCCGGGTATGTTTGTCATACGGATATTAAATAAAAATACAGGAAAGAGAAAATAAAGATATAGATGAGGAAATACTCCTGATTATGGAAAAAACGTTCGTTCTGCTGCATTGAACTGACGGCTGTGGTGCTCATTGTTGTCGATAGAAATAAGTAAGATCAATATTAGAATAACTTAACGAACATAAAATGAAATAATTTATAATTTTCTAACAGAAATTTCAGGAAAATTAAAATTTCTGATAGATGGGAAGTTCACACCGAGATGCTGCAGGCCCTATGACAGAGATGCAAAATGACGTGACACATTTACTCTAAATTCTTTTCCAGTTTTAGAGTTTTTGATATGCTGGGGAAGCTTGTTCCACAAAAAAGCTCCAGAAACTGAGAGAGTTTTTTGTCCCAAGTTCGATGAACGGTACCTGACTAAAACATCGTTCCTCCGGTTTGGTCTTTCGTTTGGGATATTAGATGGAAAAAATTTTACCACCTCTGCATTACTTTGGGGGAGGTACAGAGAGGAGAACACCCGCCGAACTTTTTGGATCATGAATCTGTTCGGTACTGGGATCCAGTCGTGTTTTTTTAAAAGAGGGGTGACATGATCGTATTTATTGAAATTCCCTTTGCATACTACTTTGGCGGCGAAGTTTACACATTATTGCAGCTCTTTCCTGACGACATTGAGGTAAATCTCCCCACACAAGACTGCAGTAGTCCAGACGCGATAAAACTAAAGACTGAATCACTAATAATCTAGATTTTTCGTCAAGTGTGTTGTTAATGCGATGAAAGAACATTAAGGTTCCGTTAATTTTGTTGCACATTGTTTCTACGTGTGAATTGAAAGTCATATTGTTGTCAAACCAAACATATGCATTTAGTGAAGTAATAATAATTACCTCTGCTGTGCTCTGACTGTTCATTAAAAAATGAGAAAGAACTTATCAATCCAACTTACCAAACCAACTTTTGGTGATCGCATGACCCAGTTTCCTTCCTTGAAGGTGTCACGGGTTCGAATCACATCGCTGCGCAGCGATTTTTGATAGACCGCTGCGTACGGTCTATCTATTTGTACACCGCTGATAGTTAGTCTCTTAGCACACCTCGTATAGTTAGTCTATTATTATGCCTCGTATGGCTTTTCTATTTGTACACCTCGGATGGTTTGTCAATTAGTGCTCCTCGTATGGAACTTTCGTTTTAGGACGTCTTATATTAAGAAATTTTTAAAAGCCAATATGTTGGCGTGTCTCCCATGTGGCAACTTGGAAATAAACTTTTTTCTTTCTCTTTCTTTTTTCTTTTTCGCTTCCGAAATTGATACAAATTTCACAGTTGTATTTTCACTTGAACACTTTTGTACGTATAGGTAGGCCTATGTGTAGAAGAGAACAAGAAAACTATCACTAGATGTACAAAAACTATCACGCTATGCAATCCTGAAATACTTCAAACTTCATTAAATTCAGTTCGGACACCTCTATTGTATTTTATTGATGAACCATATTTAACAACTGAAGAACAGGTCAAAAACGTAACCTGGGGATCAGGTACTGACGACAGTGCACCGGGTAAAACTTGTGATGATGATTGCAAGTGAGAGTATGTATGCAGGAGTTCCCATAAATGTACAAAATTTCTGGAGTAAGTAACAAATTTACAGTTTTCCCTTAAAAACAGGACAATGAAATTACAGCACTCGCCTTACAGGATATATTCAATGATATTGTGCATATGCTTAAAGCACTTTTCATATTACATCTGTTATAGTGTACATGGATAATTAATTGCATATGAGATTTTGCACATGCACAAGATAATTTTTTGCAATGCATAAAAGATTCTTAAGAGAGCATACATGCAAGTTATGCAATTGCACAGCTCTACTTATAATATTGTCTAACAAAAGTTTACATGAGCAAGACACATGAAAATGATTATTCTACAACTGAGAAAAAAAATATCGTCACCTCCGGGATTCGAAGACCCACGATGTAGGAACGACAAGGCTATGGACAAGAATTCAAACAGCACTTCATAACTTAGGTGAGCGCGGCCTTCGACAGCGCGGATTACCAGGCTAGGAGAAGCTGGAGACACCTTGCTCTCTGTCATCCCCCAGGGGGCGTATGAGATTTTTATTATACACTCACATTTGGAGAATGAATTGACGCTTAAAATGAACCCAATTTCAAATTTTTAGGTGCAATAGTTTAGAAATTATGAGTGGAATAAAATGAGCCTTTTGAGAAATCGGTCGACCATTCAGAGGCTAGGAGAGACTTGCTCTTCATATTCCCCCAAGGGGCGTATGACAGTTTTATTATACACTTACATTTGGAGAATGAATTGACGCTTAAAATGAACCCAATTTCAAATTTTTAGGTGCAATAGTTTAGAAATTATGAGTGGAATAAAATGAGCCTTTTGAGAAATCGGTCGACCATTCAGAGGCTAGGAGAAACCTGCTCTTCATATTCCTCCAGGGAGCGTATGACAGTTTTATTATACACTCACATTTGGAGAATGAATTGACGCTTAAAATGAACCCAATTTCAAATTTTTAGGTGCAATAGTTTAGAAATTATGAGTGGAATAAAATGAGCCTTTTGAGAAATCGGTCGACCATTCAGAGGCTAGGAGAAACTTGCTCTTCATATTCCTCCAGGGAGCGTATGACAGTTTTATTATACACTCACATTTGGAGAATGAATTGATGCTTAAAATGAACCTAATTTCAAATTTTTAGGTGCAATAGTTCAGAAATTATGAGTGGAATAAAATGAGGCTTATAGAGAAAATCGGCCGACCATTGACGGGCCACGAGAGTCCCTCTTCCTGCTCCCCACAGGGGCGTAAAAAATTTTTGAATTACATAAATAAATTGTACTGCTCACACCCGTTCATTTGGTATTAATTTCAAGATTGTACGTCTTATAGTGTAGAAATTACCCTTTTTGTTAGGGTAACTCGGGAAGGGTCTTAGATGGGTTCTCTAAAATGGCTAGCCGGTGGCGCGCCGTTACATAGAAGGTACATAACAATAATTTTTCAGAAATCATAATATTGGCCGGCCAATTAACTTCCAAGACAACAGATGTTAACTTTAGAAAAAGAAAACTAAAGGACCGCAGACTTTGAACACATCAATTGCACCATGCGTAAATATGAAAGACAAACATTTAGAAAACAAGGTGCACAATGATTGCATCTTATGCCCAATATTTTTAACATTCCTGTGCCACATTTGGATGGTCATTCTGTTCATTTTTTTATTCCGGCATCAGTTCTCGAATTTGTCGACCGGAAGATAAATTTCCCCGCAAGATTTTTCTTTCGCGACAGCAGTAGAAACAAAGGCAAGCGAAGGGATGCATCACGGTGCTACCCTCTACCTGCAGGCAAGATGCATTCTATTATTAACTAACACCGAATTGATTTTTTAATTTCAAATTTATGTGAATATTCATTTTATCATTCTTTCATGAGATACTTCGGACTGCATGTCTTCATTCTACAAAAACTTTTCAACCTATTTATCATCATCAGGATGACGTTTATTCATACAATGTCATCCAACTCACCCGACCCATGTCTACAGTGTAAATTTCCTGTCACTAATTCAGCTGATAAGTCGTGATATTTTAGCAATCCATGACATATCTGTCGAGAAAATATTCTCTCTAGTTATCTTCCCAATTTTTTTTATTAACTTATAATCGATATGCATTCACTTATTTCATTGTTGGTGACTATGTATGTACTTATGAACACTTCACACTTTTCATTTGATCTATTTTCGCGCTCCCAGGGGACTATGTGAGGGCCTGAGCTAAAGGTTAGGTAGGCTTCTTTTTGTTAGAATAGAATAGGTTTTTGTTTTGTTACGGACCATCTTTTTTCGGTTCACTGCTGTCCGGTTTTTCAGCACCTACTACTTTCTTCTTCAACTTTTTCTTGTTTCATGAACTTCTTTCTTAGCTTACTGTTTCTGTGCACCTTGTGCATAGATTCCGCGTTCCCTCAACTCCATACTAAATGGTGCATTCCTCCTTCCTCTCTTAGAACATCTTTGTCGGGGTTAAGGGAGGCTAAAACTTTCTTATATAATGATAATAATAATAATAATTGATCGATTTTCATTATTGACATTTTTGTTCCAACAACAGCATAGTACGATGTATCTGCTCACGATGTGGTAAATTTCTGCAACAATTGTATTCTCTTACACACTTTCGCATGCCGAAATTTCATTATCATGTGAACGTGCATTTGTGGCCCGTCTTTCCAAGAGGTTTCACGTAAACTATCCTCACATTTTGGAAGCTACTTTTGTAAAACTTTAGCTCCTCTCGATTTAGAAAAAGTTCAATAAACACGTCTATCTTGAGACATCTCTCTTATTTGGTAAACTTTTCTCAACTCTCTTGCACATACGAACCTGGATAGCCTTATATAAATTTATTTTTCGTCTCCAATTTATGGGACATTTTAATGGCCTAGGCTGATACCCAAACCGTCGAGACGCAAATACAGTGCCACCCTTGCTCCCATGCTACACCGACTCTTGCTCCCATGCTGCACCGACTCTTGCTCCCATGCAGCACCGACTCCTGCTCCCATGCTACACCGACTCTTGCTCCCATGCTACACCGACTCTTGCTCCCTTGCAGCACCGACTCTTGCTCCCATGCAGCACCGACTCCTGCTCCCATGCTACACCGACTCTTGCTCCCATGCTGCTGTCACGAAACAATGCTGGTTAAGCACGTAACGTATGAGGGCTTACAACCTCCACTGATAAATATAATGTACACCTTTGTGCTCGCACGTTATCCATATATATAAGCATGGAGAATAATGAGCCTCAAGATTAAACACATTTATTTTTGAGTGAACACATGGAGCTGACACAGGGAAATTGGCACAAGTAAACATCTTTTTATCGCAACTAATTTTGAGTGAACACATGGAGCTGACACAGGGAAATTGGCACAAGTAAACATGTTTTTATCGCAACACTCATTTTCGCACCAGAGCCCTCAGGCAAGATGTTAATGATCTGCGACATGATAGTTTTATCCGGCATAATGATGTTACATAGACAAACGGAGAAAAATTCGCTACATGACATCAATCCTGCTTATCACACGGCATTCCTTATAAGGAAGACCTCCTTGTAAAATTGCACTTGATGCCTACATTCATAACACTGCGCGCCTCTTCTTCCCTTCATTCTTCACTATTACAACTGGAGTAAATACCCTGTCGTTGGCCTGTCGAGGCTCGACACAGCCTCCAGGCTTCTTCATTAGCGTTGAATACCAGGCTGGCTGCCCGCCTCAAGGTTGCGAACGCTCAGCCGGTTGTGTCGCTACAGGCCCTCGGATGTTAGGCGTTCACAGCCCACGTCTCCGCTATCTCAGCAGCCGCGTAGGCCAGCTGTCCCAAACCCGCCTGTGCAAATAATAAGCGGGGTTTGAGTCATCTATTCCCCGAGACATGAATGTTATATCCCCCTTTAAGAATTTACTCGAAGCTTCCACTGACAACGCGGCTATTCCTGACATGATGAATTAATTTTCTCCCCTTTTTACAAGAACAAATCACAAGCGCCCTTTTGAGAACAAGGTCGAATGAGTCAATGAAAATGCTATGAACTAGTAGGCATTCTAATCCCTGCTTGAGAAAAATCTACAAGTTCAAGCCTTGTGAGAAGTCATATCACGTGAACAATTCTAGAATGATTTGAAATCAAACCCACAGAATTAATTTGTACCCGAATTTTGACTGTAACAAATGAAATCACCCCACCTAAGCCAATAAGCTTACACGCCCCGGTTGTAATATGGTGTTTGAAAAATACACAGACGCTCCTAGCACAGAACACAGAATATCATCTCACCTTCCCTCTGGCCGTCAGGAAGCCTACATCCTTGCCACTACACCAGTCAAATAGGCCGGTCCCCGCGCTTGCTCTGCTTAAATACCCCCGCCGCACAAGGGACGCTCATTGTAGATGGTGCGGGATGCCCGCTCAAATTGTTAGTGACGTGGCATCTCGCGATTGGGTGCTTCTAACGCGTCACCTCTGACGTGTCCCCTTGCGTCACAAACTTGGTATTGCCACGCGCATTTCCCTCTAACATATTCTGCTCAGGTTCATATTTTCCACAGTTCCCTTTCTCGTTGGTAATTAATTTTAATACATAGTTTTTCTCTACTACACAATCAAGTTGTCCTTGTGTAATACTATGTGTAATTTTCCGAGCTAGCTTCTTACACAGCGGCTACCCCCAACGTACGCCTCCCTTCTCCTTCCAAGATCCCTCAGCCCGCTCAGCGTCCTTCCGATCGCCGGTTGCTGACTTTTGTTGTGTCGGTTTAGCTCATATATGCATTTCAATTGCATTTCAATTGTATTCCAACATCCCCGCGCCCTTCGCAAAATTTGAGCCTACGGTTCAAATTTTCTTATGACAATATCAAATTTATATAAGGTCGTTGACTTCCATCCGTACTTTGCATATCCGCAGAAATGAACATAACTATTATGTTCTTGACGCACGCTGACATTGATAAACATAGACGTTTGACGTCAATCAAACACACATCGCGTCCAAAAATCACATCGAAAAGAAACATCCTAGGGCTCGGATGAAAACACAGCTAACATAACACACATATCGAGCAAATAGACACAAGAATATTGAAACACACATATCAAATTTATCTTATTTTCCGGCTTGCCCCCGGCATATATACCAACGACATTAGAGATTGTTTAATAGGCGTGTTCATTACAAGGCAAACATTATCGCGCTTATAAGCCGCCTAACCACTTCTCTCTAAATTTTGGGCAATGTTTCAACGTTGAATATCTTCTTATTTATCCTCAGCTCGTTCTCCTTCCAAGCAGTGGTGCATCATTATTGTTATCATCCTCAAATCATCATCAGCATTATTATTACATTTCCTCGGCAAACGTTATCATCAAAGGGGGGCCCCCTGGTTCATCAGGATTTGTAACCTACTAATCTTTAATTGTAGATTCATCCAATCCACTCTATCCTTGCGTCACGCTATCTGCGCGGAAAAGTTCGTTGGAAACCATCCTTGCGTCGCGGTTTACGCGGAAAATTAGACCTCGCGTCTTCGCGGAAAATTCTGTAGATTTATTCCATCGTCGGAGCTCGTAAGCTGGGCTCGTCAGCCCTTCATTTGCTTTCCAGGGTAACATACATATTTTCAGAGATCAACTTCCACCTACGATTTACCATCTAACATTGTCACTTAGGTGATCGATAGACATCGTGCAGTTTGGTTCCTCTTAATTAATTATTCACTTCTCGTGAATCTTTCCAAGCCTACCCTGACTGGCAGAAGTGAGATCACAAGAGTTTCAAATAAATTAATAAGTGCAGGTATCCATAATGAACTACAGACAAAGTCAAGAATGCTTCGACGGTGTCACTGCTCATTTACTTTCACCTAACTTCCTAAACATGTACACACATGAAATAACATATGCACAACGAGAGATTTACCAGGTTGGCCGATATCCCGTGTGCTCTTACTCAAAGAAAATAGAAATAGAGTGTTAACATTTCATCAGACTTACGCCACACTGCCGTGCACTGCAGTTTAGGCGATCTGATTACTCGTCCGCACCCACAAAATCATGAGAAAATACAATCACATCCTAATTACCTGATTTGCCAGCCCTTGAGACAGTTTAGCCTTTATTCATATCATGTCATTCCACTCGAAGAGACGTCGTTGAATTGCATGACATTATCAATGTATTTACATAACTCGGGAGCCTGCACTATGTTTTCCATTCAATGACGGAGAGAGTGTTGTATCACCTTAACATAACTATTATACTAAGAAAATTAAATTAGCATATCCGTCGATGTTGGAGTACGAACAGTTTGAGTGCCTGGAACATCCCTATGCGAAGGAAACACCAAAACTTCGACACATGAACGCAGCGACAACTCACACTAAATTGTATCCAAAAGTTAGTACGTCAATCAGGTAGTCTAAATCCGGTAAACATCGCAGTCACTCAACCTCAGAAAATAGGATATGCTTTTATTTTTCTCAGTTGTGCCACTGCAAATGTAGGTCAAAATCGCAGTTCCTATTCTCGTTCCCTCACACACCGTTCACCAGGTGGAAAGAAGCAAAGTTCCTGGCAACGCGCATGGGAGATTCAGAATTAAGGAACAGTTCTTATTCTATAACACTTAAAATAAAATGTAACGTTCCCAGTACACCAAGATTCACGGGATTCCGCTTCAGTAAGAAAACGCAAAAAACACACCGAGCGAATATACCTTCATGAAATCTCGCCACCCAGGAATAAGTCACATTTCTTTTGTGCAACTAAACATACTACAGTTTCGTGTCATGTGTTATCTATTTACAACGTCTGCAGTGAACCCGGATATTAATCATCCTACGTATTCCTTGCCAAGCCTGCCTAGAGTCTGACCTTCCAGACAATCCCGACATAGAAAACGATTTCATTATTCGCTCTTGTACTTTCATTAGCTGATAAAGGAATGGCATATGAAATTTTCCGTAAACATACAACTCGCAAAGACAGAGCACAGAAAACGAGCTATATTTTTCGAAGAAATTCCTGTCATTTGCAGTACTACGCATCTTTTAATTTTAAGTCGTCATATTTCCAGACACATTTCTATCTATATCCTGTTGTCATGTCCTCCTTTTTACTCTCAAGTGGTACCACACTCGATCCATAAAAGATGAGCCTCGACGAACAAGAATTTTTATGGCCCTGGGATCAGGACAGTGATAAAACTTACACACGTCTCCTCTCCGCTTCGCATCCTCCATCTCTAGCACACACATTAGCACAAAATTCCCGTTTATTCATTACAGTACTCAACTATCATTCATTACTAAAAAATTTCCAACAAAATCAAGGCTTCAATTCAATATATTGTATATTTTCATCGTAGAAAATAGCATATTCCAATGCGCCAAATTTTCCAATACAATTATGTGGACACATCCTCGATATAACATCGCAATTCGCTTGGAATTACGTATGTTACCGATATTGTTACCATCATAAAAAAATATATATGGGAAGATTCAAATAAAGTTTCCACTGAACATGAATTCACACATAGATCATGGTGGACGAATGCATTTAATCATCAATTTGACCTCGCAACTTGTGATTTCTATTACGGCCGGGTGAATAAACGCACCTAGGGGCGTAGATTCAGGCTCCAATAAAATCCTGCTTCACATCCAAAAATTATATGAAAGCTTCATTAAACAACCCACTTGCAGACGCAGTGAAAAAAATTGTCATTGGCCACTCCACGTGTGCAGTCCAAAACTAAGTACACTTAAAATAATATTCCTTCCCAACTAGAAGAAGCTGAGATTGAATTACCTTTAAATTAATACGCCTAACACGGTCGACATTTTCAAAATTATATTTTTCTTGAATTTGAAGAAACTGGAGCATAACACAGCTAGGATTTTGTGCTAAAAAAAATTTGAGAAAGCCCCATACTGAAACACCATTAATTAGAACTTAGGTCCGTCGCTGCATCAACTATTCATCTCACACATCAACAATGTGGCACCATATAATTGATGCTATCACTTATTAACACAAATTCAAATGTTCACTTTTCAATTCTGGAGTTTAGCATCATACTGTTTTTTACGGAGAAATCATGACAAAGGACGGGGTTTACTTCAATTGACACATGTGTAGGCGGCATTCATATGTTTCTAAGTAACTAAACTATGTCAAGAATTAGCTGCGTAGCATCTCAGAGATTCCACACGCATTCTTAAAACCCACTATACTAAATTATCGATAATCCTACACTCCGTCCCTTAACTCAATTTACTCCTACGATTGGGAAAGGTAATCTTTCTCTGTCTATGATAGCGAGAAAAATTGAATTTCGAAACAATTCCATCACTCCCATCAGAAATGTTAAAAAAATTTTTATAGTTAAAGTACTCAAGATTAGCAAATACAAATGTGAATTGCGTTAGACGTTAACGTTACGTTAAACAAAAATTTATGTTTACGTTAACCAGCAGCTCCCATGAAACTGAGTTCTTAAGACGCTCCAAAACTTGTCTTCAGATATTCTGGCGAAGGCGATTTTCCCTAAAATCAAGGCATTAACCTCCTGCGCCACCTATTTCTATTTCTACACAAAAATTTAGCAAATGCAATTGGTGGATCAATCATAGCTACATTCAAATTCACCGCACAAAATTTTCACCCAACACATCGTCGAGAAAGTTCTTGCTAAAATATTATTCTATCAAAATGCAGCAGAATTAATTCTCTCAAAGCACACAGATAGAGTTCAAGACACACTAGCATTCGACTGTGATTTTAATTAAAATTAAAGGATAATGGCTGCACCTCAGAACTCGAAATTATTATGATGGTCTTTACATGCTCCCAAAATAAAACACACTCAGAAGCTCCACCATTGTTACTCAAGGTACGGGCGAAATTCACTGCAAAAATGATCAAAACTCCCGAGTGTATACTTCTCTCATAACGTGTAGAAAATTTAATGGCAACGTGTAATACAACCCAAAACCTGCACACTAATTCACGTTCATATCAACGAGAACTCAGGAAGGTCTGGCCGCAGAAAGGAGAGCTTCAATTTTTATGACTCTAACAGCCGACTCGCACGGTCTTACTCACAGCGGCATGCCTTTATGCTGGAATTTTACTTTAAATATTAAACTCCACTGAAAGGGCCCGGAAACCAGCACACATAGAAACATACATTGAACTACCCTGTATTACACAGCAAGAAGATTTGATTTTTAAGGAAAATTCTACCACCGTGGGTCAGAAAATATAAATTGTGGAATTTAGGTCTCAAATATCATTAACAAAGATATGCCTCACGTTGCTAAGGCTTGTCAGAAATTACTATGGAAGCATATTCACACGACAGCGCATAAAATTCTTTACAAATTCCATAAAACACTGCAAAAGTTAAATTGGTCTCAAAGCTTCAACTGAGACAATCAGGTTTCACTAAAAATTAAGGCATAAAATCCGGGGCCATCGTTCTAAACCTAAAGTTCATAAATGGTAATAGGTGAAGACATCCTGGAAACATTCAATAAGAAAAACAGCATACTGGAAATTTTTATGAAACACATATGCACGACACAGCTCAGCACGATTACTCGCTCAGCAAATGCATCGGATCTCATTGTTTCACTTCATGCTGATTATGTCCTCACTATAATGACACTCAAATGTCATTTTCTAACTGCCGAATAAATGAACAATTGAAAATCAATTTCGAGTGCAGCACTTCAGAATTTGAGAAAGTCATGCTGGATTACTGTATCTAAATTTCAACTGTGTTCAACATCACTACTGCCACTCGAATTTGGGGAACAAAATTCAGCAAGATCTATGAGCTGCTCTGAGCCGTCTATCTGCATCCAAGAGGACTGCCGTTTTATGGCCCTGCTGCAGGTTCGAACATCGGTGGTCTGAGCCTTCATGCTAGAATTTTACTTCAAAATTAAACTGCACTCAAAAGGACCAGGGGAAATGGCACGTAAAGACACACACTTTTAACATAGAGCACTTGTTCGAACGAATTTATCATTTAAGAGAGCGTTACACACACAAAAAAATATTTTTAGATAATGAATGATTACTCATGCTCTTCGCATAGATGTCGTGCTCACCCTGTGCTATGCACAATTCTTTTACGTGTCTCATTAAACTGCGGCAGATCTTATCAATTGATGCACACCGACAGTTCCTATCCCACACATGAACAGGAGGTTATCAAAGAAAAAGAAAAATTCGAGAGCCAGTCCCTGCACAACAAAACGTTACTGCTTTCATCTTCCAATGCACTCAGACAAATTCTAACAACACTCAAAAAAAAAAATGATGGTTTCTCAATACTCAAAAATATGCTCAGAAGATTCGACAGCCCGATAATTGAGCAACATATGTAACACTGTTGATATGAGCTTATTAACCTCCCATTACATTTACAAAAAAAAAGGTACAGGAAGAAACATCGGTTTAATATCGGGCACTTGTTCGACCAAATTCACTGTTTAAGAGAGCATCTCACAAAAATTCAAGCGCAAAAATGCGGCCGATTTCATTTATTACTGCACAACGATTACTTCAACTCATAACACATTTTAATTGCAATTTTTCCCCTGAAGAATGAAAGAATTTAATCATGATGACTGCACTTCAGCATTTGGCAAGACTTTGGATGGTTTTGCAAGTCCAAGAAATAAAATAATTCAATAAAAAGAGGTATTTAACTGACACACTAAATGTCATGACAAATTTGAGCCAAGAATTCAATATTGAATCTGAAAAATGGGACTACAGAGAGCAAGCGAAACAATACTGGATAACTATTTGCGAAATGGCTGAAAAATTATTCAAATCCCTTCTTGAGAGCTCATCACAACAATTTTTAAGAATTTTGGCAAGTAAAGTATTTACGAAAATTCTCCATGTTAATATACAGATTTCGGCTTGCACAGTGCACTCCATATATTTTTTTTTTTTGCTGTCACGAAACAATGCTGGTTAAGCACGTAACGTATGAGGGCTTACAACCTCCACTGATAAATATAATGTACACCTTTGTGCTCGCACGTTATCCATATATATAAGCATGGAGAATAATGAGCCTCAAGATTAAACACATTTATTTTTGAGTGAACACATGGAGCTGACACAGGGAAATTGGCACAAGTAAACATCTTTTTATCGCAACTAATTTTGAGTGAACACATGGAGCTGACACAGGGAAATTGGCACAAGTAAACATGTTTTTATCGCAACACTCATTTTCGCACCAGAGCCCTCAGGCAAGATGTTAATGATCTGCGACATGATAGTTTTATCCGGCATAATGATGTTACATAGACAAACGGAGAAAAATTCGCTACATGACATCAATCCTGCTTATCACACGGCATTCCTTATAAGGAAGACCTCCTTGTAAAATTGCACTTGATGCCTACATTCATAACACTTTCTGCGCGCCTCTTCTTCCCTTCATTCTTCACTATTACAACTGGAGTAAATACCCTGTCGTTGACCTGTCGAGGCTCGACACAGCCTCCAGGCTTCTTCATTAGCGTTGAATACCAGGCTGGCTGCCCGCCTCAAGGTTGCGAACGCTCAGCCGGTTGTGTCGCTACAGGTCCTCGGATGTTAGGCGTTCACAGCCCACGTCTCCGCTATCTCAGCAGCCGCGTAGGCCAGCTGTCCCAAACCCGCCTGTGCAAATAATAAGCGGGGTTTGAGTCATCTATTCCCCGAGACATGAATGTTATATCCCCCTTTAAGAATTTACTCGAAGCTTCCACTGACAACGCGGCTATTCCTGACATGATGAATTAATTTTCTCCCCTTTTTACAAGAACAAATCACAAGCGCCCTTTTGAGAACAAGGTCGAATGAGTCAATGAAAATGCTATGAACTAGTAGGCATTCTAATCCCCGCTTGAGAAAAATCTACAAGTTCAAGCCTTGTGAGAAGTCATATCACGTGAACAATTCTAGAATGATTTGAAATCAAACCCACAGAAATAATTTGTACCCGAATTTTGACTGTAACAAATGAAATCACCCCACCTAAGCCAATAAGCTTACACGCCCCGGTTGTAATATGGTGTTTGAAAAATACACAGACGCTCCTAGCACAGAACACAGAATATCATCTCACCTTCCCTCTGGCCGTCAGGAAGCCTACATCCTTGCCACTACACCGGTCAAATAGGCCGGTCCCCGCGCTTGCTCTGCTTAAATACCCCCGCCGCACAAGGGACGCTCATTGTAGATGGTGCGGGATGCCCGCTCAAATTGTTAGTGACGTGGCATCTCGCGATTGGGTGCTTCTAACGCGTCACCTCTGACGTGTCCCCTTGCGTCACAAACTTGGTATTGCCACGCGCATTTCCCTCTAACATATTCTGCTCAGGTTCATATTTTCCACAGTTCCCTTTCTCGTTGGTAATTAATTTTAATACATAGTTTTTCTCTACTACACAATCAAGTTGTCCTTGTGTAATACTATGTGTAATTTTCCGAGCTAGCTTCTTACACAGCGGCTACCCCCAACGTACGCCTCCCTTCTCCTTCCAAGATCCCTCAGCCCGCTCAGCGTCCTTCCGATCGCCGGTTGCTGACTTTTGTTGTGTCGGTTTAGCTCATATATGCATTTCAATTGCATTTCAATTGTATTCCAACACTACACCGACCCTTGCTCCCATGCAGCACCGACTCTTGCTCCCATGCAGCACCGACTCCTGCTCCCATGCTACACCGACTCTTGCTCCCATGCTACACCGACTCTTGCTCCCTTGCAGCACCGACTCTTGCTCCCTTGCAGCACCGACTCTTGCTCCCATGCTACACCGACTCTTGCTCCCATGCAGCACCGACTCTTGCTCCCATGCAGCACCGACTCTTGCTCCCATGCAGCACCGACTCTTGCTCCCATGCTGCACCGACTCTTGCTCCCATGCTGCACCGACTCTTGCTCCCATGCTACACCGACTTTTGCTCCCATTCTGCACCGACTTTTGCTCCCATGCTGCACCGACTCTTGCTCCCATGCTGCACAGACTCTTGCTCCCATGCTGCACCGACTCTTGCTCCCATGCTGCACCGACTCTTGCTCCCATGCTGCACCGACTCTTGCTACCATGCTGCACCGACTCTAGCTCCCATGCTGCACCGACTCTTGCTCCCATGCTACACCGACTCTTGCTCCAATGCTACACCGACTCTTTCTCCCATGCTGCACCGACTCTTGCTCCAATGCTACACCGACTCTTACTCCAATGCTGCACCGACTTTTGCTCTCTGCTACACCGACTCTTGCTCCCATGCTACACCGACTCTTGTTCCCATGCTACACCGACTCTTGCTCTCTGCTACACCGACTCTTGCTCCAATGCTACACCGACTCTTACTCCCATGCTACACCGACTCTTGCTCCAATGCTACACCGACTCTTTCTCCAATGCTGCACCGACTCTCGTGAAACCAAGCCTTCTCACATAGACCTCTTCGTAGCAATTCCTACAACTTTCTGTTGAAAAGCATTTCGAGAACTGATACTAGTGTTTCTCATTTAATAATATTTCTACATAATTGAATCGATTCATATCACAAGTCACAAATACATATGTGCGTCGGTTGTTGTAATGTCTCCTATTTGCTACCCATAAGATCAACACGAAGAAGAAAATTGTACATAAGAGTCTTACTCATTGTAGCTAATATGCTCTAACGATGAAATTGAGTACTGAAATGGCAAGAAAATATTGGAGTTCCCTATTTTTTTGGATTAAATTATTTCCTCATATGCCGCGGGCTAACATCTGCCCCGCACAAGAAAGACAACTCTTTTGTTTTCCCCTTTATTTAAAATAATCGTGGTAAGTTGACTTTTTTGCACTTAATTAGTGGAAAAACTATTTTTGCATGACTTCTCACATCTTTCAAAGCCCGGTCGGCCCCGTTCCTAGGAAAGTGAACGTTATATTGGAATGAATTGAGTTTCAACCCTTTCGATTTCTCACAATTGGCTTGAGATCTCCAACCACTCCTATGCTGTCATTGAGCACTCATTCCGGATGTCTACGTTGTATGTGCTAGTTTGATGACGCTATGATGATAGTGCTTTCCTACTTTTGGGGACCTGCAGGAATCTACACACTAGTTTTAAAAGTCTATTGTTAGTATAGACTTATAATAAAGAAGGAATTATCTTTCACTCTGAAACTTCTCCGTCTCCCTCGTGTGGGAGGCCGGTGTGGCGTGCAAGCGGCCTCCTACAGGAGTTTCTTTTGTTTTTTTTTCTTTCCCCTAATATTGCCGTTCCCTCTCATCGAAACGCTTACGTATCCTTTTGCCATTGGAGCGAGCTGTGCTTCCAAAACACCCAAGTTTTGCGCTCGTGTGGTGCCACTTGTTCTTAAACTTTGCTCAATATATTTGTGACGAGCTAGTTTACGGGCAACAAACCACATCCGTGAATTTAACGATAATGAGCATTTTGACGTTTATGCGCCACGTTACATCTTCGAATTTGGTGTAACGTTGTTGTTCAGTCCTTGGAAACTTGCCCTCTCTCTTCAATTAGCTGTCATATGATACATTGAACTAAGCACGATGTTGAGAAAGACTTGTACTGTACCCTAGCAAGATGCAGTATTGAGCTGGTGCGTGGCGTGTGTATGCTTGGGTGCTCGCCGTATTTGGGAGGCGGGCACAAAGAGTGACGGGGATGCTGCAGTCGCATAGCAAATGTCAGCAACGGCTACAATGCTGCCTCCTGGGAAGCGCCCGACGTCAGCTAGGGCATTGGTTCGGTTTAGTTTTATTACTTGGGTACATTTCGTGTCGATAGACGCTCCCTGCCTGGTAGCAGAGGGATGACGTCATGTTCTGTTGGTTATGGAGTGCTGTTGTGTGCATTTGTTAACTTGCTAACGTTTTTTCTCGCATACCGAGTTACCAACTCGTACAACATGTTGACAACACATACGTCAGTTAGAACTTACTTCAGTGTTAACTAGGTTGTTCAAAATTTTATTTTTAGTTGAGAAGCCTTTGAAGTTCATTGGTTTGGTAAAGAGAGGCTAGTTGCTTTCTTAATACGAGTCTCAGTTACGTCCTCCGATATCATCCTTTGAACCTCGTCAGGTTTCGTTTTAGGACAAAAATGTTTCATTCTTGTAACAGTGGGCTTAAAAAAAAACTATAAATTCCGGGCGATTGAATTTACCAAATTATTTAAAGAAGTTGAATTAGAGGAGTTGGTCAATTACTGCACCCAAATGATGTCATTTCTCGGCGGCGTCGTGGCACTTTACAGACAATTGCTACAGAATGTGTTGTGCTTTAAAAGTGTTGGCAATTGTCATGCTTATTAGATTGATGTAATTTTATGTGATATTAATGCATTTAATTTTCCAAATAGATCTGTTTCTGAATGGTTGGACTTCTGAAGAGCCGATACGTGATCTGCAGCGAACCAGGCATGAGTGTAGACTCTAGACCAGTGGTTTTTAACTCCTGGGTCGCGACCCAAAGTTGGGTCGCAAAGCCATTTCATTCGGTCGCTAAGGGTTTGTGTATCTTATTTGTGTTAAACTAGAAGTAACCTGTTTTCAAAAGAACAGTCATGTTACGAATGGAAATTTTTATTTTGGGCAGATTCTGGGTCACTTCCATAAAGGTTGAGAACCACTGCTCTAGACTCTCGCGAGCCGGAGGCAATATGTCCCTGTGAAGCTGCATTATTGGTCCGTCACTGAGTCGGGATATCGAGATGGTCGAGGCGAGAATGCGGGTATCCCTCGTTATAGTGAATTGCTCGCCATCTACTAAGCCTTCACTTACGAGAGAATTATGGGCGCGTACTCAAGGCAATAGATTCATATCAATTCGGGGAAAAAAATCTGCCCTGAAGCCCTGAGGCCAGAGGCTTCTGTTTTTGCTTAAATAGAGATTCATACATAAATCATTCAGAGCCTTTCGAGAAAATTGTACTGGTTTACTCTCGCTGTTTAGATCATTGGGTTCCACATATTGACCGCTGGAATGGTCATATGCACTGCTGGAACTCCGCTTTTCTTGATCTAAAGGTTTGAGCACACGTAAATCTTTTGAGTGCTCTACTGGTCGCATTGCTGATTGTAAATTTGGGTGCACAATGTGTTATCATTCTTTGCTGCAGTACAGCCTGTATAATCTTGCTGACAAAAAATCGCAGTAGTTAGGATGATCTTTTTTCTCACGCACAATCATTGACACATCAAACTATATTAGAATACTTTTTCCTGCGAGCCAGCGCTCAATGTCTTCACACACGTAAGGGAACAATGATATGGCAAGTAATGCTGAGCTTTTAACAATTTAATGATATGGCAAGTAATGCTGAGCTTTTCTTTAGCAAATATTAATTCATCGTCTATGTTGCAGTATCACTTTTGATAATTTCTCTTGTACTTATTGTTGAGTTCCAGGATGCTGATTCGGATGGGATTTATGTGGCTTTATTGTTAACACGTCACTCAGATATATGATAATTAAGGAGGCTCCTCGCCTTTGCCCATAAGGGCAGGCGCAGGAGGACTACTACCTCCCTATGCCGCGCGTTCTCAAAAGAGGATCGCGCCTTCAAGCACCACATTTTTCGAGACGGTTGCGTGACGATTTCGTAACGCTTTAGCTCCACGAGGAAGCAGTTTCGTTGGAGTTCAGCGTATAAAATCCAATTTGCTATAGGAATATTGATCCTAATTGGTTTAATTACGATATTATCTAGCTGAAACTAGACAGTTAAACAACGACATGAGTAGAATATCGCGTCAGCGTCTGACATCTCCTCGGCTAGGTGTCGTCGTTCGTTCAACGTTGCGAAGTCGTCGTGAAGTTGTTGCGGCCAAACGGAATGTGAAGTAGTAGTTGGCTTGTGTAATTCGTTGTGTTGAGACCTCCCTCATAGCATGTATGATCGGTTCAATCAAGCAGATCGTCCTCCACTGTAAGATCAGTTTCTCATATGTTATGATCAAATTCATAACTGGATGTTCTAGTTGCTTTTCTCCTTCTAATGAACTGTCAATATACCGCCTGTAGCACCATGGAGGTATGAGTAGTCATGGTACGGAGTGTGAAGTGCTCTCTCATGGTCAGCCCAGAGTGTAGCGTGTATGCAGCTGGAGCGCAATGCTTTGCCAACTCACATTACTCACAATAATTGTGTTCGAATACCGGCGATTTGCAAGCTGAAACTTCTTCCTTCTTTTCCCCATCTCCAGACCCCGTTATGTTCCGAAATCACGCCTACTTCTTACTCTCGTGTGTTAAAATTTTCTGTACTCTCATGTCTACGTTTGAAAAGCTGCTTATTCAACACTGATTACTACACCCTGCTGGTCATTTGAAAAGCCCATGGCTATTGGCTATTTATTTATTCGGTTGGAATTTTCTCCTTTTTTGCGCTGAAACATCCCTGCGTGGTTCCCGCATAATATCGCACTTTTTCTCGAAGAGCCGGGCTTGCTTGACCAGCCATTAGTTTCTCCGATGGTTGCTGTGAAACTCTAATGATAAAGTACCGTATATTTTGCTACCTACAATTAAGCAACGGCGCGCGTGCGCTTCTGAGTTTGATTTGCCGGCGCTCGAGTCCCTAAGCTTAATCAATGTTTATGCTTCACGAATGACGAATGAACGACACCCGCCATGTGCCCACTAACCTTACACTTCTAGCCCTTTACATACGTACAATGTCCCACTAAGGGAGAATATCCTAATATGGTGATTTGAATTTTCTAATTCCAAGGGGAATTTATTAATATCGTACCTTGAATTTCTTAATGTTGTGATAGCGACAGTCCGACGTGTGGCACGTTCATGGGAAGCCGGTGTGAGGCACGCACATGGCAGGTAGGCGTGTGATGCGTACATGGTCCTCATGCCACATCGACATGCAGGCACACGAGCGGACGTGGCAGGCGGCCTCCAGCCTTCATTAGGGCGCGCGGGTGTGCGGCCGGGGTGCGCTGGTGCTGGGCGGGCACTTGGTGCAAGTGCGCGGGAAATGGACAGCTATGCAATAACCAAACGCCATCAAAATTTTATGAAGAAAGCTCCTTTCCGAGGCAAATCTCCTATTGTGAACTAATGAAATTCAATAACGATGAACTTGGAAAAATAGTGAAAAACTGTAAACATCTTGACATTTTTCGTTAAAAATACATGCGCGTACGCACATAGGTGTGCGAAATCATCCAAATCAACTTCATAGAGCAGAAGAGAGTTATAACGTTTAATTTCCAAGCGACATCCTAGTGGTCACATTTTATTTAGTGTCAACTCTCGCTGATCCGAAAAGAATTCTAATTTCGATGCTGAAGCTACGCATAAAGATTTTAAAACTCGCACAAATAAATGTGCAAACGCATTTTTATAGTTACATTGCAGTGGATTCCCTTTCTGGAATGAGATGTCAACGACTTCCTCGTTAAGCTTTTTGAAATTGATTAATAATGATGGAACTATTTCCTTCCGTTTGAAGATTGATTTGTGTCGGCATCTTGATTAGGTTTTGAATATTCAATTTTAAATTAAAAGCGGTTCAAGCCATCGTAGTAGAAAAATTTGAGTTGAAATGGAATGTGTTAAACATGCATTACAAGCGGGCCCGTTATCAGTTTTAGAGGTTATTGACACGAATATTTTTAATAGGGAGAAAAACCATGGTAGTACCAACGTGATAAAGGAAATAAACTTTCATTATGAAATAATTTTAAAAATTTAAAAATACCTATTTTCAAAATCTGCTAACCATCGCGTAAGTGTCACGTGTAAGAACTACTCACAATACTTTCCCCTGTTAGTGCTTCGAGTAATTGGCTGTCTGATATATCTGATATACTGTATGTATTGATGCTACGTGCCGTCAGTCGTCTAGCATATTGAGGCGACTAGCAGTCAGTCGTCAGATATATTGATACGACTTAGTCCGCCATCTGATATTCTGTATTGATACGACTAGAAGTTGCTCGTCTAATATATTGATGCAACTAGCTGTCAGTCGTCTGATATATTTATGCCACTAGCAGTTGGTCGTCCGATATATTCATGCCTCGAGTAGTCGGTCGTCTAATATATTCATACGCAAGCAGTCGGGCGTGTGATATATTCGTGCCTCGAGTAGTCTGCTTAATTCGTGCCTTCGGCAATACGAGATAAGAAGTCTCGTGAGGTTGTTATCTACTCACATTTACAAAATCATTCGAATAAAACTAACTTTTTATATTAAAACTTGTGATGAATTAATTTCCTATTAATGGGAGAAATTTTATTTGAGTCATAAAATGAAACTGCATGTTATTGTGTGTAAATTGACTATGAGTCATTTTTGTTACAGTGAACCGTCTTTCGAGTTGCAGCAAGATTATACTTAGTTTGCTACACAGCGTTGAAGTTATCGCTGCTGATTCGGATTTCATGTGCTGTGCGATAAACAGAATAAATTGGTGTTGATGTGGAGAGCGTAACAAATGTGAATTCAAGCGTAAATTTTCCCTGCTAGCTCTTGGCGTTCTGAAGGATTACGACTTGATTCTGTTGTATGCAACTGTATTAAGATGAATTTTTCTTTATGGCAGCCAGTCTGATTTCAGAGTGTTACAGAAGCCAAAGCATTTCAGCCTCACAAAACGTTAGGGAGTAAAATATTGACGCCTTCACATTGTTGTTCATGCAGTGACAATTACTGCAGAGTGGGGCTACAATACGTAATTGAGAGTTAGAATTGAGCAATTCTCAAATGTAGTTAATCATAGGAAGGAAGACCCTCATAAAATTGAGTTATTTCTCAAATCTAGTAAGGAAATACCTAAGGGCATAACAATATCATCTACTAGATGAATAAAATGTTCCGAATTTTTTATTAATTTCACTGCTGAGTTAAATTTGGCTGCTCATTTAGTGTAGTATACCGTGAAAACCTTCGAACACATTCGTTGAAGAAACATTTCAATGTAAGTATATTTTCATCACTTGCTCTGAGTGAAAATTAATGTTCAGGAAAACATTGAAGTCTTAGTCCCGTGACTGCGACGTGAAGATGGCCGAGGTCAAGCTCCCTGCCGAGCGGAGGTATCGTGTGGACACTTCAGGCTCTCATGTTTCCTGCTAACATCTCCCACGCGAGACGCCCTTGTTCAGCCCAGACACCCGAACTTTGAGGTCTGCCGAGTCACCTTAAATTATACGAGTATTTTCTTCATAGTACCCTTCTGACGTTACCATTCGTAAAAACTGGTCAAACTGCTTTAATACGATGAATCGCGAGGCACGAAAAAGGTTCATGTATGAATATTGAAGAAAAAGTGAATCACTTAATGAGAAAATCTTGCATATCATTATAACTTTTTCCTATGATGTTAACAAATTTGTTTTTTGCAGGCTTTAGGATTTTTTCCGATTTTTCCAGCTTTTCACTCAATTTACATCAGCATTCATTATCATAGCCTATGAGTTGAATTTTTTGAAACATCATTGTGATGATCTTGGTTAAAACTCAACAGCAGTATCATAAGATTGTCATCAATTACAGTGTTGCTACGTGTACAAACGCTAGTGTTGAAATATTAATATTTTACGCGGACAGATCGTGGTGAACGAAATTTTCACTTATCTTAAATTGTTCGCTTGAGATTTTTCGCGTGAAGATACTGCCATTTCTTCACTGATGAGAAAGTATGTGAAATTAGTTTTAGAAAGTGACAAATCAGCAGAAATTTTGTCCGTCGTTGGAAATATGCAGTGCAACTGACAGTGGATTTCGTCAAAGAACGAGCTGGACGTATTAATATCTTCAAGGTGAATTGTTTCAATTACAAAGGAAGTACTCCAAGATTGGGTCCAGCTCTCGATTCCGTGAGGAAATTTAAGTAAGAGGTGACCACGGGCACAGAGCGCCGAGATGGCTGGGTGCCGGAATGTGACAGGGGCCGTGGCGGGAGGCCTGGCAGTGGTGGTGCTGGCGTCCACGCTGGCCACGCTCTTCTCAGCCGTCCTCCCAACAAACGTCGTCTCGCCAGGCAAGTCCACAACCACCTTCACTGTACTCACAACAACAAAAATTGATTGCCCTCTTGAATCCCCCGTGGGTTAAATTGCTTTTGTTGTTTGAAATATTTCCGTTAAGTCATGGAGAAGTAAACAAATGTTTGTCGTAAATACATAGATTTATGCGATCAATGCACAATCCTAATCATATTTCTGTTTGTGGGCACCAAACAACGGATGTAAGTAATATATTTCTATAGTTTCTTTTAAGCCCGTGTGCAGCATGCATGAGCTACGTATAATGAACCTATAAATGAGATATTTTACTTCTTTCAAGCTCGAAAAACGCTGTGATAAGCCTGTTGCAATATTAATTTCTATGGAATGAACCTGAGTAACAACGCTAGTTTTATGACTTCCCATCATATTCTGTACTAGAATGTAATATGATTTGATGTGATGTGATGCGATGAGGTGTGGTGTGTTATATGGTACGATTTGATATGATGTGATGGGGTATGATATTACATGGCATAATATAACATGACATGACACTACATGACACGGCAGGACATGACACAACATAACGCAACTCAACGCAACGTAACGCAACACAATACAATATGATATAATTTGATATGTTATATGAATATATGATATAATACGATATGATACGATGATATGGTACGGTATAGTACGGTACAGTACGGTACAATGTAGTACAGTGCAGGGCAGTACAATGTGATACAATTTTGTGTTATACCATATTATACAAATAATACAATGTATTACGTGCGAAACTTTCTTGTAAAAATAGAAAAATGATGGGAAAGTAATCCTTTCTGAGTATGTTCAACTAGCTGATGGATTTCTCCCTGTTGGTAAACTTAGTGTACCTGTGTGAGAACTGTGTTTTTGATGTAACAGGTTGATCTTTGTAACTCATTGTTGAATTTGACTCAGGACGGAGCTGCATGCGCAAATGTGAAGAGCGCGATTCAAGAATCTGCAGCTTCACCTTCTCAGTTCAGCATTACCAAACTCTCTCTAGGTTAGTTATAATCGACATTGATCATATTGTGTTGTTTCTGTTGTAATTTTACGCTTTGATAATTTTTATGTTTAATCTTGTATTCTTACTTGTTGTCTTGTGTGGTTCAGTGAGGGGAACCGAAGAAAAAAGAAATTGTTTCCGTTTCGTAGAAATTTTACTGTACACGCAAATATATACTCGGAAGAATGAAAGATGCTTTCTGAAATTGCGAAACTTTTTTAATCTGTGTGATGCTCCCAGGTATGACTAGCTTTGCACGCTTAGAACATTGAACACCCAGACAATGAGATAGGATGTTTTGGGTGGTAAGAATGACAGGAGTGGATTTCATTTTTTGGTTTGGCTTGAAAGAAATCAATGATAAGAGGAAGACTTTGCTCAAGTTGTACTTTCAAAAATTCGTAGCGTAAAAATTTTTTGTGGCTACTGTTGCCACGATCAGCGGAACAACTTTATCCATATCAACTCTACAGAGCATATGTAGACAGCCCAAGCTAACTCATAGCACTAAATGGATACAAATCCGTGCAGTGATAACTTTGTGATGTTCGCAGAGCGTGTGCAGACTGTCCAAGCAACAGCAGTCAGTGCAGTTTGCCCCACTGCGTTCCAGGCAATGGTATCCGCAGGTTCATTACGGTTGTCAACAAACAACTCCCGGGACCTGACATTCAGGTGCGTTCCAAGAAATGTAGTGTTCTTTATATCAAGCTGAATCAAAGCGAGAAGGCAAAGGAAGACAGAACAAGATCGTGCCAACAGTGCTCTCTCCGCTTTTTGTTTGTGTTTTCCAATGCGCACTGATTGGCTGATTTTCTCTTTAAACAAACCAGTTCTATTTATGGTGTCCATTTTCTGGATGCCCAGGGCGTACAGTCATTGCTTATAAAACGGCCAGTGAAGTCGGATCAGTTAATGATAGAAACTTTCTGATTTTATTCCTTGATGATGAAGAATGGTGGCACGTTCTTTTGAAGAAATTCTTTTCTGTTGAATAAAAAATATTTTTTGCGCTCGGGAGGGAAAAGGAAACAAATTGGTTCAGTTTTTAATAAGCCTTTAGACTGACTTCGGTGTGTGAGCTAGTTACTGCTTTAAGGTCTCTCAATCAGGAAAAATATCCATACTTACTTGAACTATCAAATGAATCTATCATTTCATACGTAATCAAATAGTTCATCCAAATTCACTTCCGTTTCATCACGTTACGAAAGTCGTGATCAGTTCTCAGACACTAAAACTTTTTAGCCAGAATCTTGACTCAATAAGTTCGTGGTTCCTGTGTGCCATACTTGTAGACTCGCGTGCTTTTACATAACCGTATTTTAGCTTCAATGCAGCTTTTCACAAATTAACTTAGCGGAACTAAAATTTTTTATTCTCTTTGACGAGAGCTATTATCATGTGTGCGCACGTAATCATGCTAATCATCTCTATTTTTCACATAGGGAAGACTCGTTCTGGTTGTATTTATTGATTGAGAGCTTAGACGTGAGGGCTTCTGTTGCTGTACAAGCAGGGTCACTCACAAATATGCTGTTGGAGACGTCACATGTAGCTATTGAACAATTCAAAGTTGTCATCACTTTTCAGGAATAAATAGCATAGTAAAACCCCAAATTCATTCTCAACCGAGAGGAATGATATACCTCAGTTAGGGTTTCGCATTATCTTCGTGATCATTTTTAATTGAAGATTGTTATGTAAGTTGAAAATTTCAACAAACATCATTAGCATATTTTTAAGCAAAGCTTGCTGATGGTCAGGTGTGCGAGGGGGACGAAATCAGGGTAGAGGTGGTGAACGAGCTAGCCTCGGAAGGCGTGTCGCTTCACTGGCATGGCCTCTCGCCGCCCCCCTACATGGACGGCACTCCGGGCCTCACTCAGCACCTCATCCCTCCCCACCAGAAGTTCGTCTACACGGTGCCTGCTGACAGGCCTGGCACACACTACTGGCACGCCCTCTCTGGTCTGTAATGAAATCTTTTCTATGGTTGTTTCATCACCAGCTTCTATTATACTATGTGACCGGCACTTTGTTGATCAACTTCAACACAAGGTTAAGACTGTTGAAAGTAGCACTTCTTACTCAACAATCGCGTGCTAGAAAATGCTTCGTTAAAGAGGTGGAACTTGAAATCTGAGACGTATTGGAAAAAAATTCGTACTATGAGAGAGACAGAAAACTGAAATGTAGAAGTTAGGAGAAAGCATTTTTATTATGAAAACACAAAACTGACCAACAGCCTTAATTATTATGACCACAAGAAACAGATTTTTATGTATATAAGATTTAGCATTTTTGAAAGGCGTTCTACAAGAGGCCGTGGCGGCCTCATCACATGGCCACCAAGGTCTCGTGATATTATGCTCCTATCATGCCACTTCTGTGGATATGTGAAGAGTTTGTTGCACGAAATACCAATTCATTCCGAAATAAGACCTTATCGGGAGAACTGATGAAGCCTCCGCCAAAATTCGTGTGAAACTCTTGGCGTATTCGATCGCGTCCGGCAATCATTACACCGGCGTTTGAAGCCTGCATCGCAATAAATGGGTGTCATGTTGAACATATTTTCTAAATACCCAACCTAATTTAGAAACCTGTTTCTTGTTGTCATAATAATTAAGGCTGTAATTCAGTTTCTTCTGCTCGTAATAAAAATGTTTTCCTAACTTCTACATTTCGTTTATCTCAATTCCCTACCACTCTAAAAGTACGAATTTGTCTCAATAGATTTCAAATTTCAATTCCTTCTAAGTCTTTAACAAAGCATTTTAGACCACTCGGTTCTTGAGTAAAAAGTATTTATTTCAACGGTACCAACCTCAAGATAGAGTTTGCGTAACTAAGTGCCGGTCTCCCTGTATATACACATGGGTATATTTGACTGAAATTTCAAAGGAACGTTTATGTTTTATAACGTACAGTATTGAAAATGCACCTTTCAACTATTATTCTCACTCTGTGAGTTGCAAGGCACTGTCATTCCGTATTGTCGCAGTGATTGATAATTTTGTACGTGTAGCGGCGATATGAACATTCTACACCAACTATGTACTGAAGAACACGTGGTAAATTGAGCGTGAATGAATGCAGTGCAAAGGTTGCTTATTGATTTTTTATAAAAAACCATTTCATGTTTAGTGTGACTTAATTTATGTTAATGTGATACGTTTTATCAGTCAATTTTTGGCTTGAATAATGGTCATTATCTATCTTGTCGATTCTTATTTCTTACTTAACAACGAGGAGTAAAAAAAAAATGATTCAAAGAATTCCATGAATTGTAAAATATTTTTGTTTAAGGGATGACAAGTATTAGTAGCCATAGCTTAAATATATTTAAATAATAGATCTTTACTGACATTTCAGCACTTAGTTTTTGTGAGTCAGCTCTTCTGTCAGTGACGTAAGCTAGCATTAAGGAACTGCTCGCATGGAGCTCAAACTAGCAAACTTTTCCAGGATTTCAATCTGGCGACGGTGTTTTTGGCTCATTGGTGGTACGGCAGCCTCGATTCAGAGACCCGCACACGGACCTCTACGATCACGACCTGCCCGAGCACGTCATCATGGTGAGCTGGTGTAACCGCTGGGGTCCGCACTTATTAGACTGGTCGTCAGTGTTTTATCGAAGTCATATTCATAATAATTCGTTAGCCATAGGGATTCAGGGGTAGCTGAGTGAGCCAAATTCTGCGCATAAACAGACTTTGATGTTTAGGGAAAGGAGCTCTTACGCAGCTGATCAGACGAGTGATGTTCCGTGCCATCATATTTCAGACCTCTATTTTAGCTTCAAGAAAGCAATTATGGAATATCAGAGGGGATTCAGTCCATATATATCATTTTCGGTAGTCCATAATTAACAAGTTTGTTAGTGATCATTCATTATATTCCGTTTTTCTTTTAATTTACCAAAATTTATTTTTGTAGGAGTATGAATGAATAAGGGGCTCCCAATTTATGTTAATTAAAATTTGATTGCTGCGAACTTACTGTATATTGGGGTCAAATGAGACTAACTCGACCCTTCTACAACCCATCCTCAACGCTTGGGGCCAAATACAAATCAACAGAGTTAACCGCCCCACTTCATAGAATCTAGATGTTGAAGCGAAGAAATGTGAGGGAGGTGCAAAAGTTAGTCATAAGCGCGGCAATGAGCATCGAGCTGTCGAGAAGGATTGAAAAGAAAGAGGTTGTGTAAGTATATAACAGGGTGCTTACACAACTGAGGTGGTCTTTGTTAAGAGTGGGGTTGGGAGAGCTGCACGCCGCTGTGAAGATCTTGATAAAAACGGGAAGTGTTTGGCAACTGGTACAGCGCACCGGCATACCGGGGCACCAGCGCATCGCAACACCAGCACCCAGCGCCTGCATACTCCAGCCCTCCAGTGTACTATGGAACTAATGTAGCAGAGCACAAGGCGCAACAGCATCAGAGGATTAGTCGACCCGGCACCTGAGGACCAGTGCACCATGGACATAAAAGCACTAATACCAAGCATCAGCTTCCTATAGCACACCGGCGCTTCAGAACATAAAGCGCAACACAGCACCAGGACACTAGTTTACCCAGTACCAACGGACTACACCATTCGCTTCACAGCACCAATTCTCAGCACTAGTATACCACAGCTCACTGGTGTACTAGAGCATGAGTACACTTCAACCCCGGCGTAGCAGAAGGTTGCTAGGATGAATGGTACACACTTCCGACGACCAACTGAAGGAGGCGGCAACGGAGGGCAAGTTAGAGGTCAAAGAAGGAACACTATGAAGCGTGAATTTTGGAGGGGATTTCGAAGTTTTGTTCATTATGAGTGAAAAATTAAGTGAAATCGCAGGTTGTTACGAGGCCACGCAAGAAAAATTCCGCATAAAATGTTAACGCATTGCGCAAAAATTTGGAGAATTTAGCATGCGTTCTACCCCTTATAGTGTGGGTCGCATTTAATTATAATACGGTAATCTGGAAATTTATCTCTAAACTGCATATTCTGCAGTGGTCAATTGTGGAGAATTATTGTGAGGATCTTGTATTCGGTATATGGTTGGTTTGCTAAGTGGCACGCTCGTTCACAATGTTTTTTATTACTCACTTGTTTACTTTAGATAAAGTAAAAAAATCTTTGTAGTCGTTCTTATCCCCACGTTGATCCTGTAAATGCAGAGTAGGAAGAGCGCTCTCTATTTCTTATTCCTCTTTATCTTTTATTCCTCTCTTTCTGTACACCTTTCAATTCTAATTTTCCCCTTCTTCCTCTTTTGCCATCGAGGGTTTAAATGCTCTCTTTACACCAGTACGAAAGGCGTTTACGGTGCCGTGGCACCCACCCAGTACTTCACACTGCCAAAAGTGGTCCTGGTGACCTAGCATTTTTATTTGTGAAAACTATCAGACAATCTGGCGTAAACTTGATTCAGTTTTAGGGAGTACGATAAATTACTGTACGGTGCAGTTGTATCAGTGTATGGTTCGAGATGTTTTCTCTGCCTTTGTTCAAACTCACTATTGCATGGCTAATAAGGGTAACAATTCATGCTGAACAGAATATTCATTCATACAGGTGCATGATTGGATGATGCTTCCAACTGCGGAGAAGTTCACCCTGCACCACCACAGCGGAGTCGACCACTACCCAGACGATCTGCTCATCAACGGAAGAGGTCGTTACGAGGTAACCAGGCCTGATGTTGATATCAAAACTTGGAATGGATTCTCTCGTCAAACTCATAGATCTTTTGTATCGATAGCATAGAGCTTACATCAAGTCAATAATCGTGGATGTTTTACAGAGCATTTTGAATATTTAATGAAGTTAACATTTTTTTCATATATATCAAATTCTAAAGGACAAATTTACGAATAATTTTCAGGGTATGTTCGAATGCCGTGAAGAAACCGAACAGATATGCACAATACTAACAAACTGACGACGTATTGGCTAAAATCACGGCGTTCCATGTGTACCAAATTATAACAATGTGCCTTAATCTGTGTTTAATATGTGTTGTAAGTGTAGCTTGGCTAATTTTAAAACTGATATTTTTGTATTATTGTATAACTCTGGATTGGCAGAAAGTACAACTGCACTGGAAATAACTAAAATAACTGGTAGATTTCACCTAACCGTGAAATACTTTACCGGTTATGCGACAAGGTCCTTCAGAGGGCTGATAAAGGTCAATCAAGAATTGTTTCACGCTGTCTCATGCTACAAATCAAACGTGAAACTGTGAAGAGTCCTGGGCCGACAAGTGGAGAAGATTTTGACCTAGCTGGTTTGACAAATGTTTTGAAAGTATTCGATGTCGTCAACTGAAAGATCCTGCCAAGTCTGTAAAAACTGGTGTCAAAGGCACCATTAACAAAAGTAACGTTCTTAAATCGACTGAAATGAGCAGAGGACAAGATTAGAGTAAACTTTTCGAAAGTTTTGTTCACCGACGATGCTTGTGAGACTTTTGGTCACCCAGATGGTATGAGGGAGGTTGGGTGGTAAACGGAGAGAATTGCGATCATCGTTTCAGACGCCAACAAGGTGCTGAAGGGATTATGATTTAGATTGGGATTATGGGAGGAACCTTAGTTAATTCATGAAAAGCTAATAAAAATCATTTAAATTACTTCAAATACATAAATAAACTATTCTGTAGGAGCACCTTGAGTTGTGGTTGAAGAGACGGAGGAGAAATATTATATGCATGCAGGAAAATACCTCCTTGCATGTAGCTCATTAAGCTACGGAATGTATTGAAAAACTGGCGCTGTGTGGGCCTTGAACGATGAAGTAGCCTGCAAATTCATCTAATTTAAACCTAATAGAAATCTTGTGAAGCATTCTGAAACGATTCCTCGCAAATGGACATCAATTCAAAAACAAAGATGAGTTGTGGGAACCTCTTGACGTATGACCAGCAGTTACTGTGGTTGAGGTCATTTAAATTAACAAATTCCAAGGATCAAGATTCAAGACAAGAATTATTCAAATAGTTGAACTATTGAATAGATGAATAAATTGCAAGAACTGTTGTAGTATGTAGTTCTTGTAATTTGTTCGTTATCGTTTTTGTTCTTTGTTTTACAACACTGATGATGGAATCGGAGGTTCCGAAATGTATGCAATTAAAAGAATATTCCCTTTTATATTGGTTCTTCGTTTCATTTTACTTTGTGATATAAGCGAGAAAATCTTAACTCGTTAATAAATTTACTCACACTCTAGAAAAAAATAATAATTCCTTTGTAATGACTATTATACCTTGTGCAATTAACACCTTTAGTTAAACAAGCCGGCAGGGTCAAATCGTGGCCGTATTTGTACTGTTGTACACTAAATGCAACTCAATTTTGACCAAGTTTTTTTGGTATTTGAAGGTTCTCAAAAAGGTTCCCTCTAAAGTACGAGTTAAAAAGTTAAACACACTGAACGAAGTACATACGAGCTAAAGTCGCTTAGTAGCTTGCTTCATTGTCTGTCAACCTTAAACGCTTTTGAAGGCGAGACTTCCTCATTGAATGATTATGTTCATTTCATGGTGTATTTACCGTAGAATAATTGGCCCGAACCTGACTCAGTTTGAATCAGTCATTTGATAAGCGGTTCTCGGATGGGATAGAGCGCAGGGAGACTGAACATATAGAGATTTTTCAAAAGTAGCATTTGGTTTAAAGGGGTGTGAAGTCAAGTACTCGTGAATAGCGTGCTATAGGTGGGCCGAAAAACAGAACCGAGCTGTAGGTAAAATTGAGATGTTTGTAAATAATTCATGAGTACTGACTAGAAACTGATCGGAGAGCAGATTTCATGTTAGCACTTAAAATTTCAAGTGCCTTCCGTGGCTTGGCTTTAAATTTTTCATTAATTTCAAGAAGCATAGCTCGATAGAAGTTGCACTTAGACGTTGTAAGAACTAGACTTATCATTCAGTGCTGGTCTACTCTTTAGCTACTCTTTAGCAGTGATGCAGTGATTCTAAAATGCGTACGTCAGTAAAATTTGACTCCTGCCTTACGATTGAAAAATTATTATTTGCGATTATTGAATTACAGTTATCTGTGTGAATTCTGAATTATGCGGGAATCCTGACGCACGCATTTTAGAATCACTGCATATTTTAAAGGGTAGACCAGCACTGAATGATACGTCTAGTTCTTTCCCATTGTACATTTCCATCTAATTTTTATAATCTCGTAAACCGTTTGTCTGCAAATAAAGCTGTACTGTCCTGCGCGAGTAGTGAGGAATGTTGTCCGAATAATAGACCAAAATGAGAATAAGGTACGCAACTGGGGACCATTGCTATTGGCTACCGCTTTAATTCTCACGTTAATCAATGACCATTCCGAACCCTTCTAGTGTGGGGGACATGATAGTGCTCCACTATTCTTCCTTGTGCCTGTATTCAGCAAAGTTCATGGAGTGTTTTAAAAAGTAAATGTTGAGTTTGCTTGTTTCTTAATGATACTCAGTTACGGAAAGGCATTTATATCTTTCATGACAGTTATACTTATATTAGTTCAGGTATAAACTGCTTAAATTATCTCTCCTCTCACAGAAACAAGGGAAAAGCACTCCGGACTCGAGGAAAGCGTCATTCGCTGAATTTCACGTCAGACAAGGTTAGTGAAACTTAAGATCTTTAGAAGTAAATTCCAATTTAAGAATAAACACGTGAAGCACCTGTTGTTCTCTTCGTCTTGAAAAATTACTTCTTATCTCCTGACGTGTGCTCAGATGTACCCTATGATGACCGAAATCGTGAAATCGGTTATTTCAATAAAATTAAACGAAAATTGTTTGTGTGGGACTCAAGCGAGCTTTCTCAGGTTTAAAAGTCTATTTTGTAGTCATTCATCTAAGTTTTGACTGTGGCCAATCATCCCTTAAAGATTTATGTCAGTTCTCATCGGACTTTCGATATTAATTATAGATACAACATTTCAGAGTATGCCAAAAGGAATTGCATTGAATCTTGAATCTTTTACATTAATTGAACAACAAAGTTTCATAGTGAATGATATCACAAAGGTTATTAAAAATATTTTGTTTATATGAAATTTCTATCGAAATAAGCTTTTAAGTGACCTCGTCTCTCATTTGCAAAATAAAAGAATTAGGAAAAATTATAAAGCATGGTAGTATTCACAAATAAATTCAAAAGAATGAACATCGGATAAAAAATAGTTGATGCTTGCTCAGTATTTTGAGTGTATTTGAACTACAGTGATCATTCAGCGATAATTGCTGTGTATGAAAAAATTACTTTCTACTTTGAGTATAGTGCCAGGTGAGAAAGATGTGGTAATTTTAAAATTCGTGTTCGAATTAGGATTATAATTTTCTTCAACACAGTTACTAATATAACCGATAGGAGGAAAAACTAAGGATCCAACGATATGTAAAGAGATTCCCATATGCTGTCAACGCAGGTGTGAAGGTTGTGTTTCATCTCTCCACAAAACAGGTGGCGTTATATTGGCCACGCTTGTACCATTAAACCTCGTTGCTTTACAAAAATATCTGAATAAGTTCCTTTCTATGTAAAAGGCGTCCTGTTGTAAAATTATCTTGAAAGATTCATCAGAGTACGATCAACAGATAGAATGCCTCAGCTATTGTTTTAAGTCTCCTTCAAATCTTCGTGTTTAAATCACTGTTGAGAATTTCCTTCACAACGTTTGCGTAATTAAGTTATTTGTTGAACTCTTTGTCTACGTAGTTCTTGAAACTATTTTCAACGAGATAAAGTAAATTTATAGACGATAAAATATTTTCGCTGGAATCTAGGTTCAGATGTATAATTTTGCCAACTTGAACACAGTTTTTGAACTTTATCTCTGAAGCAATTAACGAGTACACTCTAGTGCCCAACTAAAACATCACTGTCATAATTCATGCCTAAATTTCTTGCTTCTGTCTCATTTTTCTACAGTCATATACAAAAATCATAGAGTGAGAGAAATTTTGACCTTAGAAGTAAATTTAATTGAGGGTTGGTATTTATTTAATTCCGAGGTACTGTTAGGAAATTCCTGAACTGGACTCGTCATGGCTGTTGGACTTCTCTAGATTTGCCGGTGTGTTAACATCCGATTACTCATTATCCATAGAGGCAGTGTTGCTGAGTTGTGTAGCATTGTGAGGTTTTGTTTGGTCTACCTAATCCATTGTTAACGTTAATTGAAGATTTTTTTTTGATGCCTCATGAATTCGAGCTACGAGTTTACTTTAAATGTCTAAAAATAAACTGAGTATCGGCAACGAAATTGTATGAGACGAGGCCTTTCGAATTCGATTTAGAGTCCGACGGTCTCTCTCTCTAACAACTTCGACTTTTGTGCTTTGCTGAGGACGTTTTTCCTGCTTTTTCAGAGGCAGTAATTACTTTTGAGATAGTATCTCTTGAAACGTCAAGCATTTGGGCAGTTTCTGTTACACTAGCACCTGACATATGTATGAGCACCAACAATTTGGTCTCTTTGAAAGTCAGAGTCGTCCATTTTGATAGCGTTATAACCAAAATTTCTATAAAAAATCTATAAAAAACAGTTAATTCAAATAAAATAACAAATAGCTTCAGTAATAAACAATAAAACATTAAAACATGTTAATTTTTGATTGTTTACAACATGTTCAAAGATTATGATTCCAAAATTTTAGGTGTTTCCATAATTTTGTCAAACCCGTGTAAGAGGTTCCTTATCAAAATTAAATATTTATCATTAAGAAGAGCTAGTATAAAACTAAGTTGGTGTATGGAAACTGATCAAAATTTGACTTTATAAATTAATGTTTCACAAGAGAATGTGAAAAAATGTTAAAATATAAATATGAAAACACTAATACTTACTAATACTTAATTATAACGAACGCTAACACTAAAATCTTTCTGTAGAGCACTTTAAGAACTAAAACTTTTTAAAGGGTTGGTTTCTTTCCAGTTTACTTATTATTTAAGTTCGACGATTTTTTATTTTCCTTTTATTTTCCATGTTACATCTTTTTCACTTAATCACTGAAAAAACAAATAGCAAAAATGAGCATCAAACAGAACTCGTTAGAAAGTTTTCTTGTGAAGGGGAAAAGACCAAATGAAAAAACAGAAGAAGAGTCTTCAACATCAAAAACAGAAAGCTTTTCACGGTCAATACCATGAAACCTTGAAATTTGCATTTATCGTGGAAATTGATTCCCACACACCAATCCCGCCCTGCATAATATGCGGCAACCGGCTCTTTAATGAGGCAATGAAACTTTTACAACTGCTTCGCCACCTGAACACCAAGCACCCCGGATTAAAAGACAAGCCCCTGGAGTATTTAAAAAAAAACGAGAACACAAAGGACAGAAGATATTTTTAAGGGCCACCGCATCAATAAAGAGAATGCACTGAAAATAACATTCGGCGACTAAACTTATTGCTTAGGCTAAAAAGCCATTCACTATCGGTAAATAATTGATCTTGCCCTGCATTAAAGACGTTTGTCGTGAATTTCTAGGAGAGGCTGCTGTTAGAAAGATAGAACATGGTTTTAACGGCTAGCACTGTGACTAGCCGAAGACATTGAGACACAATATTTGGAGATGATTAGTATGTACATCACCGTGGTACGCTCTCTATGTTGATAAATTTACGTATATCGACAACAAGGCAATCCTAATTGTTTATGTGCGATATTTCTATCAGGAGAATGACCATGAGGATTTTTTTTTGTGCACATCTAAGCCAACCAACACCGAGCGCTCAAGAGTTCGAGTGCTACTTGCTAACCACATAAGACCAACGAACTGGTAAAGAATAGATCCGTGACCCATTTGTCAACAAACAAGGCACAACTAGCATGCCTGTCCAAGTAGAAGATCAACGATTGGAGATAACAAATGACGGGGCCTCAAAACTACATTCCAGACTGTAAGGTAATCACACTTCAAGGTTTTTTACAAATGTTAAACAATTCTAATGTTTCTAATGGTAAACAATTATCCTAGTAATGCGAACGTTAGGAAGAATATTTCCTGCTGTCAGAAGCCTTTCATTCGGCTTGATTTAAACGCAAGGATTTAAAGGGCATTTAGAAAGTCAACTGATACATCTAAAGAGCTCAGATGAATCTTTCGAAATACTTTTAATATCCCAGTTATTACTTTTTTATCCCAAGCCCAAGTTTTTTCTCCCAAACTTTTTTCAAAGCAACGTGATTTTTTGGTCCTCGAGTGGCAAGCGTGACGCCTCCTTTAGTGGGAGAGGAAACTTACCTTCAGCACCCACGATGTGGAGCAGTCTCTCTTTTCGTAACGGTGGACCCTAGTTTCTCCTCCTTTCAGTTCGATTAGAAATCAAGCATAAGAATTGACCGTCTTATGTAAAACAACCATTTAAAGAAACGCATCCTGCTGACTGAAGAACTGTAGAAAGTATTTCAGTGTAACCTGAGCACTCAAGAAGTATTTTAGGTTATTGATCTAAGCCGTCGATAAATTATCACTCCAGTTGAGTTCTACTCCAATTACTGAGATAGCGCTTAACTATTTCGGCCTTGGGTATTTATTCTTTCTCGCTTGTCTTCAAAATCTCGTTTGTTCGTAACCTTGAAATATGTTAAAGCATTTTTTCCCTTGTTTTTTAAGTTCTAGAGATGAATGACGAGGAAACTCAAAACTTTTGCTTTCTACACCACTTATATAAAAGCAAGATAATTTCTCGTTCTTGTGATAAGCTTCATATTGAAACTACGTTTACCAACAACAAACTCTATTTCTAAGAAATTAACTGAACAGCCTATTACAGATTACTACATCAGAAAACGCAAGCTGTCATCTCACACTTGAGTGTACTTGATGCGTAATAAATTTGTTCAATTTGGATGTCGGCGGTCTATAGTTAGCCACTTTTCTTTGTGACTTGATTTTTTGGTGTTGGTTTCTTTGACGATTCGGTACTAATTTTTTATGTTCTAGTTTGTGACTGGATCTTGTAATCAGTTGATTCATTTCTTGTTTTGTAAGTAAAATATGTTTTCTTATTGCGTAGGCGAGCGTCACAGGCTACGCTTGGTGAGCGCCGCCTTCATGAACTGCCCAGTCGTGTTCAGCATCGCTCGCCACCTGCTCACCGTGATCGCTGCGGACGGCGCCCCCATTGTGCCCTACAACGCCTCCAGCGTCGTCCTGTTCCCTGGTGCGCGACTGCAAATTATGAGGGTCTTCTCTCTGTCCAAGATTTTTTATATGCCAACTTCGCTGTTGATTTAAATTTATTCTAAAGTTAAGAATTTGATATATATATATATATATATATATATATATATATATGTACTTTGTACATATATGTACAAAGGAAAATCTTTTTTGCAAAGCAAATTTGCAATGAAAGAAATGGAGAAGAAGTATTTTAAAAAAATATACTCTGAACGTTTCGAGCCTAGGCTCATTCGCAACAAAAAGTCTGCAAATAAAATTATAGACAAGTCAGTACACCCAAAATTACAGAAGTGCAGGATATAAGCACGAAAACACAAACAAAACAAAAAATAAAAAAAAAAATAATTATTATCGGTTGACTATTTTCAGAGGGTATGTAGTGATACTATGCACTCTGCATTTCGTTGAGAGACGGTTTGAGTTTATGGATGAATAAGGACTCTAAAATACGTAGGTCTAAGTTGGCGGTACAAGTATCTAATATTTTAAATTTGCTAATATCAATAATCTGCTCACAGGAACCATTACTACAATGTTGTCTGATACTAAAATGAGTAGGAGAAGTAAGTAAGCGACCTGTACGATGACTTCGACCTGCATGTTCAGCAACCTTGACGTAAAGTGCTCGGGGGGTGGAACCCACTTACTGCGATGCGCAATTCGCACAACTGAAATTATAGACGAGGGAAGATCGCATGCCAGTCGGAAGTACATCTTTAAATCTAAAAAATGATCCAATGGTACGTTTGTTAACTAAAATAATACGAAAGGAAATTTCCGGGAAAAATTTAGTCAAAAGCATTAAAAGGTCTTTTCTCTACTTTTCCGATTGATATCCAAAATATGGCAAAAGACAGTAACTATAGTTTAGAGCTTGAACACGAGATTTCGGAATAAATTTACTATTCATGAACTTATTAATGGCACGAAAAATAACTGAATGTGGATATCCATTGGTTGTAAAATAAGACTGCAAAAACGTAAATTCATTATGGAGGTCAGTGTAGTTTGAACAAATACTGTAGGCGCGAGTTATAAGGGTTGAGATGCTGTTAAGTTTAAATCTCTTGCAACAGAAACTAAAGTAACTTAGACCTAACCCGGAGAATGTTGGTTTTCTGTAGACTGAGGTTATGAATTTATTACCAGATCGGTGAACATTGACATCAAGATAATTCAATTGATTATTATTTTCCAGATCTAAAGTGAATTTTGTACTGGGATGTCTGGAATTGAAATATTGAAGAAAGGAATGGGCATCAAATTTGTTTTTGAAAAGGACAGAAGTATCGTCAATATAGCGCCTATAGAAAACTGGTTTGAATGAAGTCGGACACTGATTTAACCATTTCTGTACATTGTGGCACATTAAAATGTTGGCGAAAGTAGAGCCTAAAGGGAGACCCATTCAACCTGTTTATATATACTGCCGTTGAAAATAAAGAAGGAATTTCGCACACATACTCATAGTTCATAATTGGTTTGTTGTTGGTATTGATATTAGCAAATTTAAAATATTAGATACTTGTACCGCCAACTTAGACCTACGTATTTCAGAGTCCTTATTCATCGATAAACTCAAACCGTCTCTCAACGAAATTCAGAGTGCATACCCTCTGAAAATAGTCAACCGATAATTATTATTATATTTTTTATTTTTTGTTTTGCTTGTGTTTTCGTGCTTATATCCTGCACTTCTGTAATTTTGGGGGTACTGACTTGTCTATAATTTTATTTGCGGACTTTTTGCTGAGAATAAGCCTAGGCTCGAAACGTTCAGAGTAAATGTTTTTAAAATATTTCTTCTCCATTCCTTCCATTATATATATATATATATATATATATATATATATATATATATATATATTAGTATGAGGGGGGAACAACCCTTCTTTCATGCATACATTATTAAAAAATAATTTGGTCAAACATTACTAAGTATGTATACGTGGCCCATCAAGCTCTTGATTATAGTTGTTGAAGATTTTATTTAGAAATATTGAACAAGATTATTCTTCCTAATTTCGCAATTTAATAATGACACACAAATATTTTGCGTGGCTGTACAATTATCGAACAAGACAAGAGCATCGCGATCACTAGATATTGTACACTTACAGGTATCGCATTGCCAACTTGTCGTTGAATAAATTAAAGGACGTGATTTTACGGATAATCGAGTTCTCGCCGTTCATTTTTCACTATGGAAACCACGAAGAGAACTTCCAATCCGCTGCGTTACAAGAAAGGATTCAGACGGAAATGAAACTGAGGGAAATTCTGGTTAGAACATTTAAATAATGAAGGAATCATTCAAAAAGACTTAGACTGTATCACTTTTTCCGTATTTTCCAGACTTTGTACGCAAAATGTATTTAAAGTTTGATGTATCAAGGAAGATTCATATTTGGCTCCAAATTCTAAGTGTAATGGAAAATCTAAAACTTTTAATTTTTTGGATTTGCGACAGATTGGATTTGATACTTTCCATAGTACAAGGAGACTTCGATTAACGTTTCCGTAATACACCATTTCCCTTATTAGTACTTCAAGTATAGAGAGCCTTTTTTCAAGAATTATAGAGTATGGATTGAGCTCGTGATATTAAATGTTAGGATAATGGTATTAAATATTATTTGCAGCTGTAACTGTATGACATAAACTTTTGTATAATTTTTCCGTAAAACGTAAATTTTATTGCTATGCTTTGAGTCATTAACATTGAAAATTCGCATAACTATTGTATTCACTGACGGTATAGAATTCGGCAGCTCTATGTTTCCATGTCTTTATAAATCCAGTGATAGTATTAAAGATGAAAACTCTTTCAGGCATGTATTCAAAGATACAGCGGAATCTATTCATTTCTTATATAGACTTGAATGATAACTAAAATTTTCTTTGTAGAATCACTCGCTAGTATTAATTTTGAAGCAATCAATTGTCTCCTTTTTGATTTCAAATAAAAATTAGTAACTTTATTTGTAGAAACTATCGCTAGTGGAAATTTTGAAGCAATTGAAGACAGGAGGAGTTGTGCAGGGGAGCGCTGGGACGTGGTAGTGAAGGCAGACCAGCAGTTCGCCACCTACTGGATGGCAGTAGAGGGAGCTCAGGACTGTTCGGACCTGACGCAGCGAGCTGTGCTGCGCTACATCGCCAGGGACCTGCGTAGCCTGAGCCCTGATGATCGCAGCGAGGAGCCCGTAATGGGCATCCATGGCGCTGTGGGCAAGGTGAAAACTTCTCTTATTCTTCGTTTCCGGTTTTTTTACTTTCATTTGCGCCTATAAAATCAAAGAAAGTTCCTGGCATCTAGGTGTATTGAAGTCAGTTCCTCTTGCTTTTTAATAGTCTTGCATGCACGTTGTAAATATTTATAACAGGCTGACTACACGCCTTTGAGATCATGATGTGCCCGCTAGTTTAAAATATTTTCGTTTTTCTGAATTTGGACAGTGTAAGGAGAGTCGACATGCTTGCTAATATGCCCATTATCCCACGGCTAACAACTATAATTTTTGTTCCTCAGCGAGTGAATCCCATTAGTGGAGTGTGCTCTGGCTCCAACACGTGCCTGGCGGACCTGCGCTCCACCACCCCGCTGCCGCCACACCTTTCTTCCGCCTCCTCAACCCACTACCTCGTCTTCAACCTCCGCTACCTCGACAACCCCTTCTACTACGACCCTCTTCTGTACTCCATCAACGATGGTAAGATTACTTCTCTTGCCTTCGAGCTAAAATACTGAATTTTTAGGTGTAGTAATGTTATTTTCATCAACTAAAGATCGTTATGACAAAATATTTCAAAAACTAATTGTGTTTTCTATTTTCATTGAAAATAAACTGTTTTTATTTATCTTCTTTTTCTTTATTAAATTTTTCTACCATTTCTCTGGTATGGGGAATTTTCTTGTGTTTTTTCTTCTTTTTCAATGCCTATGTTAATCATTTCATCAATGAACAGAAAAAAGGCTATGATTTTTGTCTAGCAGGTTTGACACCTATTTGCTTTTGAGCTTTGCAACGATTATTGGTTAAACGATGGTAAAATTATATTACTTCACATCGACTGTTTTGTTGAAGGTTACAGTATTTGTAATCCATAAAAAGATAATTGACAAGGTGTGTCGCAAATCAAATTGAAATCTCCACCGCTTTTAAAGTGAGGATGCTGTTAGCTGAGTTACTTTGTCTATTCTGTATTAAAAAAGGGGTATTCCATAGTTTTTTAATTAGATTTCTGAGATGCTGAACAAAATTATATTACGTAAATTTTGTCCCTAACAAGACAGTTCACTTGAGTTGTACAGGTGCTTTATTGGGTTAGACAGCATTGTCCGAAGCATCTCAAACAGACATTTAGGAGCTTAATTAGTAGAAACCAAACATTAGACGGATTATTGACGATCTGGGGCAATTTTTTTCATGTTCCAATGCTCTAAGAAAAAAGAAAGAAAGAAAAACGGTTTATTTCCAATAGAGATGGTACAAAAGTACCATCATTGGTTTTTAAAATATCTTAAAATTAATACACTTAGATGATACACACACACGAGTATTGAAAAACTCGTGTCACTAGTCAAGAGAAATGATTGAGGGCAATGAACTCCTAATCTAGCTTAATCTACATTTGATAATACATGTAATGATAATTGTAAGAGATAACACAATTTCATAGACGATGCATTTTCATTGTGGGGTGAAAACACTTTTGACAGTTTACATGTACATGACATAAAACTTCGCAATTCTTGACGCCAGGAAATAATATATGAAATCGCTTGTTTCGGTCAATGTTCACAAGTGTCATTTTAAGGAAGCATGAAAAAAAGAAAAATATATATATATATAAATATATATCCATATACACACATATGTACACATACGTATGCATGTGTGTATATATCCATACACACACTCACACACACACCCATACACACACACACACATATACACACATGTGTACATATAAGCATGAGGACCAAGAAGATTATAGGTTTTGTATTTCTGATTCAACAATTTTAACATAACGGTCATTAGTTAACAAGCATTTTATTTAAATATAAATGGATGATCGCACAAGAAATGTATAGTTTTTACATGAATGCTTTACAATACTAAAGATATGACGAGTTAGGTAATGTTACAAGTTGAGAGTGCACAGAAAAAAGACCATTATCTCTAGTAAAATGCTAGTTGTCAGTCTAGTACACACATATGTGCACGTATACATGTAAATATTTGCACATACACATGCACACATATACCCACGCACATATTTACACCTAACTCGTAAGCATACACAAATGCATTTCTATGCACCGAGGCAATACATACGCATTCTACAGAGTGTCATACGCATAGCGTGGACACGTACACATTTACACAAGTAAGCATGTGCGCAAATATCAGCGTAAACTAGTCAGTATAAACCAGAATTCCAATCGAGGGAAACGGAGAAAATATCTTTTATTATAGCATGAATTTTATAAAATTTCGTACTAAAAATAGTGGCACAAAACAGTCTACTTAAGTCAGAAACATGAAAACGATTGTGGGACGTGAATAAGAAAGAAAACATTAATGTCCTATAAAGGTTTCATATTAGAAAAAAAAATCCCATTATCTTTGAAATATGGCGCAAATTGTCGTCAACTGATAAACAAACATAGGTATCACATTATTATAAGCATATAACTATAAGCCGAATAAGTATATTACTGCAGTATAAATGGATGATCGCACAACGAATTTATTTTTTTTTTTACATGGATGCTTTACAATTTCATATTATAAAAAATACATTATCTTTGTAATGTGGTGCAGAATGTCTGTAATTGGTCAACACACACACACATAGGTACCATGACGGTCTAGTTTGATGCTTGCACAGAAACGGAGAGGAATGACATAAAATGCACCTTCGACTGGTTCATCTACTCTAGTGCACACAGTTGTACGTGCACATATACACACCCATATGCGCACACACACCTATATACGTACACACATATACAAGTAAGCATGTCCGCAAATGACAACGTATAGGCGGTCAAATCATAATACCTACGCATACTTCAAAACTGTTGTTTGATGTCTTGAATTATAAAACAATGAGCGAGGGAGATTGTTCAGCAATGGAGATACCAGGTAAATGAGATTCGTCAGTACTCATTCAGTATGTTCTGTAACTAAGGATTATTATTGAGACACAAGATGACGAGTTATTTTGGCTTTAAATTCTCTCAGTCTTTGAGGGACTTTAATGCTCAGGGGAAGTTTGTTCCACAGTAAGGCGCCTGATATGGACAGAGCCTTCTGCCCTAAGTGAGATGAACGATAGTTGACTAAGACATTATTGTTTCTGTTCGGTTTTTGATTGGTTACAGTGGGTGGATGGAAACGCACTATCTCAGCATTGCTCTGAGGAAGATATAACGAGGAGAATACGTATTGGGCCTTCTGCATGAGGAGCCTTTCTTGGATAGGGATCCAGCCGAGTTTATTGAGGAGAGGGGTTACGTGATCACTTCTTTTGAAATTACCGTTGCATACCACCTTGGCTGCAAAATTCATGCATTTTTGTAAGTCCCTTTGAAGGTATTGAGGTAAGTCTCCCCATACTAGGCTGCAGTAGTCAATGCGCGATAACACAAGGGATTGAATGGCTAATAATCTGGATTTTTCGTCTAGCATACTTTTTATACGATGAAAAAACATTAAAGTTCCGTAGATTTTGTTGCAAGTAGTCTCAACGTGAGATTTGAAGGACATATTTCCATCGAACCAGATACCTAGATTTTTAACTTTTTCTGATGCATTAATTTTATCATTTCCAATTGCAAGAGTAAGATCTGAAGTTTTTTTAATTGCATCTTTGGATCCAAAAATAATGCATTGTGTTTTATTAGCATTTAATTTGAGACCATTACGGTCGTACCATGATTTCAGGCTAGTCAGTAAAGTTTCGGCTTTAACTTGCGTCTGTGGTATTTCCGATACAGAACTTGTTATTGCAATTTGAACATCATCTGCATACATTGAGATCCGTGTGTTAGAAGGCATTGGAGGGAAATCATTAATGAAAATATGAAACAGTAGCGGA
This sequence comes from Morinoia aosen, assembly GCA_030386875.1. Lineage (NCBI taxonomy): Eukaryota > Metazoa > Arthropoda > Malacostraca > Amphipoda > Talitridae > Morinoia > Morinoia aosen. Next base: position 73,449,521 of record CM059579.1, read on the forward strand.
CCAAGAATGGATCCTTGGGGAACACCAAAATTGTTTTGAATGAATGGGGACAATTTGTTTTCTATGCGGACTGCATGAGATCGATTTGACAAGTAACTTTCAAACCATTGCGTGTCTATTCCCAAGTTCAGTATTTTACGTAGAAGTCTTTCATGTTGGACGCTATCGAACGCCTTAGAGAGATCGAGTAGTAGCAAGAGTGTTACATTCTTTTGATCGATGTCACTGTATATTTTTTCAGATATATTGAGCAGAGCGTCTTGAGTGCTAGTATTTCTTCTATAGGCATATTGATTTTGGTGGAGTAAATTTGACTCGTCCAGGTGAAATGACAGTTGATTTGTCACCACTTTCTCCAATAGTTTGGACATGACAGGCAAAAGACTGATGGGCCTGTAGTTTGATGCTGTATTTAGGTCACCATTTTTGTGCAACGGTCTAATAATGGAGTGTTTCCATTGGTTTGGAAACGTATTGGTTACTATTGATGTATTAATTATCAGATGAATCCATGGTGCTGTAACAGGGAAACTGTCTTTGATATATTGAAGACTGATACCATCATGTCCAACTGCCTTTGTGTTTTTTAGTGAGTATAAGATGTTTCATAACTCTGGTAAATCGACAGGGCGTGGTCTCCACTTGACATCAGTCCTCGAGGGTGCAGTGGGGCATGAATTTTTAATTGTCGTTTCATCTGGATTGGTACACACCTCACTGAAAACTTGAGCCCCTACTTTTGAAAAGAATTTGTTGAAATCCGTGGCTGTTGCCAAGGGATTTTCAAAATTACTTATGCGATCTAAATTTTTATATGGGGCTACCTCACTAATGATTTCCCAAGTTCGCTTCGGGTTATTTTTAGCCGTTATCAGTGCCTGGTGGAAGTGAGTTTGTTTCGCTTCAGTGATTTTCTTTCGAAGAATTTTTTCATGTTCTTTATATCTCTTGTATAAGGTACTGTTTGATCTATTGTTTTTGTACTCTCGCAAGTTAGCTTTCTTTATTCTGCTCATCTCTTTAACTTCGTCAGTAATCCAAACAGTCCGTTTTGGCTTGTTTTTTTTTTGGTGACGTAAGGTGCACATTCGTCGAGAGCTGCTGTGAAGTTCTCGTTGAAAATTGACACTTGTATGTCAACATCGTCAGAGTGCATCATTTTCTGGAATTCGGTAGACCTATCGAGTAGTTTTTCTTGAAATAGTTCTGCTGAATAGTGCCTTATCGAGCGATAGGTCATTAAGCGGTATTTTTGTCTTTCCTTCGCAATATTAATTTCACATTCTATAGAGTGGTGATCGGAAATAGAAGGTGATATTACTGTACTAAGTATTGCGGTGGGATTATTTGTGATTGCTAGATCGAGGAGAGTTGCAGAGACTTTAGTGATGCGAGTCGGTTCTTTGACCATTTGTGATAAGCTTAGTTTATACAATAGTTTGCTTAGTTGATTGTTTTTGTCCGTTAGGTCAACATTGAAATCTCCGAAAGCAAAGAATGATTTTTTTTGCCTGAAGGATTTCTTTGAAGGTTTCCTCAATGAAATCTAGTGTTAGATTTAGGGGAGACGATGGGTGCCGGCAAAGGCTTCCAATGATTATTGATTTGTGTTATATCCTACTTTTCAAGATCGTTCGATGTGATTAAATTTTCTCTTTTAGGATAAATCGTTCGAGTGAAATAAATCTCTTTTCTCAATCTCAGTGAAATCTCATGATTGGCTTTCCAAATAAGGCGCAATTATAGTAGGCATTGAAACACACGTTATATGTGGCCACACAATTTACTGTTATAAACGGATATCACCAATATGCCGGGGATTTGTTAAAACCCGCAAACGTATTTAGCTACAAAGAGGTAATCTTACGCACACTCGTGTGAAGCGCTGGTGCAGGTTTCGTTGGATTCGAAGTAGCCTCGTTTACTTTATTTGATTAACCAGTTGATTTAAACGTGAAGTCACAAGTGGAAATTTATACAATTGCAATGTCCAGTACGCCGAGCTGGACTCTATTTCAAAGACTCAAACAAAGACGGCGAATACGAGGACCTTCAGTTACAATGACGCGTGCTAGAATGATCCCTCCTGACCCTAAGTAGACTCTTAAATAGAAGCAGTTACCGCCGCTCATGCATGAACGTTAGGCAGCAGCTAACGGTTACGAAGGTGGCGGTTTTGAGCAGACGCCGTCCCCTCTTTGCTGATCTGGCTTTCTACAGCTTTTCTGCTGAATTGCAAACGGTCTTTCAGGGCACAGAGTACGAGGCTCTTCCTCGCTGATGCAACCGTCGTTCGTGTATGGCGCGCCGTTACATAAAGGGTACATAACAATCCTCCCCACGTCGTTTTTAGTAATATCCTCCTGGATATTGTCGCAGTTGGAAGTATCCGTTTACTTGAAGTCTTGAGAAATCTCATCCTTCATTGCAAGGGAAGATTCAGACAAGCCAACGAGATTTGTGCTTCTGACGCACGCTGAAACGAAGATCTTAAACAAGCAATGATGAAAAGTCGATATCGGGATATCCTTATCCGTCTCCATCATCGAAGACCTTCTCCCGCGACTGATGATATTCCTTGGAGGCCAATCCGAGGATATCTGGAGGTGAATACCGCCCAAAATATAAATATGTCGAGTGTAAACTCGATTTAGTCATTACTTCCGCATGCATGTAGTTATTTTGAACGTATTAGTGTTCAACGGTATCTTCTTAAAATTTTTTTTTTCGCCTTAGCCGAATCCATGCTTTGGCGTATATCGAAATGGGGGGGAAGCTTCACCCTCGCTGTGATGTCACGCCACTCTCCAAACTGTAGTTCCGTCGATAGTAGATTGCGCCACGTTCTCGTAGTCGAGGTAACCCTCACGCGTTGCATCCAGTCGCTCAGCCCTTTAACTCGCGTCGACCCTGTTGGTCGTAGTATTTACGTCCGAGTGAGTGCGCTGTCTAGCCATGCCATATCAATGGAGCGCGGTGTTGCCAGATTTCTCGTAGACTGCGCGAACAGTGCGGTCCTGCCAGACCCGTGCCATGCACACGTCCCAGCCCAAGCGTAGCACTTGCTCGCAGCAGCCGCTGTGTGCCTGCCATGACCTTGAGTCAGAGCAGCTGGGATGCTGGAGTAGCCACTGCTGTGTTCATGCACGCCTCTGTAGTGCTGGTGTCGCTGTGCAGCCGTGTCACAACAGCCTTACGTATAGCTGCAACAACCGTATTGAATTAGTTTCTGGACATGGTAATTATCTCCCATGGATTCCTTTCAAGATTTCCCTCTTTGCAGCACGTCTACTTGCTTTAATTTCATCCACCGGCATGTACAATTGGTATATCATTTTATTCCTAACTCAAAAGGAATCCATTCGGAGAGTTTAATGCGTAACGAAAATAAATGCAAGGTAAATGAAAATGATTAGAAACACACGATATGACATACAATATTTCAGATAGCCCGTGGGCTGTAAAGGAAAGTTCCTACGTATTAGCACGCATTCCTGGGGAAGAGCTATGAAAAGACATACGGACGGGTTACAAATTTGACATCGAGTAAAATTTCTATCTGATTAATGAGCATCATCAAGGTAAATACATAAATTGGTTTATAAATCGACATTAATCATGTAATACATCCTACCCGCATTTCGCTGGAGAAATCATTTAATTTTAAGTCGAAGCACTTATCCTAAAATTGAAATATGAAAGAAATGTTAAACCCGAGGGAAATGATTAGGAAACATCCTTAAAATTAAACATGATACATTTGGGAATGAAATGGGGTAATCATTATTGAAGTTTTGGGACGTGGAAAATCAGTTAATTCTAAGTCAAAGCACGTATCCTAAATTCGTAATACGAAAGAAATGTTAAACACAAGGGAAATGATTAGAAAACATTCTTAATATTAAACATAGTACATCTTTAGAATGAAATGAAGCAATCATTATCGAAGTTTTGGGACGTCCTTGCGAGACACAAATAATCATACATAGTTTGGGCGTCTCGTCCGATTTCTCAGAGAATACCTAGGAATCATTCCTTCATTTCTCTGGCTCGTGCTTGGCACTGTAGGAATGTCGTTCGTCTCCGCCCCTTGAAGTTCGTCTTTTTCTTCGTCGTTGTTGAAAGGGAAGGCCATGGCGTCGTCAAGATAAGCTCTTTTGACTCGGTTGAGGTGAACCTTCTGTTCTTTTCTGTCTGAGTAGAGGCCTTTGATAGTGATGTTATTTCCATGTCTAGAAGTGATCCTATATGGGCCTCTGAACCTCGATGGGAAGGCTCTGTCCTCGACACGTCCTGCTTCATTCCTCAACATGATAAGGTCCCCAGCTTGGACATCACATTCTTTGGCCGTTCGATCGTAGATCTTCGCCGCAGCTTGCCTGGCCGCCTCAGAGTTTTTTCTAACAGCAGCAAATGCTTTGGACAGTCGGAGCGAAACTTCTGTTGAATAATCTTGGTCACATGCGTAATTGATGGGCTGCTCCTTGAAAATGTCGTGGTAAGGAAGGTTAGCATCTCTACCGTAGAACAAAAAGAACGGCGTGTCTTTAATCGCAGTTTGATATGAAGTATTTACCGCGAGAGTCGCAAAGGCCACGCTCTCGTCCCAGCTAAATTTATCTTCCGCGGCCAGGTGAGAAATTGCAGTTTTCAAGATGCCATTGAGTCTCTCACAGCATCCATTTGCCATCGGGTGGTAAGCAGTAGTCGTTTGTGATCTCGCTTTAAGATTCTTGCAGACGTCCTGGAATAACCTATTGGTGAATTCGCTGCCTCTGTCACTGACGATCGTATTTGGGGCAGAGAATTTTCCGACGTATTGGACGAAAGCTCTGGTGACAGTATCAGCAGATTTATCTGTAAGGGGGTAAGCATCAACATATCTAGTAAAATGATCAACTATTGTTAGAAGGTATTTGTTGCCTGCGTAACTAACAGGAAGTTCAACAAGGTCAACTGCAACTCTTTCAAGGGGATATGAAATTTCAGGGAATTTTCCCAAGGGAACTTTAAATTGACCTTGCCATCTAGTTCGTTGGCAAGCTCGACATTTCTTTACATAGTCTTTGACGTCACGAATCTGATTAATCCAGAAGAATTTATCTCTGGCACGTTCAAGAGTTCTCAGGAAACCCATGTGAGCGGACAAATCGTTGTCATGGCTCAGCTTTAAAGCTACCTTAACTAAAGACTTAGGAATGACTATTTGTACATTACTTCTACCGTTTCTGCGTTTCTTTCTCGACAATCTACACAGGACATTGTTCTCATCAATAAAATATTCGTCAATGTTTGAAATCTTAGTATCACCCAAGTCATTTCCAGTTAACAAGTTTCTTACACCAGACCAAAGTGAGTCCTTTTCTTGTTCTGAAACAACATCATCCAAGCTCAATTGTTTTGCCTCGACGGCAACACTCTTATCACGTTCACTGTACACGGGTGGAGGGCACACGTCGTCGACGGGAACATCTGTCGCATTATTATTAGAACAAGGCTTAATTCTAGATGGAACATCAGCATTAATTTTAGGATCATTCTTATTACTACAGTTGGACTCAGCAGCGTCAACGACAGCATTGACGATTCTTTCGGATCTAGACAAATAGTCGGGCAAGTGATGTTGTGCTCCCGGCTTGTACCGAACAGAGAAATTATACTCCTGAAGAAGCAGAGCCCATCTTGAAATACGGTGATTACCTGTTTTATTAGCAAAAATGAAAGTTAAGGGGCGATGATCTGTCACCACGACGAACTCATTTAAGTACAGGTACGCATCATAATGTTTGATTGAATCGTGAATGGCAAGAGCTTCGAGTTCTGTTGCAGAGTATTTAAGTTTGTTTCCCTTTAATTTCCGGCTATAGTATGCTACAGGTAACTCAATGCCGTCATGCATCTGAAGTAATGCTCCTCCAATTGCAATGCCCGAAGCATCAGTGTGCAACACAAACTCTCTCTGAAAGTCAGGAAATTTAAGTATAGGCGCAGACACAAGTTTATCTTTCAAGTCATCGAAAGCTCGCTGATGAACGTCCGTCCATTTAAATGAGTTCGTCTTTTTCGTTAGCTCAGTAAGAGGTGCCGCGATATGAGCATAATTTTTAATGAACTTTCTAAAGAATCCGGTTGAACCAAGGAACCTCTTTACCTCTTTAATATTCCTAGGTCTCAAAGCATCTGCCAATGCCTGGACTTTCGCAGGTCGGGGGGTGAGTCCCTCCGAACTGACTTTGATTCCAAGAAAAGTCACACTACTCGCAGCGAATTGGCATTTCTTGAGACTTAGTTTGAAACCTGAAGCAGCTGTTTGAAGCAACGCCTTATCCAAATGTTTGACATGAGTCTCGAAATTTTTTGAATAGATGATGATGTCGTCAACATAACAGAACAGAAATTTTGAAATGAATGGAGAAAAAGAGCCATATTAACTGCTCTTTGAAGTGCAGCCGCAGATGTGATAAGACCTTGGGGTGAACGGCAATATCTGTAACTACCTGTTGGCGTTCTGAAAGCGGTAATATCACGGCTCTCTGGGGCCAATTCGATCTGATGATAGGAACTTCGCATGTCTAGAGTTGTGAACAAGTTTGAGTCCTTAAGACTTTCTAAGGTGTCAGTCATATTCGGGATTGGAAAAGAATCCTTCCTACAAATCTTATTGATAAGTCGGAAGTCAACTACGATTCGATGTGAACCATCACTTTTACGTACAGCTAAGATTGGGGAAGACCAAGGCGAAAAACTTGGTTCAATAACTTTTTGCCTGAGCATCTCCTGGACATGCTCTTCAACCAATTGCTTTGTAGCGTGCGGGACTCGATACTGCGGTGTATTGATAGGATTGTTTCCCTGAACGTCTAACTTATGCACAGCATTTCGCGCATGACCAATCTCGTCTCCAACCGCGAACGCATTCCTGTGTTCGTTAATCAAATTTACAAGGGTCGTTCTCTGATCTAAGTTCAAATGAGACAAGTCAACGTCGTCTATCATTTCATTGAATTCAGGTTCATTGCGTTTCTCTGCGACGCGTATGAGTCTGCTGTTCCCAATCTCTGCCTGCTGGTCAGAGCGGCAGTGAGCTGACTCGCTAGCTCGCCTACATCCATGGTCACTGTGCACTACTGCTATCGCCTCATAGGCCTTGCGCTGCGCCTGAGCTCGAGCATCACTTTCGCTTTCGTCTGAGCCAGACTCCGGCTCTTCAATAGCAACATCTAGTGTAGCACAAATTTTATTTCTAGGTACAAGAACATTCTTATCATTATAATTTACAAAAACTACAGGCACGGTACCATCACGGACTGTGGCTAACGTACGAGGCACTGCTATTCCTTTGCACGTAACGCTCTGTTTTAGAACGACTGTTTTTCCATTCATGTGCTTGGGAACTCTCAAATAGGAGTGACATAACGTGCCTCCTTCAACAGTCAGATCATGTGACATTCTCGCGACACTGAATGATGCATCCTCAGATTGTTTCACAAAATTTACTGAATTAGAAGCAGCAACTGATTGAAATGGGTAAATCCTATCATTAATTCTCACGTGACCTTTCTCGTGCTGACTGTATTTTATTTCAACACCGAATCTCTTAAGGAAATCTCGGCCTATCAAGACAGCTCCGGGGAAGTAAGAATCTTCCACAATGATAGCGGAATGGCAATACTCAACATCACCTAGTTTAAATTTCAAGTCAATCGTACCTCGAGTGTGGAGATTATCTCCATTAACAGAACAAAGAACTTTAGTGCATCGTTTAATTCGGGGTGGAGTTTTGAATAATTTGCTAATTACACAAGATTTCACAAGAGTCACGGAAGAGCCTGAATCAACGAAAGTGGAGCATTTTTTCTGTTCAACATTTAATAAAATCACGGGGGAAAAGCTTTTCGGTCGCTGTGAAAGTTTTTTGACTTTACTGCGGCGATGTCACCATTCTGATTCGGACGGCCATTGAATTTGCGTTGATAATTATTAAATGGGCGAGCATTTTTGTGTGAAGCACTTTGCCATTTGAATGGATTTTTAGGCTGGTACGCTCGCTTTTGTGGTGAATTGTATTGATACTTCTCAACTACTGCATCACTCTCGTGAATTCGTCTTTTGCGGCTCAACAAAGATCTCTCTTCGATCAGAGATTCCTCAATTGATCTCGCTTTATCTAAGAGTTTGGTCACACTCTCAGGGTCAAAATCATGAGGTAACTTTTCACTGATCTTGGGATTCATATTTTTAACAATGGTAGGAATGAGGATTTTTGTGCTTTGCTATCCTCGTAGTGCCATTCTGGACCGAATACGTCCTTCCAGCTAGCAAGAACGCGAGTTGCAAAGGCATTTACAGTCTCATCATTTTCTTGATGCAGATTAAATAGAATTTTGTGGACTGTCTTTCGGTAATTCATGGCTCCCTTGTAAACAGAAACAAGCCAAGTCTTGACATCTTCCAGTGTGATCAATTGGTCGGACTTGAGAACATAAGAATCCCAAGCCTTCCCAGTAAGAGCATTTTTCAAATAACGACATTGCAAGTCTTTATCATTGGTGTAAATGTCAACTCTGGTCTGGAAGTGTTTTAAAAATGAAGTTACACAGCCTTCACCATTAAATTTAGGCAGTTCAATTGCATGATTTAAAGTGGCAAAGCTACTTTGACTATTCTCACCATTGTTACTTTGATTACTTTCATTATCGTCCCCAGCCATGGTTTCAACTGTTAATTAGGGCAAAATTGGCGAAGCAAATAGATTCACAATGAACACTGATAGCAATTTTAGAGTTTCAAATTAGGAGTTTAAATGCAATATTTCGTACAATATGTTTCCAAATACACAGACATAATTGAGTTTTCGCACAATAAGTTTCCAAATGCACAGAAATAAATGAGTCGTCAATAACATCAACAACAGTAATGAAAAATAGGGTCACAATAGGGATAAAATGGGGTTTGAAATAGGCATAATAATCATATTAGAAAGGTAAATGGGTTAAATTACGCAATGGAATTGAGACAATAAATGGGTAAAGCATCAAAATAGTAAATATGGTACAAATTCACACGAAATTTTTAGAAATAAATCAATACACTGACACAAGGTGCAAATAATGACAATAAATCACATGGGAAATACACAAGTAAATCAATACAATGACATAAATTATGTGAATAGAATGGGTACAATGATGAGTGAAATAAACTTCCTAATCATGTGGCCATTCATGTTACGTTAAACATCTATTTTTTTTGAATAGGTAGCGTGGCAACAGCGGTCTCTTGCGGAGACGTTAAGTTTTAATGGGTTATGATCCCACACTCACTGCCCACCATTTTGTTATATCCTACTTTTCAAGATCGTTCGATGTGATTAAATTTTCTCTTTTAGGATAAATCGTTCGAGTGAAATAAATCTCTTTTCTCAATCTCAGTGAAATCTCATGATTGGCTTTCCAAATAAGGCGCAATTATAGTAGGCATTGAAACACACGTTATATGTGGCCACACAATTTACTGTTATAAACGGATATCACCAATATGCCGGGGATTTGTTAAAACCCGCAAACGTATTTAGCTACAAAGAGGTAATCTTACGCACACTCGTGTGAAGCGCTGGTGCAGGTTTCGTTGGATTCGAAGTAGCCTCGTTTACTTTATTTGATTAACCAGTTGATTTAAACGTGAAGTCACAAGTGGAAATTTATACAATTGCAATGTCCAGTACGCCGAGCTGGACTCTATTTCAAAGACTCAAACAAAGACGGCGAATACGAGGACCTTCAGTTACAATGACGCGTGCTAGAATGATCCCTCCTGACCCTAAGTAGACTCTTAAATAGAAGCAGTTACCGCCGCTCATGCATGAACGTTAGGCAGCAGCTAACGGTTACGAAGGTGGCGGTTTTGAGCAGACGCCGTCCCCTCTTTGCTGATCTGGCTTTCTACAGCTTTTCTGCTGAATTGCAAACGGTCTTTCAGGGCACAGAGTACGAGGCTCTTCCTCGCTGATGCAACCGTCGTTCGTGTATGGCGCGCCGTTACATAAAGGGTACATAACATTTGTGTTTATTTATTTGCACTTCTAACCAAACCATTTCAATGCCTTCGCAAACTTTATTCGCTAGTAGTGAAAATGTTGAGTACATTTCTTTCACAAAAATACAAGATCCACTACCTCGGCTGGTTTTAGCGCCATCGTAGCGGTACAACACGTAATCAGGAATGTTAAAAAATGAACTTTGGGTTCGTGAATCAAACCATGTTTCTGAGACACACAAAATGTAAATTTTTTCAGTGACCAACATTACTCTGATTTCATCCAATTTACCATTCAGGCTTCGAGCATTTACATGCTTGATTTTGATTTTACCTATATTAGCACTCTTTTTAAAGGTAGCGAGGTTACTATCTCGATGGGATCGTTCAGGGGATTTATCGATTTTGTCTAAGTTACCCAGGGTGTTTGGCCCAGCATCTGCTATGTAAGAAAGTCTACTATTTGGCTGGGCAGCGGCACTTTGTCAAGATGAGGTAACCCCGGTCTGATTTTTGTCTTGTGTGACAAGAGCACTGTAGTGATCGTTTTTACGATGGAGCAGTAGTGGAGGGTTATTATTTGATAACTCTGAAATGGGAACGACTGATATTTTCAAAACACAATGATCTCGTTCATCCAGGACGAGAAGTTTTTGGCCTGTCACATTTGAAATGATTAGTGGTATAAGGTCTACAGCAGCTTGGTCAAAATGTTTTTCGTCAATGTAATTATCTATGAGGTTTTGCATGTCGCCACTGTTCTTGTCAAAAAACTTAGCATATGTGCTGTAGTTTGTATTACTCTCTGTTTTGATTGCAGCCTTTAGGGAATTGTAATTCCATTTTGATGCTGGTTGTTTTGTAAGTAGATGAGCTACTGCGTGGAGGAGGCAGTGTCCATCGGCTTTGGTGGGAATCAGTTTTATGTTCCATGATCGTTTCAATTCATCCATTGTGGAATTCATGCGTTCACAAATGGGGCTGGAGACGTTTTTTTCGCACTTTTTTCGTCATTAAGAGGTTCTGAGAGGTGCGGGGAATTTACGTTTTTCTGGCTCTGAATTCCCGTTCTGTGGTGATTTCTCGTATGGGGATTTGCAGAGAACTGAGAAATGCTCGTGTCAATTATATTTTTCTGGTGATGATTGTGCATACCGTTGGGTAGTGGATTTTCCATCGATTGTCGACTGCAATTTTGCAGCGATTTCTCTCTTCCTGTTGATTTTACTGCTTCCGAGTATGTGATTGGATGTTGATTTATACTCGTGTCTGAGAGGGGCTTTTCATCCTCTTCATCAGCATTGGATAGCAATGAAAACCTATTTTTTGTAGGCACTCCGCAGTTGTTTGTGGCGGATGCAGGAGAGGGCTTGTTATATGAGGGCAAACATCGGGAGGAGAGGGGAGGAGAGGGGAGGAGAGGGTTTGTTATATGAAAGCAAACATCGGTTTATGCTGCTGGAGTTTTCACGTGGATAGGTGGTCAACTTAGAACAATCATTCAACTCATTTTGCTGTTTTGAATAATCATTAGAGTATTCAATTTCTTCATTCAGATCATGGGAGTTTCTGACACAGGAGATAAAATGTGAAGTTAGTCTCAAAGGTGATTTTAGAGCAATTTGTTGAAGAAAATGATGCGTGTCTTCTCGCGTAACGGGCCAAGTGCGGACATTGTTGTAAGCTTCATCAACAGGACCGGTTTTTACATTTGCTCGCAGCGGAATCAGTTTAAGACCAATTTTTCTGCACAGGCTCGATGCCATGTACAATTGCTGCCCACTGCAGGCACTCACCACATAAATACGAGAAAGAAGGTTCTTTGTCATGATCAGATTTTTTAACTTCATGAGATTTTGGGACGAGAGGCTCAAACCTTTGAAACTAATTATATAGTTCCTGAAAGGAGGTGCGCGTTCAATCTCATCATAGAGATCATTTAGACGTTCCGAAGTTATGGTCTGAATCCTGCATGCACTATCAATGTCATCTCTGTTGATTTTTGTGAGACTATTGTCTCCAACGAGAAAAGTGTCTAAAGGGGGGGATTTCGCATAAGGATGGTTACTCGCAGCTACCACCGGCGTAAAATCATGAGCGCTGATACGATAATTTAAAGCAAAAAGCTGTTCTGTAATCACTTGAATATTTGATACAGTGGAAAAAATCGACGCTGGGCTTGGGGGACAATTTTGTCTCAAAGCTTTATTGAGAAATGCAGCTGTAAGAGACAGCGTGTTATTTATTTCGTGAATAGTTTGGGAACTGGTCATTTGGAGAGGATGTAAGTACCCATCAAAAGCGGTAACAGGTCTGGTTGTATTTTTCTCCACTGAAAATCTTACGTTATCCTCGCAGTTTACGCTCTGAGGTATTTTACTGCCAGTATCAGCTGCTGCGTATGCGTTTTCAAACATAACTTCGCCACCTGAAAGGTCTACACACAATTTATCATTAAAATTATAATTAAAATTACCCCTTTTACTTTCTGACTGATTGCACACATCCAAAATTTTATCGCGTTCTAACGATGACGTTGGTGTTTCCGTCGGCGGTGAACGATTTTGGGCTTTCTCAGTGACGCAGGGCAGAGGTGACGTCGCCATGACGCAATCGCTTAGGCGAGACGAAGGAGCTCGCAGTGCTGTGGCAGATTCCGCCAGTGACGCGGTATCTTCTTTACTAAAGATTCTCGGCTTTGTGGACGACGAGTCTTCTCGGACACAGTCCAAAGCGTGGGGTTGCGAGTCGAGTGTTGCTTGTACGTAATTTCTTGAACTCGCTTCGGGTGTGCCCGTAGCAGGTTTCAGAACTTGAGAAGATGAATTATTACTGGGAGCTGAATTATTAAAAGCAACGTCTGAGAGATTTTTGCCCGTGTCAGATGACTCAGATTTTGCAGTCATTAGTGATGCTTTAGGGGCTGAGAAACACTTGCTTATATCAGACTTCACGAACGTCCGAGAAGCATTTTTCGGTTTGAGTGTTTGAGGACCTTGAACTGATGGATTTACAGGGGCGGATTTATTAGGTCTGCCTTTCTGCTTTATGGCTGGTGCTTTGCGCTTTTTACTGAGCTTCTCGTACGAAGCTGTACTGGAGGATGTTGTTTTTTCAGATGGGGCAACCTTCCGAGTAGTTGAACGAGTTCTATATTGATACATTGTGACGTTGATAGAGAGGAAGAAAAATTAAATTTTGTTCATTGGGTTAAAGTAGAAGACCTCGCCTTTTAAAGGTAGATTAAAAGAGCTGCCAGTAGGAAAGGGGGGGGGGGGGCCTTGGGGTGTAAGCCAGAGGAGGACAGAGTGTGAGCGAGAGGAGGGGGCGGGATGCTTGCGGTCGGCAGAGCAGAGCAGCGTTGCTTGCTGTCCTGCTTGGGGAAGGAAAGAGAAAAGAAAAAAAAGAAAAGAACTTCAACTTTTCCATCAGAAGATTGCTCTGGTGAACTATTCGAGAAACGTCGTATTGTTCAAGTTTACTTCACATTGTGGAATTATATATGCTCTGTCTGTGAACACAGGCTTACTATGTTTAACATGGTAAATTATTTCCGAAGTTGCTGGATCAAGTTTATTTAATTTTTATATTTAAAAGTTCCTTCAAAGAAGAAGAAGTGAATAAAAACGACAATGACGTTCAAACTTTTGCAGGTTGACACATTTTACTCATTCAGTTTCTCAACGTTTCATAATTACAAAATTTGTAAATTTGTAAATTTGTAAATTTGTAATCCCTCATTCACTTTTTATGTCACTATTTACCAAAATTAACTGGTGGGTCACTATTTGACCAAAAGAAAAGTTAAATTTTTTTATTCAGAGGAGGTTGAAAAATTGGGTGATTAACTTTCAACAAGAAAAATAGCTATCATTAAAATGTTTGCGGATGAGGGATTGCGTTGCTCGTTCACATTTGAAGACGAAAATGACTGCCTTTTTAATGCCAGATGAAGAGAAGCCGCCCGTGAGCAAGAGGGGGAGGGGTAGAGGAAAAGAGAAGGTAGGGTAGACAGAGACGGGGGTGCGGGGGAGCAGGATGCTTGCGGTGATCCAGCTTGGCGTTGCTCGTTCGTCTGCTTGTGAAGAAAACAATACAATTTTTTCCGTGTGAAGATTGCTATGGTGAGCTATCCACCAGACGTCATATTGCTGAAAATTCGCCTCACGTTGTGGAATTATGTTCTAGCAGTGATCACAGATTTAAGTTAGCCACTATTACAGCGTGGCAATTTTTCCAAGGATAGGGTAGGCTGGGGGGAGGAAGGGGTACGGGTGCAGACTTGGGGTAGCTGGGCCCTCATAGAGGTCTATTGTTTCAGGGAGTCACATTTTATTCACTCATTTTGAGACCTTCAACATTTACAGAATTTATTTTTCTCTAAATCACTTTTTACGTCACTGTTTCACAAAGAGTTCTCAATAACAGGACAGAGTTACTTACTGGTAAAGTAATTTGAGCACAATTTTGAGGATTAAAGGTCGAAATTGAGCGTCATAGACACTCAACATAATTTTTGCAATAACTGATAAAAATTACAAAAAAATTATCACTGTGTTTTATGTTTGTCTTCACGAAATTCAAATTTGCTACTGCATCGGACCTTTTTTGTTTCCATGGTGGTATTAGTGGTACGTTTGTTCTATATGCGGAAGAGGGAGGAGCAGGCGTTGCGGTTGACCAGGGAGGGAAGCTACACCGAGGGTCGCTACACAGACTTCGAGTGGAGACAAAGTTTACAGAAAGCACCAGTCTGTTTTTGCACAATAAAATTGGTCACAACTGATTGTAATTAATTACTGTTTTTCACTTTCACGATTCAATGAGGTAGAAAGCACATTCACAGATACTCAGTTCGAGTTTGGGGTTTTGGGAAAGTTTCGTTCCCTTACATTTTGAAATGTTTGACGCCGCGTTTATGCGGAGCGTCAGTTCACCTCCGCACCCAGACTAAACAGCATTGGAACTTGAAACATTTATAAAACCACCTGAAAGTGTCTGAGAAGTTCACTGATATGATAGTAGAAATGTCCTAAATTCTTTTTTCATAGTGTAACTGATGAACACGTGCAGTATTCTAAGTTTTTCTTGATGGTGCCTCATAAGTTTAATAAAATTGAGGTGAAGGAATCAGGTTGTAAAGAAAGTTCTGTACATTTGTTGTTCGAACTGAAGATGAAAATTCAGTGAAACAGATATTTATTTTATCACCAGCATAATCACCGCTCGTATCAATGACATCTTCCCATTTTTCTATTAGCTTTCTGTAAACTCCTTTATAGAATTTATTTGATTTTGACTGAAAGAAAAGAAACTAGCTTCGTTTAAACCTCTTCTCCTAAAATTAGTCTTTGTCTTTATAGATGCTTCTGTAAGCTTGCTTATAAAGAAAGGATAATCAGTTGGAGCAAGATCGGAAGAATATGGTAGGGGAATAAAAATTTCCCGACCAAATCCTTCAACCAGATTCTTTATCTCTCTTGAAGCGTAGGGTCTGGGATTGTCATGGTGCAGGATCACTCGTTTTCTGTTTGACAACAAAGGTCGTTTTTCCTGCTGAACATTCATCAAACGGGTTAGCTGCTGGCAGTACACTTCAGAAGTTATTGTTTGATGTTTACCCAAGAGCTCATAATGAACAATTCATTTCATGTACTACCACATACTCAGAAGAAGTTTTTTTCAGATGCAGACTAGGTCGGGGATGTAGAATCGGCTTTTAACTGCAACCAAGTTACTTTATTTCATGTTTAACATTATTATATAGTGTTCATTTCTCATCTTCACTAACGATTCTGCTAAAAATTTATGTTTGAAGTTGATGAGAATGCAGTGAGATACAGCAGTCTACTCGTTGTTGTTAATTGTTTTCTGAAAGATCGTGTGGAACCTATTTTCCAGCCTTGGAGACTTAACCATTTCACGATACAGTATATGGTCATATGTCTCACATTAAACTCCTTGCTCAGCTTCAAGTTGTTTTGGGAAGACATTCATCAATGACAACTACAGCTTTTTAACTTTAATTTAAAAAAGCTCAAGTTCAATTTAAAAAAGCTCAAGTTTAATTTAAAAAAGGTCAAGTTCAATTTAAAAAAGCTCAAGTTTAATTTAAAAAAGTTCAAGGTCAATTTAAAAAAGCTCAAGTTTAATTTTAAAAAGCTCAAGTTTAATTTAAAAAAGATCAAGTTCAATTTAAAAAGTCCATCATTGATGCTTCCCAGCTTGAGAATAAAACCTCTTACAGAACACCTCTTACAGAACAGTATCTCCTACAGAACAGATCTGCGCCTTCTCGAATCTTTGTATATTTACAAAATGAAACCTGCTCTCAATGACACTTAAAGTGCTCTCCGCTTCATGTTGCCAATACGTAATTCATTTTTCCTTTATCTTTAACATATTTTTTACCGTTGTTTGTGTTTGTTCAAAGCTTAAATTTTGTATGTATACTACTTTAGTGCTTTAATTTCTCTTATTTGGTTTCGTTTTACAGAAATTTTCTTGCCAAAGATGGACAGTTAGTCCGAAACGTTCAGTTTTATTTGATCATTTTTAATAAAAATGACTTAACGTGTAGCGATTTTCGCCTTGCTTTTTAGTTAAAAAGTCTCAAGCAAGCTATATTTAAAAAAGATGAATTTCAATTTTGAAAAGCTTATGTTTCTAAAATTTCATACTTATGTAATAATAATATAAATAAAGTTTATTTGTCAGAAGGCATATTTATTTAAAAGTACTGGCCCTGAAAATAGAGTAAATCGAATATCAGACAAGGCAAGCTGCTGTGGTGTTGTACTTAATTTGGCATTCTTTACGTTTTACCTATGAATCATTTGCTAAACATGTCATCGGTACTTATATCTATTGATAAAAATGATGCAAATAAACTTTATGTCACAAGTAACTGTGGGACAATTAGCATTCTGCACTGACTGAAAAGTTGAAGCTCAGTAATGTTCAATTTTTCAGTCGGTGCAGTTAGCTAATTGTCCAACAGTTACACAAGGGTCACAATAAAAATCATCTATTTGCACTCAGACCAGCTGGTTTCGACTTTTCATTTTCAATGAATGCTTCTGAAACAAAAGGACAAAAAAAATTTTTTATACAATCAAAATTACAAAGTATTCGAAAAAACACTTGCAACACTTCATAGGAAATTTACATGGGTCCTTGATAAAAAGTATATAAAAAAAACGAAAACTAAACTAAATCATTGGGTGTACAGGGGCACGGCAATTTGATCGGTGTTGAGCTGCGGTCTATGTTTGGTTATATAAAGGGATTCTAACATTCTAATATCTGACTCCTGAGCTGATCCTATGATTTCAAAATTATCTATTGAGAACGAATGATTGGTCTGTTCACAATGATGTCTGGGAGGAGAATGCGTCAAGGATGCTAGAGGCCGGTTTGTTCTGAAGGAACGGCCTATGTGTTGAAAAAATCTGATCTTCGACTGTTTCTGAGTGCTTCCGATATAAGAACTCTGGCAAGTTCCGCACGTAAATTTATAGACAATATTCGAAAGCAATTCAGAGGGCAGCCTGTCTTTATACCTAAAGAATTTTTTAATTTGGAAGTCGTTCTTTAAAGCAAAAATAAAGTCAATCTGGGGGTAAAATTTAGAAAGTAATTTCCTGAAATACCTAATCATTTCTTCAGAAGAGGGGCCTATGTAAGGAAGAGATATGTACACCTTACATTTACTTACTGTGCACAAAGTTTGTTTCTGACGAGAAAATATATTGCATAAAAAATCACGGACAAGCCTGTCAAATAAACCGTATGGATAGCCGTTGTCAGAAAAAAAAAATTTTAATAAATCTAATTCGGAAGAAAAGTTGGAGTATGAGGAGGATAGGGTGGGTATATGCACGATGGAGAAGGGTCCGTATTGAATTGAGTTTATAGCGGAAGTGACAGAAACTGAAGAAACTGCAGCCTAACCCAGTAAAAGTTGGTTTGCGGTATACACTGGAAACGAAACCCTGCTCTGTTCTACTGATATTGAGATCTAAAAAAGCTAATCTATTGTTTTGTTCAGGTTCCATAGTAAAATTGATATTCGAATGATACTTATTGATATGATTTAGAAATAACGGAGCATGGGATTTATCTTCAAAAATTACAAATGTGTCATCCAAGTATCTTTTGTATAACACAGGTTTAAAAAATCAGGGCATTCCTCAAGGTACTTTTGTTCCATATTGCATAAAAAAATGTTAGCAAGAGTAGGCGCGATTGGGTTGCCCATCGATAAGCCATCTATTTGTTTATACAGCTTTTGATTAAAAAAGAAATACGTTTCAGTAACTGCTAGTTTCAAAAAATGCATAAAATTCACATTATCATACCCGTAAAATAATTGACTAGATGAAAAACACTTATTGCACAACAATTGCAGAGTTTCTACGACTGGGCTGTTTGTATACAAAGATTCAACGTCGAAGCTCGCCATGAAATGGTTAGATTTGCAAGGAAATTTCACAATATCATTGAAGAACGTATATGAATTCTTTACTGTATATTAATTGGTAGAATACGAGTCAATGAAAGGAAACAAACAAACTCGTCAGAAACAAACCTTGTGCACAGTAAGTAAATGTAAGGTGTACATATCTCTTCCTTACATAGGCCCCTCATCTGAAGAAATGATTAGGTATTTCAGGAAATTACTTTCTAAATTTTACCCCCAGATTGACTTTATTTTTGCTTTAAAGAATAACTTCCAAATTAAAAAATTCCTTAGGTATAAAGACAGGCTGCCCTCTGAATTGCTTTCGAATATTGTCTATAAATTTACGTGCGGAACTTGCCAGAGTTCTTATATCGGAAGCACTCAGAAACAGTCGAAGATCAGATTTTTTTCAACACATAGGCCGTTCCTTCAGAACAAACCAGCCTCTAGCATCCTTGACGCATTCTCCTCCCAGACATCATTGTGAACAGACCAATCATTCGTTCTCAATAGATAATTTTGAAATCATAGGATCAGCTCAGGAGTCAGATATTAGAATTTTAGAATCCCTTTATATAACCAAACATAGACCGCAGCTCAACACCGATCAAATTGCCGTGCCCCTGTACACCCAATGATTTAGTTTAGTTTTCGGTTTTTTTATATATTTTTTAATCAAGGACCCATGTAAATTTCCTATGAAGTGTTGCAAGTGTTTTTTCGAATACTTTGTAATTTTTGTTGTATAAAAATTTTTTTTGTCCTTTTGTTTCAGAAGCATTCACTGAAAATGAAAAGTCGAAACCAGCTGGTCTGAGTGCAAATAGATGATTTTTATTGTGACCCTTGTGTTTCTTTTTATACTAAAAATTAGGTTTCCTACCAATCGTCCAATTTCTGATATCCTATAGTTACTTATTACATGAATTTTATTCGCATCATTTTTGTCAATAGATAAAAGTACCGATGACCTGTTTAGCAAATGATTCATAGGTAAAACTTAAAGAATGTCAAATTGAGTACAAAATTACAGCATCTTGGTTTGTCTGATATTCGATTTACTCTATTTTCAGTGGCAGTACTTTAAAATAAATATGCATTATCATGAATTAACTTCAATTATATCTTATTATTACATAAGTATGCAATTTTAGAAACATAAGCTTTTCAAAATTGAACTTGATCTTTTTTTAAATGTAGTCTGCTTGAGACTTTTTAAATTAAACTTGATCTTTTTTAAATTAAACTTGATCTTTTTCAAATTAAACTTGATCTTTTTTAAATTAAACTTGATCTTTTTTAAATTAAACTTTAGCTTTTTTAAATTAAACTTGATCTTTTTTAAATTAAAGTTAAAAAGCTGTAGTAATTCCTCAGGATTCAGTCCTTTGGAGCGTTCTTTTTTTGGTTCTCCTCAGGACTGAAGTTTTCCTTTTTGAAATGTGAAAATCATCTTCCATAGGTCTTTCCAGCTACCATATCATTTTCATGCTTGTTCTGGAGCGATCTTGCTGCCGAATTCATACTGACCTTCTGAAATTCATGCAGCAAATTGTGCCTAGTGTGCTCTTTGTTTGGAGTGTACAGTTGGGTCAATAATGGTTATTTATTACATCAATTTTCACAAATTCTGAAAGAAGAAATAATATTTTTGCAACTTGGGTGATCGTACATATGTTATTTAAAATTTTGATTGTTATATTCATGCTCACACATTTTCAATCAAGAAACGGACTGAAACTTTCGTTACGACATGAAATTTTCCTCAATTGTTTGACAGTAGTTCTTTACGGTCTTCACAATCCATCTTGACAACGAGGTCCCATGCAACGTAGAAGTAGCGTTTTCTGCAGAAGAAAGAGAGAGAGAAGGAAGAAACAAATACAATTTAAGTCTAATAAAGTTAATACATAAAATGCGTAAAATAGTTTTTAAAATATCTCAACATGGAGATAATTAGTTGGTAAGCAAACAACAAACTTGAGTATCATAACAACCTTGTCGAAAGTCGATAGGATTAAATTTTATGTGCTATAGTAACCGCATCGTGTTTTGTCTTGTGCCTACGTTTCATTTTGCGAATATGCCTCAAATTAGTTTGCTGCCTGAGGCGTTTAACGGCAAGGGCAAACACTGAAATGCGTCATTGATTGGCTAGCAGTGTTTTAGATGAGCCCTGATTTCCAGTGGAGTTTCGCTCGTCGAATTTGCCATACTGCTCTGGTTGTTCAAAAAATTCAAGAGTATATTTAACGCGTTTATACTGAAATTTTGTGTCAGTGCTAATCTTTTAGGGATTCCTCATAACCTTCTTAATATTTGAACGATTGACAGAACCTGCAACGAAATTTGGAGTAGCTCAGGATCTTTGACGTAGTTTTTCAAACACTTTTACTGTGATCGTCACATAAGGTAATTTATGACCGAATACTGTCAATTAGGAAAAATTTGGCGTCATAAGTTTCTCTTGGCTACGTCTCAATTTGTATTTACTACAATTCGTGACAAACTTAAAAACGATGTTAGGTCAGTTAGCTTTTCATGAGCGAGATTTTATTCTTCAACGAAACTTTATTATCATTACAAGTGTACCCTTCTTTCTTGAGTTGAATTTGCTTTTGCAAGTCGATGCTGTTCGGCATTCGTCTGAAGGATTTCATCCCTTCTTTCTTGAGCTAAATTCTCTCGTGCCACTCGATGTTGTCCAGCGTTATGCCGAAGAATTTTCTCGCTTGTTTCATGTGTTAAGCTCTCTCTAGCTTCTTGGTGTTGCTCTGCATTATTCCGTAGAATTTAAAAACGCCAGTCAAGGGTCAATTTAGCTCTAGCTTATCGTTGGCGAGCAGCATTGCTTCGTCTTGCCATTTCGCGTTGTTCATCCGATCGTCTTCGGCGTTTTTCTTGCTGTCTAAGTCTTGCTACTTCTCTCTTGCGGTTGGACACATTTCTATCTTTGGTGGCCTTTTTTGCCGGAATTTTATTCTGAAATGTCGTCTATTATCTATTCGAAGCTTTTCAAGAAAAACACAATTTCGAAAACAGCAACTCAAGTTCCAAAATCTTGGGCCTCATACCAAGTGCACATGGTAGCCAGGTTACTGGTCAAACGAATTTAAAACATTTCTTTTCGCATTATCAATTAAAAATATCAAAGCGACATGATGAATTTCAACAGAGAAAGCTCGATAGAAAATTTCTATTTGCAAAAACAAGCCGATTGCGTATTCTGGATACCATAATCAAGAAGGGGTCACACGGACGGACGGAGGGACGGACGGACGCGGCTCCTTTCATAATAGTGGTAGTGATTATAGTGATTGCTTAATTGGCCTTTATTGATTTCATGTCTAGTTTATTTTTATGGTCTCATTTCAATATCGTGGTTCACATTTCACAGACTCGATACCTCGCGCTTTTTTCCAACCGAAATGAAGTATACGCTTTAATTGTGTTAAAAATGGCCAGTGATATACAAAAACTAACGAAGCTAGTAGTGTCTAAGCTTTTTCCCCCACATGATGCTGTGTAAAGGATTTCTTTGTAAACTCTTTCAATCTCTTTCGCGCTCTTAGGGCAGAAAATGCTTACAAGGAAGGGATTTCTCTTTATACGAGTAGGGGGAGTTGTCTTAGAAGAGTAAAATAAGCAACAAATCAATCGTGTCTACATTACAGATTTTCACTTATCACAGAGTCCTTGATGTTGTTTTAACAACTTTGATATTCAAGGAAATACTGTTCCTACATTGAGAAGTGTTATTTATTTATTTATTTATCTATTTATTTACTTATTTATTAATTTATTATTGCTTTCCAGTAGACAATTGAGTGAACAAACACGAGGTCAAATGCCATGAGTCAATTTATGCGCGAAGGGCTACTGTCTCACACCAGACGTCTTGGTTTGCAGAGAGCGAGGGATCCCGAGTGCCATCTCCGCAGATCAACAACCTGACCTTGCGGTCTCCTGCGTCCCCGCTGCTGCTGTCCCAGGCCCCTCCACCTGAGGGCTCGACGTGCAGCGCAGCGTCGTCGCCGTCGCAGTGCCACAGGGAGCTGTGTCGGTGCCTTCACCTACTTCACCTTCCCCTCAACCAAGTCGTCGACTTGGTCCTTATTGACGCCGGTTTGTTAACCGCACTCGGAGTCGTACTCTGGAAATTGAGGCTTTTTGAATTGTTTGATGTGCTTGCTCGAGTTTTTAGAATCGTAAAAATACTTCAAAATTTTTTGATCATTCTTAATCGTTTTGACTAGATTTTATGTGTCATTAATTCTTTTTTAATAAAACGCCAGGTGTCTCCGTAAATTTATAAATAAATTTAAATATCTTTTTTGTGCTTGGAATCAATAAGAATCTTATTGAACACATTAAATTGCTCGGTTCGTCTCTCTTTTACGTTAAAGGACGCTCAATAAAGACCGTATCTGTAATACGAGTTTCATCAGTGAACAAGTACAAAAACATTTTAATCGCGAGTACTTTTAGGATTGATATATTTGTTTGTCATCCATATCTGAAAGATTTGTCTAAAGAAAATATCGAATCCCATCATTTTTGACGGGTGTGAATACTATGTAGTTTAAAATATTTCGCCAATTATAATGCAATGATAGATCGAAGAACTTTGTCGAGTATAATTTTATAAAAATTTCACAGGAGATATTAGAAGCAGTGCAACATGTGACGTAAATCTTTTTGCGTCTGGATTCTTAAATATGCTTCCAAATGTTTTTTAACAACACCTTTTAAAAGTAATCAAAAGGTATTTCTCCTGTTCTCTAGGCAAGCAGATTGTTCCAGGAAGGTGTTACTGTGATTTCTTTGGCTTTCCGGGAAAAATAGTGACGGAATTTCGAAAAAGTTACACTTTTAATTTGTTTGGTGAAAAATATGGAGGATAGTGCAATGCTATGATTGATAATTATGAGGTCCCTGGAAATTGCTGCAGAATGTGCTGTACGAAGAGTAGGATGTGCTGCAAGTTTCCTTTCTATGACGAAGGCTTTACTGACAAACAAAGAACTCCCATGTGATGCAGATTAGGCTGCATGGCATGAGTGTTTTTGTCTCGTTTACATGTAGTTCAATGAAGGCTATATTCTTTGCTGTCCTTTCTTTGATTGGCACGTGTGTTCCTAATGTACGGTATTTACCCACCCATGCTAGAGTACAATGAATTTTTTACAACTTATTCGAGGTAAAATTAGCATTGTGTGAAACTGATACGCATAAAAAATGTATTTCAACACTTGAAATTACTGTAGAATACAATGAAAAATATTAAAAAGCATATAAGTTCTAAATCTTTCCCTCTAAACAATGACATGAAATTAATACTTGCCTTCAAATGATCATAATCCTGCACTTGGGAATCATATAGATGTGGTCACTATTACATCGACTTTTGACTGAAATTAATTAATTAGACATGTGTACCTCATGGCATCCTTAGCAGAAACAACATTAGTTAGATAAAATTCGTTGTACTATTCTAATTCTTCCAGGCGGTGACAATAACGAAGGTCAAAGCGTGCACGTACACGGGCACTCGTTCAGGGTGGTGGGGCAGGGCGTGCTACGCTCGCCCCTTCAGTCAGGCGCGCTGCGGCGCTCGTACGTCATGGCCCAAGACGAGGAGGGGCTGCTGCCCCGCAGCCTGGACGCGCCTCTTGAGAAGGACACCGTCATGGTGCCTAGAAGCGGCTACACCATCGTCAGATTTCGGGCCGACAACCCTGGTAAGAGATGGATGTTTCTGGTGATAATTTCTTTGTAATTATCGTTCGTAACATTGCTTCCGAGTGATGCTTAAATTTAAGTCGTTAGGACGAACGTATAATTAAGAACTACGTTTTTCTAGTATGACCAGTTATTCTCGATTTTTTCACAAAGAAAAGAGCATCACTTGAAGTGATCCATTTTTATTGAATTAATATTGAAACTCTCAAGTTCGCTCATAAACCATCAGGTTGACCTGCAGTCACTAATGTCACAAGCCCTGCACCTAGTCCTGCACGCTTGCTTACTTTCGCAGTGTATTGGCTTCTACAATAGAATCTACATCCACCTTTTTTTCTCTCAATCTACATTATGCTTTATGCTGGCTGTTTCTGTAAAAAAGACTCAGCGACGTTCTTCTTGCTCCATATCTTACAAGATTACTGGTTGCTGCATCTCCAAATGCACTATCTGCTATGACAATCCATTTTTATGATACCAGGTTATTGGCTTCTGCAGTCACGAATGCTCTATACGACCTCACAATTCTTTTTTGACCAGGCTTTAAGCTACAGCAATTACAAGTGAATTACCTCTCCTCACCATTCCTTTATCAACAGGCTATTGGCTGCTGCAGTCACAAATCCTCTTCCACTACGCAGCGGGGATGGCTGTCGTCCTCAGAGTAGGAGAGACCTCAGATTTACCGTCGCTGCCGGCCGACCTGCCGCGATGTCCTGTATAGCAGCCATCCTGATTTCGCCTTAGTTCTTCGAGCGTAGTGTCTTTTAAATACTTCAAGGTGAAAGAGAGTAATTTTTTTGAAATTATCTTTATATTTTCCGATATTGACCAGCATATCGTCGAATGCATCTAAGACTCTTGAAGAAATTGAGGCCTCTACTAGTTGCTTGTTGATTTTCTGTAAAGTTTTGTTCGAAATTGCTTGTAGTTTTCTTTTCTTTAATACTAGAGTTCGACTGAGGAAATACGATATAAAAATATACTCTGTGATTGATTTGTAAATGTTGCTACACTGCCATAAGTCACTCCGTAGTGCTTTTTTGAAACGATGTTCTTTACATGCTTCGTCTCTGATCTCTTTTAGCGGCATTCCTGGTCGATATGACCATCTTTTATTAAATTTTCCTTAGGTTTGAAACTGTGTATGTAGTCCAATAATGTGGCCAAATGATGGAAAACAGTCCATAAATCTTCTATTGAGTACTTACGCCCTAGTGCCCTATAATATTACTGCTTAACCTGCTTGTGATAAGACTATTTCTCACCCTGTAACGCATCTTTTTGAAGGTGTAGTGATATTATTGGTACTCGTAGTGTAGGTTTATTTGCTGTAATATATCGTTATTGATTAAACGAGAGTATCTGTACTGGGCCGCATATTCATTGCTATTTTTAGGTCCCGGTAGTTTCAACAATACTTCTGTGACGTCTTTCAAAGTGGTAGACATTGTACTGATAACACTGTACACTAGGTG
Source organism: Morinoia aosen (assembly GCA_030386875.1). Taxonomy (NCBI): domain Eukaryota; kingdom Metazoa; phylum Arthropoda; class Malacostraca; order Amphipoda; family Talitridae; genus Morinoia; species Morinoia aosen. Next base: position 73,475,240 of record CM059579.1, read on the forward strand.
TTAAACCCCCCCTGAATTAAGAATGCATTTTTTGTTTATCGCTGATTAATTTTGGTGCATCGTTTGCTGAAGCGACTTGAGATGAATGGGGGGAGTTGCATCTTATCACTTCCTATAGGTGTAAGAGACATTTACGTATATGCTAGAGTATATCTCATGTTATACATACATGACTGCATTCTTAATCGTACAATAGGTAAGAGCACAGAAACCGCGTGGCTTGCCCTCACGGCATTTTCCTTATTAATTTGGGGATGGATACTTAGATCGAATCATCTTTCCCAAACCATCTTTCCAATCATGAAGTTTTCAGTCCATCTTTCCCAAGCATGAAGTTTTCTTCATTGTACCTGTATAAACGACTAAATGTGAACAGGTAACTTCATTTGTTTCCATGTTGACAACCTGGCACTTTCGATGTTTGTTGTGTGCTTGCGAGTGACAACGTAGACAGTTTACCTTAGATTCACCTGAGTTTGAAACTATGGTCATAACTTTTATTGCTCTTGATGCTCCTGATAAGTGAAATTATGGCAGCTCGTAATTTTACAAATGTTTAATGATATTGGGAACAACATACAGTATATTATCCTGCTCGGGACTGTAATCAGAGTTTTTTGTATACTATTAGCCCTGCTGTTTACAATTTTGCATGAGATCACGATTCCATTTTTTACGAAGAGCGGGCACGTTAACTCTGCGCCAACAACATTCGTTGCTAATAAATTATGACTAACCATCGTTTTTTGCGTATTTTTTTGTTCAGTCTACTGTTGAAATTAAACTAGCGCTTCGTTTTCTTTACCGCTTTTTTCTAGTACAATACAGATGCAACATTGATTAGTATAATTAAGATCACTTAATGATCGTGAAGGGCCGTCCATCGCTAGTAAAATGTACCATCTGTTTTCTTGGAGAACCACGATCGTGATGATGTAAGTCTTTTGAACAGACTGACGGCCTGCTTCGGACTCTATTTTTGTCTCAATCTGTTGAATAAGAGTTACGCACAGTACAAATAACTCTTGTATTTCAAACGGGTCACTGAAAGGGTTTTTTAAGCAGTCATAAGCTTAATGAATTGACTTTGTAATGGACTTCTCTTACTAAACTTCTTGCGCTAATCTAAAGAACCGGATAATCTTTCGTGGAATTCACCTCGTCATATTTTTAACGACACTGAAGTTCTATTGCAAACTTAAATTACTTCTATTTGAACGGCGATATTGTTTGCTCGTTGTTTGACGGCGTGTCTCTCAGTAAAGTCCTATGGCTTCATCCGCGTGTGGTGAGTCATATTTCTTGAGCTGTTTATGATAAAATTGCGAAAGATATTTGAGATGGTGATATTACGATAGGTTAGCTTTAAATTTCTTTCTGAATTTTAAAATGTATTTCAAATGCAGGAATTTTCTTTCTAATTGATATTAATCAGCGGATGCTTTGTTCGCTCGTTACTAAAGTTTAAGAGTTGTCATGAGTTCTTTCTTTAGTCATAGAGTACTTCTAGACTAGAATAGCATATTCAACTTGTACATATCGCAGTTAGCGCTATGTATTGCTTTTCTTTCTCGGTATGTGCCAGACTTCAGTGCCTTCGACTTACTCTCATGTACCTTGTATTTATGTATCTTTTATAGTAGATGAAGTCGTATAGAGCTAGTGAGTACAAGAGTGGGCAAGAGTACTCACTAAGGAGAATCAATCATAAGCGACAGCCCATTTTATTACCAGCCCCAAGTAACAGGGTACTTGCCATTAAGTAAGCCCCATCGCTTTGGAATAACTTAAGTTCTCGTTTCTGTCATTAATCCCTTCACACGTTTCTCGGAGGTATTTGTCTGCCCTAGTAGAATGCTCGCTGCGAAGCTACGCGCTGAATAATTATGTTTGCATCCTGCCCAACCTCAGTCTAACGCTACTTGCGCCACATGCGATTGCGCTACTGGCGATTGCAATGGTAGAAGATTCCCAGTATGAAGAATCGATGTAAAAGTTAAACTGCTATGAAAATTTCATTGTATAATATCGAGGATTAGGAGTGTGATTCAACTCGTAATTCGGTATTAATGAACTAATGAGCTGCATCATTTACTTCCATTGAGGACTAAGATGAATTCATTGCCCAGATCAATATTTAAATAAAAAAATTCACACATTTTCTCGAAATGTTTGAATGTCGAGTGTAAACCTCGCAAATTTGAATGCGCTAACTAGACTTTTTTGTGCTGACGTTTACGCTTCCCTTGCCTCACTTCGTCTTCTCTGTCTTCTTCATTCAAAATAAAAATTTCTACACAATCACACTCATCACTGAATTAAAGAATGTTCATATTCTACTCTAAAGGTGATTAACTTTTTCTTTAATTAATTGTAAATGTGTAATTAAACAGTAATTGAATGAAAAGTATGCCAAAATCTCAGGAATGTAAAGTGAAATCTCTAAAACTAAGAATAACTTTTGGAACCCACATTTAAAACTATCTTTTTATGTACGTTATGAAGTAAAATAAGAAACTCCAATGATGCTTTTCAAAGGTGTATAAATTTGATTTCATGAGCAGGTGAATAAATGTTTTTCTCACAGAATCTACGAACCGAACAACTCTCTTGTTCCCTTCTGTGTTGACATATGAATGTATTTAATTCCTGTGGATGCAAGATACTCATAAATTTAAGTTTGGGCTAGAGCGGTTAAATTCGAGGGTATGTATTTGCAAGAGAATATTTTTTTGTTACGTGGACTCTTCTTTGATGGATTAAAGGAGAAACATTATTCTTGTTTTTCATTTTTCAGCCTCCAGCAACTGCTACAGTCGAATTTCGTTACATTTTTTCGTTAGCCCTGTTGTATGAATGTCTTGTAAGCGAGGTTATATTTGTTATGTTCCACCCCATCATCACCGGAACTGAGCGCTGTAAGCTGTAGCGGCTGACCTCGTTTCGACTCTTAACAGTGAGAGTGTTGAGAGGAATATATATAAAATAGGTCTTCACATTTTTCCTTCCAGGTCCTTAACAGAAAATTTGGGGTACCTTGTGAACGTTGTGTAGCTGGAGAGTTAAAAGCGATCCAAATTTCGTTTCTAAGTTTTGCTCCCTTGATGTTCAAAAATATTCATTTCCGCAAAGGTAGAGAAGCTACTACTCATTTTCATTCATGTTTTTTTCACGGGATTTTTAGAACTCGCAGCCATGGCTACTGAATATCACCGTTCGCTTATTTCTAAAAAAAATTCAACCGAGAGCTAAGTGAAATCGAAATTGATACAATTATTTGTCATTAATATAATCAAGGGTTATTAATGATCAACGCTGTGTGGAAAAAGTAAACTCTGATAATACTTCACGCCAAGTATTTTTGAAGAACTATTTTTAGAGCCTATTAATAGGCAATGAGTATACCAATAATTTAGCTTTATTGTAAATACTATGGTTTTCAAAAAAGTTTTAGGTGTTTTCTTTATAGGTACAAAATTTGAGTATCAAATTACTCACGAAGATGGAAATAAAAACATTGTAAATATTGTTTCGAATATGTTTATAGATTTCATTTTAAGATTTCATTTTTTTATGATGTGCCTTACCCTCAGTAATAATAAGACACCTAAGAGTTACTGGGTAACTATGTCAACTGATGGAGGGGATTATTGTTTCCATTCTTTGACAGATACGCAATTGTTAAAGTTTTCTAAACTTGCCGCAGTTCTTTCAACATTTTTTGGATTTCAACTCTAGACTTTCCACTCGTCTTCTGATAATTTCTGATGAATAGAGACTTGGATTTTGAATAAAATAATCTATCTCAGGAACATTTTGTTCATTGAAATTGTTTTTAGTGACTTCACACCGTTGTAAAGAGCATTAAAAAAATGCGTGCAAAGCAAATGAAACTTAGCAGGTTAAAAGTACCTTGTTCGAAGCAGTGTAAAATTTTGCTTTAGAATTCTTCAACGGATCTCTTACTACTGAAATTGTCTAAAAAACTATAACACACCTATTTCCGAACTCAGCAATTTTCAGGGCACTGATGGTAATATCTTTCGATTATATATGATATTGAAACTGAGTGGACCCGGTTCATGATCAGCGAGGTTGTGTTTTAATGTTTGTATTACGGTTTGGTTTAAGTCCTAGAGGCTTGTGGTAGTTGGAATATTCTGCTGCACAGTTTAGAACCAAAATGTCTTAGCGTACCGTACTCCTATACTCAACGTTGAGTTGAGAAGGGGTTCCAGCGCGAGTAAGACGCTCGACTAAAGTGGGGGTGGTAGCTGGAACCCTAACTTTGGGGTCCTAGCTTCAATCCTTCCACATTTGTTGTTCCCTTGCATCCATGTACTCTGGTTCTTCAGGTAAAAATTATGAGTTTCAGCTATATTGGCTTCATTCTTTGTTCTTTTGGCGCTCGAATCCTTATGATGATGGGTAAAAGAAGCAAATGTTGTGATAAGTGTTAGAATGTCCATGACGGCTCCTTTTCGGGTCGCTCATGCTAAATGGTAGTTATCGACATTTATGTACTGCTATATCGCTGTGTAACGGATGGGGGTGAAGTTTTGGAGAATTGTTGTGGCCCGACGAAAGGAGGGCATACTTTGTGTTATGCCAGCTATTGTTGAAGTCGGATATGAGTTCTGTTTTTTTTTAAGTGTGCTATATTGTGTTGCGTGGGCATGATGCATTGCACTTGGCTGAGTAGGATAAAATATGGGAGCAATAACGTGGTAATTGAAGTAATTTGCATTGAAAGCAGAGAAAGATAGAAGACACTCATGACTTTAACGCATCACCTTACAACAACATAGCAACTTTGGTAGAAATCAACTAAATAGTCTACGACTGTAGTAGTAGTCGTTAACTGAGTTCATTATCTCTCAGCACTACTCGATGAGTTTTGATCTAACAACAAAAATTGTGAAGTGTTACAATTGATATTATTTCAAATTCAGTGGCGTTTACTCAATAGAGGTTAATTATGGTCTTTTGTTCATGTTACTTCTACTAATAAACACAAAATGGTACATCAGTTCTCTGTGCCCAAATGCAGTGATTTGGAGGAGGCTAGAGGGTCCCGCGTAGTAAATGCGGTGCTGAACAAAGTGGCATAAATGCTAACAACAGCATCCCTTGACTCTATTTGTAAGCAGAAAAATTAATGGGGGAAAAAGATTTCCATCTGCTTTCTGAAAATGTAATACGCATGGTGTTCAAGATGTCATATAAAGCATATGCCTAAACACTGAATTTATCTTTGGTAAACATGATGTAAGCATGTGCAGACTTGATGCATTTTATAAGTTCCTCACTGGCTTGAACGAATATACTAATTGAATTGCTGAGCTATTGGTAGAAATTAGCTAAAAAGCAAGATACTTTCAAGTTTTTATTAAACTCTGGTCTAAACATTTACCGTCAGAAACAGTTGATTTTAGTGACTGAGGTAAAAAGTATCAAAAAAGCTATGAGAGCCTAACCTTGCTTGGGATGAGGAAATTTTGGAGTATTATTCAACATTTTTACATGTTATAGAACGTTTTTGAATATTATTATAGATTTTTGAACATGATACAGTAAATTGGCCGATTAATTTTTACGGATAATTATCAACTATTATGGAGGATTATGTTTAAGTGGCATTAATAAACATGCCTGAGAGCCAGTGAGAAAAACACATAAGTGTTTTTTTCTGGTATATGGCTCAGTTTCGGCCTGATGGGATAAACTGATGTTAGACGTGGGTCACTAACACTGGAAACGTGCTCCAAATAAACCATTTACGTAGTATTTGTGATAAAAGAGGTTATACGTGCTCCCAGACGAAAGCTGTCCGATCTGCGGCAACTGACCCTGCCCTCTGCAGTCATTTTGTGGTGGTGTCCCTCTCCCCGGTGGTCAGATGTGCGGGTGCCTGCGCCGAGTTAGCACGGGTCGCGATGCCAGGTGACTGTGACCTGACGAGGTGGGCTGTGTGCTGCGCGGTCTTATGTTTTGTGTCGTCTCAAGTTATAGCGTCAGGTGAGTTCTTGCCTTCTTCATTTGTACATGTATAAGCAGCACTCGGTTTGCGAATTTCCTGATAACGACGATCCATTTTAATTGTTGATCTTTAAATATTTTCCCTAAAAAATGGGGTTGAGTCCAATCGAAGAAATGGAAAATGATTGGAATGAAAATTTGTTAACAGTAAAGCCTTTTAGAGCATGAAGTTAATGTATCACCTGGCAGATCGCATTTGTCAAATCGTAGGTTTACAATAATAATTACATCAAAAATGAAGCATTTACATTAATCGTTTCATTATTACGATTAAATTGTCGAAATGAAATGGGAGAGTGAAGAGTAACCTCAGTGAGCAAAACAGTTATTTTACTGTTCAACGTACGGACAACACTTCATAGTGTAACTAACCCTATTTAGCACAATTGGTATTTTATTTTTAGTATACAAACATATTTCTCGCCACGTTCAATTCAATTTCGATTGAATTTTCAATTCAATTTCAATTTTCAATTCATAACGAAACAGCCTGATGCGGCATTGTTTGCGTAGTTTTCAGTTGGGTAAAATTTTCTTACTATCAATACATGGAAATTAGAGAAAATATCTAAAATGTGTCATATCCGAGTGAAACTAACAGTCAAACGTACTTTGCCTTGTTGTTGTATGATATTTTGATTATGATTTCGTAGCACAAATGAAAAAAATTACCGAGTTCATTCAATTGCTGAGCTACTGATGTAATAAAAGAACGAAATTATTTATAAAGAAATATAGCACAACACGCACATCTAATACAAATAAAAACAAACATAAATGCAAAAATGAATTTCAGAGCTTGTTCATGATTCGATGAGCGAGATAATTTGTTTATGAATCCTCAATTCAGATTACGCATACTTTTATTTATCATTTGAAATGCATGTGTTACTTGTGAAATATTGTGCTCTACAGGTGCGTAAATTACAAGTCTTTATGTGAGCCGAGTGTTCGTAAAACATATGCTTCAAAGAATCTAGTCACATCAGCTCATGCTCATCATGAATCTTGCACTGAATTTGCATATTTTTAACAGATAGTTCCTGATTTATAAACACAAAATGTTTGACGACGTGAAATTCTCTAGTGCAGCTTCCTGGATACTTAATCTTTATTAAACTCTCTAATCCGGCTTTTCGGTCAGTTTTTTGTCAATAAACTACGCTTTAGCTATCTTTCTTGTTAGCATTATTTTATGCAAAGTATGCCAGTGTACATGGAAATATTATTGAAATTTAATTTAAAGCCAGAGCGCAAATTATGGCGATAAAGCTCAGCTGAATTCAGCCAACAAGCCGTACGGGATGTTAATATTCCAATGAAGTTGACACATGAAAATATCATTCATCAGGTTTAAATTACCTTTCAATTCCAATACGCAACGATAATTATCTACAGCCGAGTCGAGACGCATTTCATGAATTCAGTTCCATTCGGATATTGTGGTTGATATTTTCTGATCCCAACGGAAAGGGGCATAATTAAGGCTTGAAGTGCGGGGTCGTCCACAGAAAACAGTATATTTCCACAAATTTTGATACATAAAATGTATTGTAACTCGCCTTTCAAAAATTTCTCAATATGAAGGTCCTTAACTGATAGAAAAACCATACAAGGTGGACAATATTGTCAGGTGTTAATTATGTTATTGGTAGAAACAATGAAAACATGTTGACTTAGATATTTTATTCACGGCAAAATGATTTATAACCACTTCAAATACTACTGGAGAATACCTCGGAGGATCTTCGCTATAAGTTAAAACGAGAGAAAAAAAGACATGAATCACTCTACTGAAACATTAAAACACAGCCCCGTGAAAAGGTCCGCTAATAGTAATTTATAAAGACACATAGCGCAACACGCACATCTAATACAAATAAACAACTATACATACAAAAATAAATTTCAGAGCTTGCTCATCATACGACGAATGAGATGATTTGTTTATGAATCCTAAGTTCAAATTACGCTTACTGTCATTTATCTACTGTGTTTATATTTTGGGATACAGAAACATGCGACGCTTGCTGAGGTAGCCATTGATTTCTTTTCAAACGGTGAGTCAGTGTACTTAATTTATTTACTGAAATAAAAATTTATTTTTCAGTAGAATTTAAGCGCTAACTGGTGGCAGAGCGTTTAGCAAAATGTTCTCGTCATGACTTTCAGTTTGTATTTTTTTGCAAAAAAAAATTCGTGCTACATTGGACTGACGACTGCATTGCTCAATTTGGTCGAAAGAAAATATTAAGAAAAGTAGATTTAAAAAAGACTTAGAAACGCAGAAATAAACTAGTTTCTAATTTTCTATCAGAATTAAAACAAAATCAAGTAATAGCTTGAAAAGAATAAAAAACATATTAAGTTTCTCATTCTCTCGGTATTCCCAATAATAACACACAGACATGGTAGATGAAATAAAATAGAAACACGGTGATACATTGGTGTCATTTAAAAGTAACAAATAGCTGTAAAAATTCTATACATAGATAACAAATAAATATACTTTTGGTTTCACAATCGATTGCTCTTTTCAGGCTAAGTGTGAGTGTTCGCAGTAGGGATAATAAGAAATGAATAAAATTAACCAAAACAAGTACATTTATTTCAGCTTCGCAAAGTTCAAAATGCTGACCCCAAAGTAGCAGTGAGTAGATTTAACGAAAGGTCGATCCTTCAGTTTCAATTTATAACAAAATGTTACAGTACGGTATTCTCTATGACAGACATGTAAAATGGTGTGACAAGTTTGTCTTAGAGTGTTTTACAGTTTGAGAGTTTTTATGTGCGTTGGAAGCTTATTCCCCAAAAGAGCGCCAGAAAATGAGCGACTTTTTTGTCTTAGATCAGATGAACGTTTACTCAGACATCATTCTTCTGATTGGATTTTTTTTGTGCGGAATGTTGAGTGGAAGAAATTTTTTCAACATCAGTGGTATTCTGGGGGAGGTAGTGAGACGAGAGCACTTGTCGGACTTTATGACTGTGGAACCTTTCTGGTATTGGGGTCCAGCCAAGTTTTCTAAAGAGAGGGTTGTATAATCGCATTTCCTTAAATTACTTTTACACACCACTTTGGCTGCGAAATTCATATATTTTTGTAATTCTTTTTGAAGATAATGAGGTAAGTCTCTCCACACTAGACTCCAATAGTCCAAACGCGATAACACTAAAGACTGAGTCACCAATAATCGGAATTTGGCGTCAAGCTTGTATTAAAGCGACAAAAAACATTGAGGTTCCGCTAATTTTATTGCAAATTGCTCCCACGTGTGGTTTGAAAGTCATATTTTAGTCAAATTAATCAAACACCAAAGTTTTTAATTTCTCCATTGACTTGATTTTATTGTCTCTAAACGTTAACATAAATTATGGGGATTTTCTCATCGCATTGTTTGTTTAAAAAATAATGCATTTCACTTACGTTAGGTTCTAGCCCAATTTTGTTATTCCATGATTTCAGGATTTTTATCAGACATTCAGCGTTGCCTAATGTTTCTTTCAAATCAGCTATCGAACTTGTCATGGCTTTTTGGACATCATTAGCATACATTGTAATTTCGGTGCCGGTATAGTATGATGTCTACCGTCGGTTTTCTGGTAGAGAACGAAATCTCCCGTAAATTGAAATAATTATTAAAGATGAAGATTATTTGGTTAGGGATGAATCTTAAGACATTTATTACAAAACATTTGTTACAAAAGGTTATTCTGTTATTATTTGTAAACCAATTTGACATTGTTTAAGAAAGCAGTAAGTTGAGCCTCTTGTTTTCTCATAAGTTTCCCACAGAAATGGTCCAAATGAGATTGGAAATGCTCATGAGGTAATGCTCTTTTCATTTTTAGGGTGTCGATTTTGGTATATTTTACATATTTATAAGAAATATAATTTTAATCTTATGCACTATATACAACATCGTATCGTAGATAATTTACAATTATTATTGAAAAAGAAATTCAGAACAAGAAACACATAGGATAAAGAGGTTTGTAGATAATAAACCCGATGGTAGATATCATACTATACCGGCACCGTGATTTCTGCGTTTACTGGCATGGTGGGGAAAACATTGATGTAAATAGAAAATAAGAGCGCATCAAGTATTGAACATTGAGGAACTCCAAAGTTATTAGGTCTGAATGGAGACATTTTGTTTTTTAAGCACAGTGCGTGAGAGCGATTCAGTTAGACAGTAAGTAGCTTTCAAACCACTGTGTGTCGGTTCTGAAGTTCGATAATTTCTACAGGAGTTTTTTATGCTCAACACTGTCGAACACTTTGGAGAAATCAAGCAGTAGTAAGAGAGTTAAATTTTTCGGTCATATCATCGTGTATTTTTCGTGATGTTAAAGCAAAGCATCATAAGTACTGGTGCTCCTTCTGTCAGCAAATTGATTGCAATGATGTAGATGTGAACCATCGATGTGAGACGAAAGCTGCTTTGTTGTTACTTTTTTTTTAATATTTTAGACATAACAGGGGGGGGGGGGGAGACTGATTCGTCTGTAATTTGATGCTTTATTCATATCATCAGATTTGTGTCATGGCTTAATTATCGATAGTTTTTATTGATCAGGAAATTTTATTGTGGTTATAGATGCAATTATTATCAAACAAATCACGGGTATTGTAACGGGGAAGCTGTCTTGTAAATATTGAAGACTAATATCATTATGTCCAACTGATTTAGTATCTTTTAGTGAGGATTAAATTTTTCTTATCTCTGTAATGCTTACTGGACTTGGTCTCCATTTGTTTCTTGGATTAGGGGATGAAAAGTGGTGAAAAAACCTGTGTAAACAATTATCGACCTATCTCCGTACTACCAATTATTAGCAAAGTATTCGAAAAGATTGTGTATAAAAAAGTGTACCCTTATTTTGAACAAAAATCATTTCTTAACGATGAACAATACGGCTTTCGCTCTAAAAAATCAACAACACAGGCTATATTAAATCATTTACAATTCCTCTATTCTAATATAGATGAAGGAAAGTCTGTCTTCTCTGTATTTCTTGACTTTCGAAAAACATTCGATTGTGTGGACCATAAAATACTACTCTCGAAACTACACTGTTATGGCATTCGAGGGATTGTCCATGATTGGTTCAGATCATACCTAACAAATCGAAAGTAATACGTTGTCATTGACGACGCAAAATCAGACCCACAGACAATTAGCCATGGAGTTCCACAAGGATCTGTTCTTGGGCCTCTCCTGTTTCTGATTTTTATCAATGATATTGTAAAATCTACATCATTCTTCAAATTCATACTTTTTACCGATGACAGTACGGTTTCTGCGGTCCTTCCGAACCAAAATCCCGCTATGATTGTGGAGAGTATAAATAATGAACTTCATAAGGTTTCATCGTGGCTCAAAGCTAATAAAATAAGCCTTAATATTGATAAAACAAATTATATTACATTCTCATACAAGAAAAATGTATCTCTCCCATGTATTAAAATTGGCGAAGGTGAAATCGAAGAAACCAACTCATGTAAGTTTCTGGGCATCATAATAGATAAACATCTGACCTTCAAAGAGGACATCACTCATATTAGTTCTAAATTATCAAAATCCATCGGAATCCTGAATAAAGTTAAAAATTTTCTGCCTGAAACAGCTTTACAAATGCTCTACCGAACGCTTATTTCTCCATACTTGCAATACGGAATAGAAGCATGGCACGGAACTGATAAAAATAAAACCAACAAAATTTGTACTCTGCAGAAAAGAGCTATCTGAGCGGTAAAGAACCTAGAATATAATGCTCACACAAATGATTCTTTCAAAAATTTACAAATACTTAAACTTTCGGATCTCTACAAAATCTCCCTTTGTAATTTCATTTACAAAACATTAACAAATGGTGGCGACAATAGCCTAAGACAATTATTAACTGCGCAAACTGGTCATCACGACCATTTAACCCGAAATAGAAGTAAATTCATGCTTCCTTATTATTCAAAGGCCCGGTCGCAACACGGTATCCTCTTCGTTGGAACCAAAACTTGGAACTCTATACCTGCAGAGATCCGTGAATGTAATTCGTACAAAGTATTCAAAAGACATCTTGAATCTCACTTCCTATCAGAATACTAGTCGTGTAAGATCACCGTGTCAAAATCTTGTCTCCTACATGTAACTAATGATAATGTCATAATGTAACTTGCCTTGGGTACCATAACCGATCTTCTGTCTGCTCTTGAATCGTTTTATCGAACATACTGTTAAATATAGCCGATTTGACCTATATTGTAAAATACAGCATAAAATATCGAGTTAATTATCTCAATGATCAGTCTAATGCGAAACTAGGTTAAGTGAACTAGGTTAAACATTTTTGTACACCCTATAATAACGTGATGGTAGGATGCCCTAGAAGCAGCTGAACTTGTTCGGGCCCACAGGTAGCTATACTCAAATTTGACCGTTGTACTAGACTCAAGAAACATTCTACCTCTGTATCACCTGTGGTAAATAAATTGTTTTAAATTGTTTAAATTGTTTAAACATTGTTTAGATTTGTACTTGTAGATGTGTTGGGAGCGAGGCTAGATACTTCATTGAATACTTCTTCCCAAACTTTTAGAAGAAAGTATTGAAATCCATCGCCGTTTTCGAAGCGTTGTCAAAATTACTTTTGCAGTTTAACTTTTTAGACTGAACAACTTCTTTAGTGAATGAATATACACGCTCTTTTGGATTTCATTTTACCGTCAACAGTTCTTTGTGGAGTTGGTCTTGTTTTCTTCACTAACTTTTTTCCGTAAGATCTTCTCGTGATGCTTTAATAGATTTCGGAGAGTATGTACTGTCTGATTTGTTCCGTTTGTACTCTCGCTGGTTATGTGATCGCTTTTAGCTTCTTTGTACTCTTTTATCTCATCTGTTATCCATTAAGCATGTCTTAGGTGTACCTTGGGGTGAAGGAAGCGCATTCATTGAGGGCTGATACGAAATTGTCATTAAGAAGCGAAACTTGTGAATTAACATCATCGGAAGCTTTTACCCCGATGCTTCCCCACTCTGATATAAAAATTTTGTGACGTCATGCCGACGTACGGTGATGTGCACAGCACACAGCTGTAAGCCTAACCAGAAAGGGTCGCATATCAATGGGAAGCGTATCCTTGTTCTGGGAAAAAGAAGCCACCTTAAAATTAATTAACAAGAGCAATGCGTAACTGGAAGTTATGAAAGTATTTTTCACATAGTAATTTTAATTCACGTGACATTTTCTCAGATAGCGCTCCAAAATACGGGAATGAGTAGTATAAATGGTCTTTATTGTCATAAATTCCAGTTATGCGTCGCTCTTGTTTATAAGGGGGATTTTTTCCGGAACAACGATACGCTTCCCATTGATATGCGAGCCTCTCTGGTTTAGTCTTACAGTTGTGTGCAGTGCACATCACCGTACGTCATCAGGACGTCACGAAATTTTTATATCAGAGTGGCGAAGCATTGGGGTAAAAGCTTTCGTACTGCATGGGACCCAATTAACACACCTCTCTCACTCCGCAGTATGCACAATCACGCCGAAAGAAGCAACGTACCTATATCTTCTGCCGACTTCAAAATCTTAGACTCTGCCTAAGCCCCTTACGACCTTACGATTTTAGAGCCTATACTTATTTTTAAACAAAAACCCGCCCTCAACAATATCGACAGTTCATACCCGTTGAAAATAGTGAATAGATGGCAATCTTTTCAATTACATTTTCCTATTACCTATTTTTGCTTTCGTGATATCTTTTAATGACTATCATTAACATTTATTTTTTATCAGGTACATTTTCTGGAATTTTCTTCAATTTCAATAAAAATAGGAGAGCAAAAATCACAGATAAATTTCATTACACTGAGAACGTTTCGGGTAAATACCCATCATCAGCTCATTAAAAGAATCTGACATATATCATTGGAATAAAAAATAAACGTAAATGTACAAACAGACATAAACACGGATTTAAAAGTACAAAAAAAAAGTAAAAAGTAAAAATGCAGTAAATAACACGAAACAACTAAGAACCTATGATGCTAAGAGGGTATGAACTCAACTGGTTGTTAAGAGAAGGCTTTCATTTAAAAATGAAAAGCGATTCTAAAATTCTAAGATCTGAAACACTTGAAGCTAAACGTACTACTTAAAAATGACTAGAGTGAGGAGTTATATTACACGTTTCAGCATGATCGCGAACAGCGGAGTGAGATGGTCGGGTCAATGGAACACCAGTACGGTAACTAACTCCAACATGCTCGCCCACTCTAGCTCCGAGAGTACGTGTGGTCATGCCAAAGTACTCAGATGCACATCGTGCACAACTCTATGAATACACTAGTGAGGCCTGCTTGGTAGAAGGAAGTTTGTCTTTGTAATTGAAAAAAGGACCAATTGTAAATTTGTTACTTAATATTATTTGAAATTTTATACTTGTAAAATGTATAGAAAGCAGGGCAAGTAATTCAGTTTTGAGTTTTTCAGAATACGGTCCAAAGTATGGTAAACACAAATAAATTGGTCGAGAGATTGGTTCTTGAATGATCGAATTTGGTTCGACATCAACATTGCTAAAAACTTTCCAATTTGGTGTTCAATAAATGAAGACCTAAAACCATTTTGGCGGAAAATTCGATCAAAAAAAGAGAATTCTAAATGAAGGACGCTAAAATTAGAACAAATTTTGTAAGCACGAGCAAGCAAAGTTTTAATGCAATTCAGTTCAAAATTGAAAGTGCAATAACTATGGAAACTCATTCCTAGGCCAGAGAAAGTATTTTTTCGGTGCACCAACACTTCAAATTTATTCTCTAGTTTAGTCACTAAACAATCCAGGAAAGGTAATGTATTATATTCTTCACATTCCATAGTGAATCGTATATTTTTATGCTTACTATTAAGGAAGTCGAAAAATAATGTTGCATGGGATTCCTCACGGAACAGCAAAAAGTATCGTCTATGTAACGACGGTGAAATATGGGTCGGAGGTCATTGGGATCGGAAGCTAAAAGGAATTACATAACCAGCGAGAGTACAAACTGAACAAATCAGACAGTACATACTCTCCGAAACCTATAGAAGCACCACGAGAAGATCTTACAGAAAAAAGTTAGTGAAGCAAAACCATTTTTACTTTTTACCTTTTTTTGTACTTTTAAATCCGTGTTTATGTCTGTTTGTATATTTACGTTTATTTTTCATTTCAGTGATATATGTTAGATTCTTTTAATGAGCTGATGATGAGTATTTACCCAAAACGTTCTCAGTATATTATTTTTTTATCTTTTACTTTAGACCTAATAATTTTATATTTTTTTTGAACTGATGATGGAGCTGGACTCTGAAACATTTTCCTATTGAATATTATCAATTTCCTTGGAATTTTACCTGTTTTAAATTTCCTCATTAATTTACGATTCTAATAAAGGACTGACCTGTTCAGATATATGCAATAAGTAAACTCTAATGTTGGGTGCAGAGCTGTTGATGGGTGTCTGTAAAGACTGACGATAATGAAAGACTTGTGTTTGTTCACTTGAACCTTGAGCCGCACCATTTCTACGTCTTCATAATTTTCTCTGGTTGGAAATAAGGATTTTCAGCAGACACCTTTAATGGCAATGCATCAACCGCTACTTCTTTTATTCACGACTTTGTCCTAACAATACAATGCGCACCCGGTGATATTGAAGTATAAACTTCCGATTCGTGGGTCAAACCATGCTTCAGATCTGAATAAAATGTCGATGTCACTGGTGATGAACAGTACTCTTATATCATTCATTTTATCACTAAGACAACTGTCATTTGTGTGTTTTACTATGAAATTATTTTTATAAATACTTGTTCATTTGATGTAGTGTATTTACGAGGTCTAGCGGAGTATTTTGTATTAACCTTTTGTTCAGTGTTACCCAGTTTACTGGCTGTGGCATCGGTTACAGGGGAAAAATCACCTACTACCTTCTACCCACAGGGCGAACGCTTTTGACCTCTAGGCCGCGGTGACCAAAATGAAGGATTGTCTGCATGATTGACTCCCAAACCATCGCTGACTCATCTAAAATATCAGAGCAGACCATGCTTTACGCTATGAAATTATTTGTGAAGTATGCTTTCCGTTTAGTGAGTTAAATTTTATAGCCAGCAATACTATTGAAATCTTGTTTCTGCATTTGTTTCAGCATACACTCATCGGCCGGATTCAAGCATCCCGGATCAAACAGTCGGCGTTCACTTCATCGCACCTCATCATATATGGCTTCCAGATAAACAAGATAGCGAGGCTGAAGAGCTGAGTAAGTCAAAGCACAATGACATTTTCATGAATGAAAATGGTCGTCCAACGTATGATGCCAGCGATTCGACGCTGCTTCAGAGAACAAAGAGAAAAGTGATCTCAAGAGGAGGTTTTTATTTGCTTCGGAGTAAAATGCTTGGTTCACCTTGGATGAATCCTGGCTCAGGAGGCCCTGGTAGTTACTCGCGAGATTTGCACGGGGCGTACACAGGTGGCTGGGGTAGCCGCAGCGGGATGGGACGGCGGTACGGCGGTGGCAACCGTGGACGTCATGGGAACCGGCGTGGGGGCAGCGATCGGAGACGAAATGGCCGGAGGAAAATAAGCCAAAATTTAAAAATGGAGATCGGCCAATATGCACAACAGAAAGGAGCGAAAGAGGCTGCAGAGCAATACGAGAGTCGGGTTGGCAGGAAGTTGAAGGAAAGGATTGTAGAGAAGTTTGCCAGACGATACAGGCTTCGAAAGGAGAGAAGATCTGAGCGAGCAAAGGATGGGCGGAAACGACTGAAAGAAGAACGTCTATGAAAAACAAGTGCCCGGAAAGTAAAGTGTAACCTCTAGAATAATTTGCAGAGCGATAACCATCTTCTTATTTCAGATTTGCTAGACTACAGCGTCTATAGGAAAGGATTTTACTATAACTTTATAGCCCGCCCTTTCGGTGAGAGTACGTGATAGAATACAGAGCAGTAATTATAGCAAAATATACTTATTTTCTCAGCATCTTTCCATGCTGGCGAATTCTAATGATTCGATTTCCACGAAAACTAGTGTTTGCTGAACAAATGGCTGAGAGCGAAGCTTAAAGGTTCAAGGTGCATCCATACGTGCCGACAGAGTTATTTTGATTTACAGAGCGATCGAAAGCTGCAACACGTGAAAAAATGATCATTTGTCTGATATTCTGTTAAAATTGCTCATGTACAAAATATGTGCACCATACATTTTATGCCACTAAAACTTACAAACAACGAGCCTCGGCTTCGAATTTTCGTAAGAGTAACAGAACATAGGGCACACTGTGGCATTGAGTCATATTGCTCTGTTACCAATGAATAAATGCTGAAAAAATTATTTGCAAGTCTGTGATGTGCCAGACGAATCCATTGATGAATATTTCAAAATCGAGCATACTTCAAAATAAAATAGCTAAAGTTTCACTTTTCAACAACATATTAACGGTAATCTAAGCTAAGGGCTTGCCGTAACCAGAATCTAATGAAAAATACACACGTAAATGCTGGGATGTCAAGTTCCTTGGCATGTAACTGTCTTATGATAAACGCAATGAGCTTGAGAGAGTTAGCCGGAGGCAGCATTACGTCAAGCTCATTTAAAGAGTAAATTGCGCATGTTCTGCGGAAAAGTATTATTTTGCTTATGTCCGGCATCGAAATGTTGTATGATTAATCCTAAAATTGCTTGTTTTCTGGAGCGGATTTAGCTTAGCTAATCGTCACTGCCTGAAGTCATACATTAACTCAACGCAAATGATGCATTAGCGACTTATTCATGCAGTCGTTCTTAGACATATTTTTCTCGATGCATTAAATTCTGGAAAATTGCACTTGTTGCTGGAAAACAAAGTTGTCGAAAAAAGTTGTTGTAGCCCGTTCTGCAACTGATTTGTCCGAATAGTTTTATTAAGCGGGCAATGTGTTTCTTTTTGAGGCTAATAATAGCCAAATCGTTTGTTTAATTTCGACATGGTAACCATGTTGGTATTAACAGTAGTAACTTTAAGGTATACTACGAGCTCATTAGTAAAAACTTACGACATGGAGGTATTTGGAGCTCTGACCAGGGACCACTAGAGCTAGCTCTACAGGTTGTCTACGTTTGTCCTGGAATTCTCGCAACTCAACTTTGATCTGAGTGCAATAACTTAGAGTAGTTAATAGTTAACCAGTGAACTAAACTACCGAATTATTATATGCGTTATTAATATATAAATTCGATAGACTATGGCCCTTATAATTAACAAATAGCATCTACTTGTAGAATAAAAAGAAGAACCAGAGTAAAAACGTACATCACATTTATTGCAAACGTTTTGAAATTATTCAAATTCCATCACCAGTGATGAAACAGGACAAAAATGGCTAAAATTTTAGGATCTTAACAAAGAACATATATTTATATATATAGACATTTAGAAAATTTTGTGGAATATATATATATATATATATATATATATATATATATATATATATATATATATATGTATATATTCCACGAAATTTTCTGAATGTCTAAGAACCCTAATTTGTATTCATTCATACACAAACAGTTGCATATTCCTAATTTACACAAGCACACATGTACACACTAATCCAGATACACCAGTGAACACACACTATGTATGAACACACACACACACACGCCGAATTACGTCAGAAGGGGGAGGCAATTGTTAACTTTACGGCACTAATATCTTAGTTGAGGTTAGGCTTATGAGTGAATATGAAAAAGGACTCTAAAATTCTAAGGTCATGATCACTATTAGCTCAACATAAAGTGGAAAAATTACTACTTTTGAAGGCATGGTTTGAATTCTCACACTGATCTCTAATTGCTGATTGGGGTGGAAGGGTTAGTGCACGACCAGTTTTATGAGATATTCCCGCGTGTTGGCTATGTCTGATGAATTGTTGGAGTTTGGAACTACCAACGTTAGCCTGCATGCAGCAGTCACACAAAAATAGACGCAGCCATACCACAGTCGCTCATTCAATCGTTCCTTCCTGCTAAAAAGGATACAATCTTAAAACTATTTCTATAAAACACTCTGACGTCGACCGTTGCAAAAACCTATATACGACCCAAAGACACTGCCTCCCTCCTCGGCTCTGCGTTCAAACAACCCCTGAGTGGCAACTTGACGTACAAAGTCTGCTTTGCAACGCTCAAGGTTGAAGGAGAGGGGCAAATTTTACGATCTAAAAATTTTCTTGAAAAATGCTAAACAAACGATTTCGTATGTTTGTTGTAAAGCAATAATTTTTACAATATATTCAATTTTAAGATGGAATATTTCATATGTACTCGATATGCGGTATGCTTGATGAAATAAACTGTAAATACATGATTTTATAAATCCTTTATATACACAGCTGAAAGAGTTCACAGCAAGACCAATGCGTTGGCTTAATGTAGGCAGAGGTAATGAATTTTGAATTCAACTTTTTTATGAGGACGTCTAGGAAAGGGATTGTTTTGTTCTACTTTGATTGTAAATTTAATATTAGGCTCATGTGCGATAATAATGAAAAAAACTATTGGCGACCATTTCAGAGCGAAACAAAACAAAATATCATCCATCTTTCTTCGGTAAAATAATGGGTTACACTCCAGTGGACATTGGCCCAAAAAATAATTTCCAATTAAGTGGGCTGGAAAAGAGTTCCCTATTAAAGGAGAGAGGTTAGAGTCCATTGCAAGTCCATCAATTTGCTTGTACATTTTACCATTCAATACAAGATACTAATCTTTCAGCGCAACTTCAAGTAAACGTTTAAATTAGGATTTTTCAACTGTTTGCGTATAAATGAATGCAAATTAGGGTTCTTAGACATTCAGAGAATTTTGTGGAATATGTTCTTTATTACGATCCTATGTTCTTTATTAAGATCTTAATTTTTTTATTTTCTCCTGTTTCAGCACTGATGGTAGAATTTTATTAATTCCGAAGCGTTTGCAATAAATACCATGTTCGTTTTCACTCTGATTCTCCTTTTTATTTCACGAGTAAGATTATCGACTAATCTCCCTATTGGAAATATAAATAGCATCATACCAAGCAAGTATGCTTTCATTGCAGGGTATAAACCAGTTTCCACAATCAATTGTGAAACCCTAGTTCTAATTCTTCTTAATATCTGTGTTCTGCGTATAATGTAGCTAGTAATTTAAAATAATATTTATTTATATTAAATGCAATCATACTCTGGAAGCATTGAACTACATTCGTGATAATTTATTTACCAAATTCAGTAGACGAATGTCTCGTGCTGCACCACCAATACTTTGATTTGATTTATGTTCAATCAAAATTGCTCTTGATCCCATTCTTCAACATTTCAGTAATGTAATGTGCTAGGATTCAATAAAACCTTGTCCAAACCTAATTCATTACTTTTTATGAATTTATGCGTTAGAAACTAAATTAACTTATTGAATTCATAACATTATGTACAAATTTCGCAAATTCAAAGATACTGAGATGTTGGACTTTCTCGACAGGTATTGCAATAGAACCTACTCGTCTTGAATTTCATTATTATCTTAAAAACCGAATTTAATAAGGTTTTAATTGAACTTGCAATACACTGCAATACACGATATAATGAATAAAGTTTTTTCTGTTATCCAAATTCATTACAGGTTTTATAATTTATTCCAACCTGCACAAGTGACAGCCAGATTTCGACTGAAACTACACCAACCATGCTCAACTCATCTACTCAGCTACATGGAAAACCGGACGCCCCAGGCAGGGAACCTTCAGAAATATTTATAATTCCATATTTCCTCAATTTAAACAGTACTCCAAGATTAGTACCCGATTAGTTCAATTATACTGCAGCTGTAGAACTGAATTACGACTAATGTCCATTATCAGAAATGGTTAAACACTGGGTAGCGTAAGAATGCTTGAACTCGCACTTTTGAAAATTATTTTTTTTTATTCATTCTTAGTTTCATACAATCATTGCAACGCACCGAGATAGTTATCATTTGAACACTTGATGAACTACTTCATCGAAGGAAACAAATAAATTATTAATATTTATTCATTTAGAGAACGTTCACTCAAAAAGGTTCTAACTTCACAAAGATCTCGTATTTTTAAGTCTGGCAATCGAGATTAAACTCCGCATAATTAACTCGGTAAACTCTGTCACCAAAATAATCATCATAGGGAAAAAAAATATGGACGGCAGAGTGACTATTTCTATCGTATGTCTGTAGAATCTATGCCCGTGCAAGAGCAAGCCCTCCGTGAGGGCTCATAAAAAACAGTCTACTGTATTTTGAAGATAGCTCGAAGAATAGATTTGCAAACACAACTCCTCGACTCTAGCAGTTGTGCTCTACGAAATTAAATTTGGTTCCATAAGCCTCCGACGTAAGGGTTGAGATGCACCTCTCAGTTGCGAGCAGGGCTTCTGTAGAAGAGTGCTTAGCTAAAAGCTCTCACTCAGCCAGGAAGTTCTCACTTTAGGCGCCCCAACTTCTCTCTTGTCTGCCTACTCACTGACCTGCGCTCACTACGTCACCCCTGCGATAGAGACAATGTTCAAGAGATAAGCTCATCTGAACTCTTCTTTACCCATTCTCTCCAGCAGAAATAATCTACTGATTAGAAATTTTGCTCGCAGAAATTTTGCTCACACCTATCGGAAAAATTTCAAGTTTTTCTCAACTAAATCATTCCGACGTGCTAGTATAATTCCGACGAGGCTCCTCCCTTTACAACTTTTCAATTAAATGTACGGTGTTATCCATGAATCAATTGCTACACTCGCAGTCCATGAGTTCAGCTGCAGAAACCCGAGGCCAAATCGAAAAGTCGCTTCAAAATGTTCTTGGCACAAATTTCACTACGCTTCGTTTCGTCACTCTAATGCGAGAATTCTCGTCTAGAATATAATCCCTTGCACAGGGAGAGGCAGCACAATGTCATTGATTGGCAATGGGAACGAAAAAAATCTTGAACAGAAGGACAAACTTGAAACTTAAGCAGAAAATGTGGAACATAAAGGGAATCAATTTCTAATCAGGATTGAGTTATTACACTTTCACACACACACACAAATAATTGAAATATTTAATATAGGATTTTAACCGGTGCACCAGCTCAAAGATTATTTTTACTGAAGTGCAAGTATTTCCGAGAGAAGAAATATTGATGAATGAAGTAGACTGCGACGGTTCTAACAATACTTGAGCAACAAGAAGCAGAGAAGGCGAACAATAAGAGGAAAATAAGTCCAGCATAAAGAAAAACATTTCTCCCATATTCGGTCAACAAATGGTGGTGTTTTTCCTTTGGCTTACTTAGTTTATCACCAGGAACTTACAGTTCATTAAGTGCTATATGCATGCAAACGGATTGAGCGAAACTTAAAAATGCTACAGATTCACTGAGCGCTTCATTTACAAAATGAAGGGAATTATTAAACAAGCCAGAAAGTGCTAACAAATGGTTGTAGTTTTTAGTTTATTGTAAATTTTCTCGTAATTTTATTACCGATATTGAAATTGATAGACTTAGGAAAGGGTTGATGAATTGGAATGACAGGACGCGGACGCCGTCTCCCGAGTCCGTAACATTTTTTTGTTCTTCTAACATTTACATGATGAAATGGGTTATTTGTTCAGTGATTTTTACTCTTTACACTAAGATTATCGTTGGACCATAAATTATGAGTAGCAGTAGGTCAGCTGCTGAAAATTTCCTTAACCGAAAGACTTTCTCCGAGATGTGGAGACCTCAACTCAATCTGAATTTCATACTGAGCTACAAATGATTCCTGTCGATACAGCAAAATCTTTCGAAATTTACGTCAATATCCAAACATTTGAGCTAATCCCGCTATACGTCCTGCGTTATTAAAACTTAGATTTCATGCTGAGCTCAAAGTGGCCTTCTCACAAACAACATTCGAGTAAAAATTTTATCAGAGTCCAAGATAAAAACGGGGGGGAAGGGGGGGTTGGGGGTTTAACGAAATCCTAAAAAGTTCTAGTACATCCGTATCGAAATTTATAGTTAGCTTGAATATTAGTTTGCAACTTTTGATACAAATTGCAGTCACTTTAGCAAGCACTTTCCACAAAGATTAAGCCTTCTAGCTTTCATTGCAAAGCTCATCCTAACAATGCACTGTTTCTTTGAGTGCCCTTAGATGTGTGTAGCTAGAGCTATCCGCCGTTGATATGCGATCGTTTAGCTAGACCGTTAGAGGATTAAACTTTCATTATCTAGTCGTTGTGATATTTCTTTCCCCTGCCCCAACATGTTCGGGTCTCTCACTGGAGGCACAGATGTTGCGATTTGGCCTATTTCCATTAGACAAGCATGAAATTTTCCAAATGGAATTAATGTAAAAATTTCACACGATCAGCAGCACTATTTAACGGCATGCGTAACAATAGTCTATTCAAAAAACTCTTCTATGGATATGCGAAATGGTTCTCGTCAACGGCTTAACGAGGAAGTTTTGACATCGAAATTAACCACAAAAACTACTCTCAGGATAACTTGTCACTAAAGCACTTGGTAAAATGTCAATTCAAATAATTTCTCATTTTTTAAAGCTGGTGTATTTTAATGGCGAGGTCTGAGTGAGGCGTTTCATGTAAATATGCTTTCGTGTTCATGAGAATACTTTCTTTCGTATTGCCATATAACGAGAAAAAATCATCAAGAAGGCTTTCAAATAACTCCGATCTAGAACATTCACAGCCTAAAATTATATTACGCATTCCTACTTTGAAGCCCTCGCAGCGCTTCGAAAGCATGAAACCTTCCAGCCGCGAGCGTGGCCGCTGAGCGCACTGCTTATTAAGTCGAGCACTTTCCTTTTCTTCAGCAGCACGCAACGCGCACCAATAAGCCAGGTGTGCTGATGGTTCACACCACACAGTTTCACGATTTGTTGAGTGCATATCTGCTACCTCTTCTCTACAGGAGCAGGCGAATGAAATCTCGGGGCTTGCCTGACCGTCGTTTTCTTGTTCTTGTATGATCAATTTCAATAGGCCAGAAACGGATTATGACACATTTAATTCAACAGTCTCAGAATTCATCCTTTTACGACCACTTATGCCATATAATGCACAAATTATTGGGATCGCATAAAGGTTCTTCATAACAGAAGCTATCCTTCATTAAAAAAAAAATAATGATGTACTGTATAGCAAGAGAGCCCAGTTCGACTCACCATGAGAAAGGATGATTCCCAGTGAATATTTCTAAGATGAATAAATGATATCTTCTCAGGGCAACATAAACGTTTTATTTCGAAAAGAAATGTCCTTGAGTGTTTTCTAAAAATGAACATGAATTTGCGTTGTATAGAAGTACTTTTAGAATTTTATGTTCACAAACCCGAAGGAGAGCTCTTGCCTCTCCATCATGACGATCGAGTCCCTTTGTAACGGTTTGCGGTTGCCTATGGAAGCTATGCATGAGAGCGAGCTCGATGCGCAAGGACTGTTCTGAGGATAGCAGAAATGCACTATCTCCTCCCATCAATCAGAAAGATTCATTCGTTGGGTTAAAAGGAAGAAGTAATGTATGTGAAAAACAATAAAAACAGCTTTGCTTAGCAATTGCTTAGGGCGAAAGACCGCCTCTAAAGCTTGACGAAGAAAAAACAGAACATAGCTTAGAGCAATCAATTTTTTCTTTCAAGTAAAATATGAATTGCGACAGTAATGATGCATCATGTGATTTAAAGCTTTTAAATACTAGAGTAATGATGCAATACTAGGAATTGGGTGAATTATGCACCAAAGCAACAAAATGCGCGCTTGAAAATATTGATTTAAAGTACGAATGACCAAGTCGTCCGATATATACCAAGTCAACCGATAAAATTATCATAATGGAACCAGTGTGGGAAAATTGATAAAAATTAGCTAACGTATTGACGTAGCTTAAAATAACAATGATTGAAAAGACAGACTGTTTTAAATTCAGTAGAAGAAAGATAGAGTAATTTAACGGCACACATGATGTCTAAAGAATCGATAAATTTTCTGCTATGAATTTAAGCGAGATCTACGTAACGATTTTGGAGAGGAAAAATGCATAACAATAAGAGGCGAGTTGCACCATAGGCAGCAGCGGACGCCGTCAGCAGCAGGATATTTCAATTGACGCCGACGAGCGTGTGGCTCTTTGGGAAAGGAACTGCACGGCTTCAGAATGAGTGATGGCTTCTGTGAATCAATGAAATGATGCAAAGTTTTCGTGGACGTGATCGCATACGCTCCAATCGAGTTGTTGAGCGTTTCTCTAGAATTATGCACTACTTGTCAGCGTAGAATGAAGGATAGATAACTTTTCCGAGAAGCGAAGCACGATGCGGAGGTTCCCAAAGCAAAATTCATATGGTGTCTCAATAAGTTAATTTCACAGTTCACGGGACCCACACTAATACTGTACACTTTACACCACAACACGTTAAAAATTGCTGAGTTTTACTAGATACAAAAATTACAATATTCTGCATTATTATGCCTCGTATGGCTTATCTATTTGTATACCTCGGATGGTTTGTCAATTAGTACTCCTCGTATGGAACTTTTGTTTTAGGACGTCCTTTATTAAGAAACTTTCAAAAGCCAATATGTTGGCATGTATCGCATGTGGCAACTTGGAAAATAAACGTTTTTCATTTTTTTTATTTTGCATTTTTTCATGCTAATAAACTTTTTGAGCAGTACAGCTAACTTACTTTAAATCTAAAATTAAAGCTTTCATCACGTATAAATTTCCATTCAAGAAGAAAATCATTATCGTCACCTTCAAAAGTACGAGTATCACTTACAAATTCAGTCATTTTCCTATGAAACGCAATCAAAAATACCATTTGAATATCTCCATATGTCAAGAGCCCGTTGTCAGCAAGAGATCTACATTTTTTTGAGATCAAGTTCAAAGTCAATTTACAACAACAAATATAATAATGTTAAAGTGGCTTTAGACATACTTTCCAAGAAATGATTTTTAACAAAAGTAAAGCTTTCGAGTAGAATACCATTAACTTTCAGTCTCTGATATTAAATGTGAAATTGTACATTGTACATGTTAGAAATGGAATATGAAACCATAGCTGGATGTATATGACATTAGAAACAGGAGAAAAAGTCCTCCCGTAAAATATTTCGAAATGCAAATGAGTCGACTTCATATAAGTTTGGCTCAATTTGGGAAATGAACATGCTTTCTAGTAGTCTGACATCCTATACCTAGTACTGTCATCTATGATTTTAAGATTTGCTTAAGATTTAGTGACGACTTCTATCACTTTCAGGGTTAAACAAAAAATCTAAGATTAATTTACGATCTACAGTCCCGAACTCTGGTGTTCATTTTATATTACTCATCACAAAGAATAAAGTTTTTTTAATAAAAATAAAATAATGAGTGTAATATACATTGGGATAATATAATTTTTAGGATTTAAAACTTGAGGGCAATAGTTCAAACTTTTATTATAGTTTTTGAAACGAAACCACAACGAGTTGCTTCTTCAAAAGAGGAAATACAGAGTTGCAGCAACAACAACGAGTTGCTTCTCCAAAAGAGGAAATATGGTAACGCGCTCAAGTTAGGGGCATCCTGAGGATTCCAGCGGATTCGGAAATTCTTAGTTTCCTCCGTTGCAGTTTCATTAAGGCTCCTTAAAACGGCCAGAAACGCGAAGCTCCTTAACGCGAGGTTTACGAAACGTGACTCTCCAGAGTTCAAGACGACAAATAGAAAGACGGCAGCTCGTCCAATAAGACCACCACTGGCCAGCAATACGGTACTCCAAGGGAAGCACAGAGTCGTTCTGAACAAGGAGACAGGACTTTTAAGAAGTCTGGCTATATATCACTAATTATATTAACAGAATAATATTTCGCTGCTTTATAGTTTTAAAGTATCACTTACATATATCTCAGGAAGATTTCAAGAAAACATTAATTACCTTGAATATTAAATCCCTATTCAAGAGGCTGCAAGAGCCGGGTCGAGGAAGTTAATGGGCGGAACACCCGCTTATTTAATAAAGAGAAAATAGTTTAAGGAACCGGACCCACTTTTTAAAGGGCGACATGCTGCCCAAGCAGTAAGTTAAGTTTAAGTTTAAGTTAGTTTAATGGGTACACATAAAAGCGTCCCGTTCTAGGTTTAATTAATTAATGCGTTTTAATGTTAGAGTGGGTCCAGAAGAGGTTCGAACATGCTTAATTCTAGAGATACAAATTTGAACACAATAAAACGAAAAGAAATAGTTGCAGCTGCAAAACAAAAAAACGAAGAACAGAAAGAACTAAATTCAACAGCTTCCAATCTCCCCTGGCCACTAAGCCAGGCGATCGGAAGAAAACTTCTTCTTCCACAGGGCCAGGCCACGATCAGTAATGCGGAAGATTTTCAACATAATCTTAAAAGTTGCAAGTATCTATTAATAATAAATATAAGTAATTTATTGAATAATAAGTATATATGTATACAAATAATATATAAATTTGAATATATATATATAAATCAATGCATAAATTTATACACATTTATTTTCGATGGATATGTACATAATGTATAAGTATATATACAGTTTAATACAAGTACAATGTACATGTATGTATATGTACATGCATATGTGTATATAATTTATCATTAAATAAATTGATAATTCAGGTAATAAAACTGTGATTAGCGAAGTACATTTGCAATATATATACACGGCCAGGCCACGAGTCACAGGTCTGGATTCATAGTTTATGTTGTCATCTAAAGACAGAACTACAAGCAGTAATAATCAGTTAGAAATATTTGTTCACCATGAAAAACCAAGTGATGCGTTTCAAACGAGGATGCAACTTTGAGAAGTAACGAAATAATTGTAGTCATTGTGCAAACCTTTGCATCGGCATCTGGAAATATAGTTGGCTTGAATTGTGCACGTTAAGAGCAACAAAGTTGACAGCAAAAACGCTTGACTGAAAACATGAAGCGTGACAAAAACTGAAAGCCAGAAATGAGAGAATTCTGATGCAGCCTCTGCATGGTTTGTTATCCATTGAGATATGGTTGATGCTACAGCTTCATTTCCACTATTGAACATAAGAAATTTGGAATAAATATTCGAATTAAGGTTACGCGGCCAAGTTTACACTGAATAGATATCTCATCTATTTTATCTCCATATTTTAAGGTACATAGAAGAGAAAATAATCAATTCATTCTAGCATCAATTGCTAAACAATTGACGCAATTAATTTATGCTTGTGTTATCACGAGTACACCAACCTCTTTAATTCTTTATATGGCCTATAAGATTTCATCTCCTAAATATGGTTTCTCTCGAAATTAAATTTCTTGGAGTCAACGCGCATCTGATTTTAAGGGAATGCATTACCCGAACGCTGTGTTTCAAAGTGACCGATTACTTCGGTGCAAAGCAGTTGTTGGAGATAATGAAGTTGATCAAAATTTGCCCAAGACATTAGTAATTAGAGATGCTAACATGTATCGAAAGCACCTGCAAATTCCCTCCCACTATTTTCACTTAATGCATTGTTCAAGGGATTTTATCAATGTCTTTTCAATACGTATCAATACTTTGTACGTATGTAATGCACTCGCAAATCATTAGCCGAGATGTCGAGGCTTGATATCAAAATAATGTAGTCTTTGAGCAAAAATTGGAAATGGCGTATGAATTTTAATAGTAGTTGATTGTATGCTAAAATAATCGTGCTAGGAAAATGGGGAAAAAAGTGCCGCGTAAAAAAAAGAATTAAAGTCTTCAAAATATAAACTAGCATATTTTTTTGCAAACAATAAAGAAACGTAAGATGCAAATTACGTATTGGCCAAGGAGGAAAAATATTCTTTTATGGAATATGAGATAAATAGAAAAAAAGCTTATCAGCATGAGCTGGGCAAGAGACAAAGCTCTTTTCTCTTTCATCGAGATTAAGATGTGCTTATAAAAAATTCTTTATTTCAATTTTAATTCGATTATCAGAACAATCTCTCTTAACATCATGTCTGATGCTATCGCAGGATTTAAACAAGCTGAAAACAGCAATGATTGTTTGCAGTCATTTCTCCCAATACTAATGCGGGAATTCGAATAAAATCCAAAAATTGCTGATAGTTTATATTCCAATGCATTCGGGTTTGTGACAGAGTTAGCTATATTTCCTCACGTACATATTTTAAACAGACATGGTGTCCATCAAGTCTCTTTACCATTTCAGAAATTTATTACAAAGGCATTTGATAAAGTATTTCATTCAGATTTGCTCTATTGTATTTACTTTTTATTAAACTTTTTTACCTCATTTAGTAAACTTCTACATGGGCACCATTAGTTGCACGAAGCACATCAAGACCGTACTCGATTTCTTGCCTTGTTCGCTATAGCACAGCCTCATCAATAAGGACAATGGCATCAGTAATCCTTTGCTGTAGGTCAGTATACGTCCCGTATCTTTGTTCGCGACACGATATCTTGAACATATCTCACATAAAGAAGTCCTGGGGAGTGATATCTGGCGAACGTGGTGGCCAAGGAATTGGCCCATCCCTTCCAATCCTTCGGTTTGGAAATGTTCGATTGAGGAACCCACGAACATGCAGTCCCCAATGTGGTGGTACACCATCTTCATGAAAAATGATGGTTGGTTGAATGTCATTCAGTTGTGGTGCCACATATTCAATGAAAAGGTCAAGGTAAACATTAGCAGTAATTCATGTCTCGTTTAAGTAAAATGAACCAATTGATGAGGCTATGCTACAGCCAACATGGCAAGAAATCGAGTTCGGTCTCGATGCGCTTCGTGCAATATAATGGTGCCCATTTAGAAGACTATTAAATGAGGCAAAAAATAATAAACGCTGAAAAAAAGAACAAATTTGAATAAAATATCCTATCAATTGCATTTTTAATAAATTTTTGAAATAATAAAGAGACTTTATGGACACCCTGTATATTAACTCCGGCACACTCAATGAAATTTTAATTTTTTATTTAATTTTTTGCTTTCCAACGTTTGCTTTTTGGTAGGCGGTTCTTGACTAAGGCAGCAGAAATTTTATTAACCTATTCGTTTACGTGTAGTAAAAGAGGGAGATAATTGTACCACATTTACAGTTCTCTGCTAAAGCGTACAACAAAATTATCTTTAACGAACAAGTTTGCTCTTAATTGGAATCGCTACACAGAGATCTAGCTTGTTGAGAAGTTCGTACGTAATAGGTGATCCATTTTTAAAATTTCCTTATGAAAACATCTGTTAAATTTGTCAGCTGTTAAATTTAATGTCATCTGTTAAATTTGCTTTTTGCAATCCTTTTTTTTTTAAATTCGCTCTTCGCTTCAAACTCCGCTGCCGTGATAAAAGAATAGCAATTGGAGACTGAATGGGCCCTGGCCAAGTTTTCTTATTAATTGGGGGATTTATTTGGCAATAGAATAATATTATCTGTTTAATTCCAGTACTTATTTTTCCATCGCTTCCTTTGGATTTACTATACTTTTAAATTTGATTACATTTTTACGTCATCAATGGTTCAATTTCCTTGAGTCAGTTACTAGAGGCATCATTTTCATCGCATCCCAAGGCTAAAAGAAGGCTTTGTTTACCAAGCCTCTCCTTCAAGCCTGAGTAAATTTGATCTTGCAGAAATTGAGTACGAAGCATAATACAATTTCAAGTCACTTGTTTAAAAAAATAGCGTTTCACTTCGTTCTAATCAGTTTAACCAAATCACTTTAAAAAATAATTCTTACTCATTTCGAGTGTACTTCTTTCGAGCGCAAAAAACTATGTACCTAGCAGAGTTTAGAAAAAGTGATCGATGATCGAAAAAATTTGTGTGACAAACGTTACGTTACTAATAAATGCTCACGGTAAAAAAATGACTAAAATACAGTTTTTCAAGAAGAACATGGACACTTCAGTGAAGAAAATAAATAATTGGCTCTACTGTGAAAGATCCCAATGTGAAAAATTTTGAATACTTTTGTTGCATGTGATAATTATGGATATTCAACATTCACACAACCATTGCATTTGATATTCATTACTGTTGACAGGATATCAGCAATATTAGTACTTAACTATATGTACATGTGCCCTAGTAGTATCTTACATCACCGAAAAAAACAGAGAAAGAAATAATCAATTGCAAAGAGCTGAATTTATGTGTATTTGACTCACCTGTTTAGGTGAATAATAAGCTACCCTTAACGCTTGGCAGCGGTCGGATGTCGCAGCTAGTTAAGTTACTTGCAGAGTCCCTATGGAGTTGCTGAGGAGCGAATAGATCAAGGTGTCACTATCACCAAAAACCTGAATCATGACAATTTAGAAAAAAACTTCGAGAATGCGAGCAGAGCAAGAAACTTTGACTGCAACTTAACGGATACGAAGCTGGGGGGCAGAGAACTCTTAAGAGAAACAAAGAGAAACAGTTGATTGAAAATCATACGAGCAATCGCTTCGGTGATAAGAGACATATTTTGTTTCTCTCCATCACCTTGGTATCTTCCAGAATTGTGTCACCAATGACTTCACCATTGAGTTGCGGCAATGGCGTGAAAATTGTAGTCTAAGCGCAGCAATTACACGTACATATTCACAAACATGATTAGGAGAATGACGTGAGTATGGTAAAAATTCGGTTTTTCTTTTCTAGAAATGAAATCCGAGAACAATTGAAGGCCATTATTCAAGAGGACCATACACTCTAAAATCCGAACTTTTTCAATTTTCTGTTGTTCAGCTCATGATATAGAGAATTTTCTTACAACTCTAACGATATGGTTCATATTCTTGTAAATGTGTTCGTTCGCCTGCTACAACTTACGAATGGTTAGCCAATTGAGAGGGGAACAGTTTACCCCAAAATCCAAAAAATATCAAATTTATATTTTTTAGCTAATGTTAAGAGTTTTTTTCTGAATCTAACGATATGCTTTACTGCTTTGTTAGTGTGTTCGTTTGCTACGGCTTGCGAAACGCTGGTCACTTAGTCATTACACGGCTTGGTGAGGAGTTTGTCAGACTCTCCTGAAAACCTGAACTTGTTGACGTTTGAAATTCTACTTCTCCCACAGTTTTAAAGGTACAGAAACGGTAAACATACCAACCGATAGAACTTAAAAAGAGCTAAAAATTTGTGCGAAATTTATTTGAAAAATGTTTGGTTAGAGAATTATCCCAGAAAAAAGATGTCAAAATTAACAAAATTGCGTTTTTTGTAAAAAAAACTCCTAAAATTTGACACATCAAACTATTGAAATTCTACTTCAATGTTCCATTAGATAATACATTTATCCTAATAAAAAACATGTTGCTGGTTCGGTAACTTAGAAATTATACGAAAAGAAAGATTTTGCGTAATACCAATTTCTCCACTTTTTCCGAAAAATTAATTTTTTTGGAAAGATACAAAAACTCTGGAAGTACTCATAAAAGAATCATTGCATAATTTCTCACCTATGATGAAAATTTAAAAAAAAATCCGTTGAAAAATGACGGATTGTGCTTTAACCTGAACGGTCCGGTTCGGTCGTTGGAGCCCTTCATTCCCCCTCTTCAGATGACGCAGGATTGAGCGGTACGTTCAATCCTGCGTCATCTGAAGATCAGGCGAGAGTTAGCCATTCAGATCACGGTCGAAAATGCTTTGGTATGAAAACAAAACATTAACACACTCGGAACCTATTTTCATTATTTTACGTTCAGACATCTTGCCACCAACCATGACAGTTAGGAGTGTCGTGAAAACTTCCACTTATCTACCTCTCAAATGTGTCTCCACCAACTGTTTTGAAGGTATAGGAAAAACAAATATATCACTCGATAGGGCCAAAAAGAGCTTAAAAAAACTCTGTACTCATATTATGGTAAATGGTATAATTGGAAAATTATGTGGAAAATAAAATAAAAAATAAAAAAACAACTTTTATGGGACAAAAATTCCTAAAATTGAACGAATTCAAAAATCCAAAAACCGGCAGAGCATTGTTTAGAGAATACATTTAGCTATCTAGAAAACGTATGGCCGGTTACGTAGCTTCAAAATAGTAGGAGGAAATAGAATTTAAAAAATACCAATTTGTTCAGTTTTTCAGAAAAAAATAATTTTCTAATAAGAATGAAAACACTCGAAAGAAAAACTAATTTTTGTATCATTTAACACTTATGATAAAAGTTTCACAAGAATTAGACAAAAAATGACAAACTTTTTTCTGGGTAGACGGCCCCCTCAAAAAAACACGAATGCGCCCACCAGCGCAGGAGGGCAAACGATATCAGTGTATTTAGCATTACTGTGCTCTACATTTCAATAGAAAACAGTTTGAGGTCATTAATATACGGGTGTACCAAATGCCGTGAGTCAATATTGAATAGTTGGAAGTAAAATGAAAAATTCATATGCCTCAATTATTTTGTCCTATACGCCAAGTATACAATGTTCTCAATGGAATTCTGCGAATGATAATAAAAACGATTTGCTCCAAGATTGTGAAGCAGCATGCTCACCAACTATTTAAAATTAATCTGCGTAACGACTACACGCTGACGGCATAATCTGTGTTGCTAGATATACTGTACGAGTATAGATGGCAGTTACTCGGGAGCAGTAAAGCGTTCGTAAGCATAGAAAAGGTCCAGTGGCTCGTTATTTGGCAAAAATGAAAACGAAAGGACTTCGTCGAAAATATTTAGAAAATATCAGTAAAGTTACTCATTGATTTTTCGGCATGATATCTGAGAGAAGGATGAACGTCGTCTGTCGAATTAGATTCTTGATGTATAAATGTACAGAAGCGACCATAATATGAGCAGAAATCGCAACAGCACTTACTATAGTTTATGGTTCATGTATCAGTGAATGAATTATTGGGAAAATTCCAAGAAATGTACATAAATGCAAAATCTACAAGCCAGCTACATAGTGAACAAGTTTACAACAACTTTAATATACTATTTCAATTTTAAAAGGATTTGGCGCGTTATCCCAGAGCGAAAAGCCAAGAAATAATTTAAAATTGCTTCATTTGTTCATCACAAATTTTTCAAGACACGAAATACCCTTTTTTAGAGCTATAGACGACATTCACAAATTGTTGGAACTATTATCAAGTAAAATGGCAACGTCAACTCGTAAAAGGCTAATAATTATAAAAATCATAAGATCTGTATATAGGTCTACAAGTGGTGTTCATCGTATGATAAGCAGGTATATAACATCTGTTACGCTAAATGCGAAGCCCATGACCTGATGACATCGTAAACGTGTGAACGAGATAATATCAGATTCTTATAATGGTCAAAACGGACTACTTTACGACAGTGTAAGATATTTGGCGTAACTTCTATGAAGAAATATGCAATATTATCTCAAGAAAAACAGTTTCTCGCCGGTTACATGAAGTTGGATTGCATACACGGGTGCTAGCCGGCAAGCCTCTCATTTAAAAAAAACTAAAAGGCCCGTTTTGATTTTATGATTGAGCATGTTCTTTGAACTGATGCACGAAGGTATAGAGTTTACTTCAAGGACGAATCGAAGTCCAACGTGTTCGGTTCTGACGGTAAAATTTGTGCTCAACGCAGAACAAGCAAACGATTATCTCCATGATCAGGTAAAAAAGCTGTCAAGTTTGGAGGAAGGAGTGTGATGTTGTGGAGGATGATTTCTTTAGAAGGAGGGAGCCTCACTATCCGTTTACATGGAAGAATTAATGCAGAAATTTATTAATAGCTTCTTCAGAAACATGTTAGGAAACCTTACTTTTGTCAACCTGCCACTTTCATGAAATACAATGTACTTTGTCATAAGGCTAAGAAAGGTGTGACCTCTCTTATAGAACAAGAAATAACTCCGATAGAGTGGCCAACTCCGATGGTCCCGAACTGAACCCTACCAAAAATGCATGGAAGATCCCTGGAGAGAGGGTTCAGAAAACAAATTTCTAAAATTGAGATTATTTTTAGAATTCACAGAAAGGAGAATGGAAAGACGAAGGATGATTTGCGAGAATGTTTCATCCAAAACTGCCTGGGTTTGCAAGAAACTAATTATGTCATTTGGTCGACGATGCAGTGAAGTGATGAAAGATGAAGATATGTTTTCTAATTTTTTTAAATAATTCATTGAATTTTTTAATAAATCAATGTTTTCCAACAGTTTCTTCCTAACGTAGTAATTCCCAATTCAGTTTCAAAATTGAAATATTTTTTGAAAAATTGCTATATTCAGTGTAAATATGTAATCAGTTTTATAGATTTGAAATTTATTTTATCCATTCTTTACGTAATGGCCGCTAGTGTACATATGTTTATAAAGCTTGAAAAGCTTCTCGTCGATTTGTAAAAACTGGTAATGGACTATCGTAAATTCTTCATTAAAATTTATCAGGTTAGATCCCATTTTATGTGTACCGGATGGTCAATTAGCTCGCTGTTCAATGAGAATAGTTCACCCAATGAAATTTAACAACTGATACAGTTCGCCAGTGCATGCTGTCAAAAACACTTCTTCTGCACAACCTTTAAGGACACCATCCCAGGCCTCTGCCAGGCCCCTGTCGCTCCAATGAGCATTATTCATGTTTTTGTTGGAAAATGACCCTTATTTGGTGGACTATTCGGCCCTAAAATTTTATGGCGCTACGGACACTAGATCCCCACCACCATTGGGGGTAAGGGGACAAAAATCTTTAATTTTCGACCCAATTTCGACTCTATATAAAAAGAAAACAAAACGGGAAATGGATAATTTTACAATGTAATTTTGTTAGAAATGTTTCTAGGATTCTAAAACTGTCTTTGGTTTTGTTCTAACATGAAAACTCAATGAGCAGATACGTTTTGAAATATCAATACAAATGAACTAAAAAACTAATATGTCCAATTTTTTTTTCAAAAACTAAGGCCTGAATCAAAAAAATGAATGGAAGAAATTGTGTTTTTTATTCAAAATTTACATATACTAGACAAATTTCATAAGAATCAGACTGAAAATAAAAAATTTCATAACTTTTATGAAAAAAAGTTCAATTTATTTTTTTATTTATGGAAATTACAATTCACAGTGTGAATATGAAGTTATGCATGGAGATTATCGAAATGAAAATGAAGACAGCATTCAATTACATAAATTTTCCATTATATTACACTTCAACAAAAAATTATGTTTATTGCTTATACCAACACCTCTAACTTTCAACATTCAAAACGTTTCAACTCATTAAGTTTTGATGCTAGAACAAAACCGAAGACAGTTTTAGAATCCCTGAAACATTTTTAACAAAAGTATATTGGCTTTCTTCCAAATTTGAGGAAAAAAGTTATATCTAAACTCCAAAATAATTTTCTTTGATATAATGATACAATATCGCTTACCACAAAAAAATTCAAAATGTTAAAATTTTACATTATACTTTTGTTAAAAATGCTTCAAGGATTCTAAAACTATCTTTGGCTTTGCTCTAGCATCAAAACTCAATGAGTTGATACGTCTTGAAATATACATAAAAATGTACCAAAAAACTAATTTTTCGTAAAAAAAGGCCTAAATCGAAAAAGTGACACGCGTAAAAAAAGTTTACTTTCAAAAAATACATATACTGGCCAATTTTCAAACGAATCGGACGAAAAAAGTTCAAAAATCAGGATGGTGTCCTTAATATTAATTCACCGCTTTCATAATATTCCGATTATCAGCTGTCTTCAATGTTTTCTGGCAGCATTTCTTACGTATCAGTTCGCACAAATTAATACGAGTTCCAAAAACGCTTTCATTAGGAAGACCTTGGGCTGGATAGCCACAGTGGAGAAGATCTCAAAATTATGTTAGCACAGTTGTAACTGTTACGTGAAGCATTTTTTGATCAGTCACTGCCTATTACGCCTCCTAATTTAGACGCATTGTCCGTTCCATTCTAATTCATTGTTCTGAGACGAAATTACATTTACTACTATAAACCATTTCGCGTAAAATAATTCGAAGAGAATAAAAGATAGACTGCACACTCTGCGGACAGTTTGCAATCATGCAAGGGCAGACTTAGGTAGGGAGAATGGCAGAAGTCATATCATTACGATAGTGAATTTCTGGGTGAATCTGTGTCGTTATAAAGCAGTCGCAGAGCAAAGAGAAGTCAGTCTAGTTACGTCGGTGCCAGAGAAAGGGAGGGTCCCCTCTGCAAGATAAAAACTAGACGAGCAAACGCGCTCGCCGACGCAGTACGATTCTTCCTGTCTTCTTCTTACAGGTGAGTCTAACACTGTGTGCCTCAAAATGTGCTCAAAGAAAGCAATACCTCGTTTAGGTAGGAATCCTTGGAAAAAGAAAAACTGTGACGTATCAAATTGAAAATGAATTATATATCGCCGATGAAATAAGTATTCAGAAATATTCAAATTTTTTGGGCATAATCAAGGTGATTCCAGTTTATCAGACTGGAACGCGAGTTCATGAACTTGGTGGTACAATTTAAGAAAAATTATTCTTTGACTGCAAATTCTACAACGATCATACGTTTTCTTTTGGAAGTTGGGCCACTGGAGCCCTCGGATCTATGATCGAGACATATGGTACTTAAACACGTTCACGATTTGATGAACATGCATTGTTCTTTAAAGAAATGTTTAATGAACGTGTTTACGTACTAATAAACAGTAACTGATTAATGGGAGAAAAGAGCGTTAGTCGAAGTGTCATCAAGGAAATATTTAATCTTCAAATTCTATGAAGCAGAGTGGATTAGGCTAGTATTTTTACCAGTTTTCCTTCTTCGTCCAAAATTATAGTCGGCTATTAAGCTTTGACGGAATTTGAAAAATTAGGAGATATTTGTGTAGCAAATCAAAGTACGATAATGAGGTTATTAAACTATGCGCACATGACACCTTAACTGGGAGCCCTGTCTCGCACGCTGTGACAAGGATCAATTAAACAGAAGAACTTCTAATGAAAAAGTCGTAATTGTTAGCTAAGTACTTATGATGCTTTTCGACAAAGTTTTCTTATATTATCTATTAGCATTGGCGCCATAAATCTAAGCTTAGGTTTTCATCGTCTGAAAAATCTGGGCACAGTTAATATACTTCTGATGTTAATAGGCTTAAACAAGGATAAATGTGTGAATTACGCGGGAAACAACACCAATTACACGGTCTGGAGGTTTTAGAGCAAACGTTGATAAAACATGTTTTGTTTCATACCTGAACAAATTTTATTCATCCTCGACAAGTACGAAATTTATAGAGATGACCATAAGGAAATGGAGCGAAAGTGTATTGCAAAGCGTCACTTATCCGAGGTAATAAGAGAATCAGAGACTTGCACGCACGCTAGAGAGTAATCTGTGGCCGCCACCACGTGAGGCATGGTTGAGACGAGCCCTAGACGTAAATCTGCTGCTGCTGCACATGTCAGCGCATGATGTCTCTGTGTGCTTTAACTTCCGAATGTCCTGCTTTTCGCTATTTTTTGCCTTAATCGAACCCATACTTATTATTTATTTACGTTTCGTCAACTTTTCAACGAATTAACTCCGTAATTTGCAAAGCTTAAGGTTTATTTCCGGTGTCATAACACCGGAATGTATTTTTCACACAAAATTTTTTTTCACTTGTCTCAACAACAAGGCTTCGAAATGCATTTCTTATCAAAGAAAAATTCGGACACTAATTTAGCTATGATCACTATCACATCACTATTATATCGATATATCCTTTCTATCTACATCCAGTGATCATGTACGAGAACAAGAAAGTAAAATTGCAGTTCATCAGCTACCTCTCGTGATGTTACACGGGGATTTATTTAGTGTCAGTTTTATTGCTATTTTTACTACTCCTGTTAATTTTAAAGCCATTTTCACAATTGTGAGTGTATTGGGCGGACTAAAATATATTTATAAATGGAAATAGCAAACACGAACTGTGTCTTCAGGCGCCATTCTACATTCACTTTGCTCTCCGTTTTTGAGATAGCACGTCTCATCAAATTATTTCTAGTGAAATTAATCCAGGTAGACGTCTCTAATGGTTCTGCTATTTTTTTTGGCACACTGTACGTATGTCCTCAATGCAGCATTCTCATCTTCTCTGCAGTGAACTACAGTAGATATGGATGGTTTTCGTGTAGTGAAATTGGAATGATGTTTCAGCTCGTTTTTTTTATTGCATTGAATTGTAATCTAACAAAGGTCATTCATAACAGCTCAGCATTGATGCTGACTCCACTCTTCGATTTATCGAGAAACCCAATCTCTGTAGTTGCTGAAATTTTAATCAATTAGATTTCAAAGTATCGGATCGCACAGGTTAAAGTAAGCTGACGAATTCGTTGGAAAATGTCGATGTTCATGTTGTGTAAATACGATGCAAGGGACTTCATCCTCAAAACTGAAGACAGCATAATCTGTTGACAGAAATGAACGTATAGCCTGAGAGTGTTATCATCCAGAGTATATCAGAGGCTGAGTTGATAAGTATGAAAAGATCGTAATACATCATGAGCCCACATTTCAGCTGATTAACGCTCTCCTCAGACTAAACGAAAGTAAAAAGGTCACTGACTTTGGCTTCTAAGGAACACCCTAGTGAGTCCATGAGTGCCCTCGATTTGTTTATACGAGCATAATGAATAATGATGCAGTCGAACGATTCCTCATAATCCTGCGCCGGCCCTATATATGCCTGCGTGGCTGGCAGCAGCAGGAGACTGTTACTCGAACCAGGAACTCACAAAAAAAGGAATAATGAGTCAAAATGATGAAGTAATTATTGACAGTGTACTGAAAAAGTTCTTATGGCGATGCTCACTTCATACGTATGTAATGTGTTCTTCCACCTCCTGTTTAGGAAGCCAAAAGAATTTTTTGTCTCTAGGTCTTCATTATAGCTGACCTTTTCTTTCCAATTTCTGTTTGGTGCCGTGAGATATCTTTCACTCTTAGAGCCCATACCAAGCTCATAACGTTATTTATTGATTGCAGATAAATACATATGGCATGATCAGTCTATATACTTTCCTTAAAGCAGATATTGGAAGATTTTTTCATTTAGAAACATAGTTTCATTTTTAAGTTTGCAGTACCGCAAATCTCATGTTCGAAACTCGTGTTAGTAGCTGAGTTGGTCACTATACAGATTAATTTATTATAGGAGAATGTACATAGTAAACATTACAAGTATATTCTGTTCCGTAATAACAGACGGTACGCTAGCTCAGCTGTTCACGAGGTTGCTTTGCGTGTACCCGTCTCTCACCGAGAAGCGGCTATAGGATACATCGCTGAGGCTACGTGCCTCCGTACTTTCACTTATGAAAGAATTGCTTTTTTGTTTGGTTGTAACCAATTCAGCTCTGACCTTATTTTTTTGTTTTTACATCAAACAAAGCTACTTCTGAATATAAACCGATATTGTTACAAAAATATATTGCCTGCAGTGGGTGATCATAGCCCACACGACTCGTTAGATTCAGAAATTAGAGCGATCGCTGTTATGTCGACTCCATTGTAATAGTGTAGCAAAAATGTGTTTGCCCGTTAGAGAGCGATAACCAAGGCTTCAACCGGTGTGACATTAGATACCACAAATCCTCTACAAAACGTCAGTTGTAGTTTTTTGACCAAATAACTTAGGGTATATTATGTTAAACTTTTAAAAAAAAGCAAAAAAAGGGGAGAATAGTGTAAAACAAACTTTGCATCGACGCACAATGATGAGATCAAAACTAGAATGTTGTTTAAATGCTTTGTGTAAATTTGATCTTGAAGTTCTATCTATGTAGAGTAAGGCACACTGGTAATACGAGTATTATCTCTTTGGAGAAGAATTTCTTATCGGGAAGAGAATACAGCTAACAAAGTTGAAAACGTCACTGTTTATGTTCGCTTTTTGGACTAAAAAATGCTAGACCAAAATGTGAACAAATTTTATAATAATGATGTTTATTGATTATTTTAAAAGAAGATGCATCACTGTCCCTCCCTCATGTCAGCACCACTTTCTATTGAAAAAGTCGAGTCGGGATAAGGACGACACAAACTGTTTGTTACTTTAGTGTTGCAATGAATATTAAATAAACCATAAAAGGTGTCTTGGTATTAAAGTACGCCGGTGACTTCTTGATAATTAGGTAATCGGAAATTGGTGCGCCTTACGACCGCCCACATCAATCAAGACAATAACCGTGACCTGTAGAAAATAAGGTAATTTTAATGGTGGATGAAATTTACACGGCACGTAAATAGGTTGATAGGTTAATCATACGGCGCCAGGATTCAAGGCTGCTGAGAATTGGATTAAAGTAAAAGTTTTCCGAGTTAACAGATCAGGCAGCACACTCTATACGCTTGGAATATATATATATTTACGTGGTTAGGCACGGCTTAAAATTTAGAGTACGGCTCGAGATCAAGAAACTACAGCCAGATGAAGGCTAGTGAAGGACGTTCGGGACAGGATAACAGGGCGCAAAGCAGGCACAGAACTGAACGAGACCACAGTGACGTCGGCCTTCGCGCATTAGCTATCAGCCACATACCTTCCCCATGACATCCAGCACAGGGATCCGAGGCGCAAGGTACAGCATTACTAGTTAAAACACTCACATCCTGAGGGTGCCTTTGAAGAATGTATAAATTAAAGATAAATTTGAATTTAGTAGCTCTCCGAAGGAAGGTGTGCGTATGTTGTGAATGCGGGAGCATTTTTACGGTTTCTCAGCCACAACATTCTAAATATGGTTAGCGAGGCGTTCGTTGTCAGAGGATTGATGGGGTTTGTTAATGATAACGCACACTGTACCGAATGTCCTCAAATAAATTAGGTCAAAAAAATTTCTTAAATTTTACATTCCTTAATACTAAATCCTCGAGTTAGAAATTGATTTTCTTCAACACTCGCTCTCTCAACTCCCGAGTTACTGTTTTTGCATACACGGAAATTTACAAGAGTATTTGATATTTTTGAAGAGTAATTTTTATGTTAAAAATTGATATTTTTGTGGAGTTGTCCTCTATTTTATATGACTTATGTATGATCAGATATGTAGTTGATATTTTTATGATTTCCTCCGCTTACTTTTGTCGCAAAATAACAAAAGAAGCCGAGTTCGTACCATTTTGTTTTCGTTTTCTGCTCAACGGTCAGGCTTCAAAGTGCGTAAGATATCACCTGCTAATGCAATCGACAATTTTTTGAAATATCGTTTGTTTTAATCGTGATCTCATAAATTTTGGAATGCAATTTTAAATTCCACTGTATTCCATCCTATTCTTTCTTTTGCCGAAACTAGTGATTTTTTATTATGACACAGTCGTAGGAATGGTCAGCGTAATTTTCATTGTACGATTTTGACAGAGCATTTATCATTATTTCGTTTCGAAAAAATTATACATAATGATTTCTTGAACGCAGGTCTTCGAATACTCTAGAGAGAGCATAACCAAAAATTCCCTTTGGGATTAAGGCGTCTGAATTCTGTACGTATGAAGCGCATTTCCCTTGGCGTTGCTCGTAAACAGACAAACAAGGTAAACCTACGTGTGTATGAGCGCTCAAAAAACTACAGCAGCAACAGCTTTCACAGCGCCTGCGCACAGGAAACGTCAAGGAAATTTGATGGATCCCAAATAGACTTCAAGAGGAAAAGTAAAACATTCCGCTAAATGAATATTCAAACTTATCGAACAACTTTGCGTAATTGCGATGGACATGTTTACCAAATTCACGAAAAATTGATTTAAGGGACATTGTACTGAATATTCATTCATGAAAATCCCATGTGAAACTTTCATTGCCTAGCGTGGGGAGGGAGTACATGAGGTACAGCACCCGATAATTAGCGGGAAATGAAGTGCTAAATTAATTATTGCCAGATGCCATTACAGAAGCTGGTTACCAATTGTCCGCTCCGACAAAGTCGAAGTAGGTTATTGCTAAAGGGATTTTTTAATTCGTGTAACGATTAAAACTGTATCATGATTTTAGCATAGGAGAACATAGTTGAGAAGGAACCTCATGAAAACCGTTATATTTATTCTATATAAAGTATTTTCCAACAATGAACCATTTTTTGATTCATCAAGCTACTTGAGACTCAAGGAGTACAAAAGCATGTCTTGCCAGTGAGCGGATCCTTCATTCACTACAGTACTTTAAGAATCCACAAGAAGAGGCGATCACTTTCCAATTTTTTTGCTTCTCGTGTAGCAGCATCTTTAGGTGCTCCTGCTGTAGCTAAAAGCATTATTGCAGCTAAAAAGATTGTTGTTACATAAGCTTATGGACTCAAATTAATAATCTAATGCATGTGACTAATATAATAAGTTTTGCATAAACTTTTTCAGGAAACATGAGACATCTTCTAAAAATTTCCATCGAAAATGCGTACGAGGTAATTTGTCGAGAATTTCACTACGTACTTGACTCGTCCAAAAAACGAACTGGCTGCATTTTAATTCATAACTCACGAAAATACAGAAAATTTTA
Organism: Morinoia aosen; assembly: GCA_030386875.1. Lineage (NCBI taxonomy): Eukaryota > Metazoa > Arthropoda > Malacostraca > Amphipoda > Talitridae > Morinoia > Morinoia aosen. Next base: position 73,518,861 of record CM059579.1, read on the forward strand.
TCGATGAGTTCAAAGTCAGGCCAAAGCTGCCGGGAATACAAAAAGTCAGTATATTGTTCAAGAAATTTCCTATTCATTTTTCTAATGTATCAGCTTAATTTCTGTGTTTACAGATAATTTTTTTTTCGTATTTGCTGAACTTTAATTTTTTCCATGACTGATCCAGAAAGTCTCATAGCCCAAAAAGTGCATCAGTTGCCGAAGGCAATTTCTAATGAACGGCTCATCCGAGACCTGTACAAAACCGGTTGTCTCAGCGGATTCTCGAGATGCTTTCATACGAGCGCCGAACATTTCTGACCCTGATCCTCCCATGGAAGTAGCGCGCATCTTCGCAACTCCGCTTTAACACTACACTTTGTCGGGCCATATTCTCTTTTCCTCTTGTTACAGACTTTACTGGAATATCCTAAATACTGAGAATCGTATTATTAGCAAGTTCATTCTTGTAGTCTAATTGTGTGTCTACAGCCTCACTTTGGCAATGGCGAGCATCTTTCATTTAAAAAAAAGTTCCCTGAGGGTAACTCATCATGGGTAACGCATTCAACTCAATTGTCCAAAGACAAATACTAGGAAATTTTTCTTTTTACTGGTTTTCTGCAAATTTTTTGTTCAGAAATTATAAATGCTATCAAAAACATTTCGAGAATAACACAAAAGGGAAAAATCAATGTTTTCAATATTGATCTCGAACTGGATTTGCTTGGGGAGATCATCAGAAAAAGCCTTAGTTGAATCATATAATTTTTTAGAGACATTAATTTCACATAAAAACAATAGGCTGGACAGGGTAGCGCGTGAAAAAGAGAAGAATCGTATTGTACTGAAAATTCCTCAACTTCATTATCGGAAGAGTTACTCAAAAGTTGCTACAGGCTAACTTTCTGATGATGGATTGAACTTGCAATGGCATGACGCCCAGCCAAACAGCAAGTAATCATGTTAGATTTAATTGCGTTATGACACTAATATACCCACCCAGGTTAGTTAAGATCAGTTCATCGTTCGTATTCGAAGATTTGTCTTCTCACACATTAGAGTTTTCGCTCTTATATTGTTCATGTTTTTTTTTCATGTTCTGTCTTTAGCGATTCCATTAGTTTTGGTTATCGTTGTACAACAATCTTTTTCATGTTTCTGATTCCGGTGAACTCTTTTGTGTCAGCATTATTAGCGTAGATTTCATAAATATGTGATGGTGTAAAATATTTCACTCTCTCTGAGCTCGATAATAGGAATACTAGTTGATATGTACGAGTGAAAGGATAGTTCCGAATATCAACCTCATATTCATATTCGTAGAATTATTTAAAACCCCTTATTTTACTTTCAACATTGATTCCTGATATCACAAGTTTCTAAGTTCGTATTTTAATGAAGGTGCGTACTAATAAGAGTGTTTTGAACAATGCATCATCACTGGTATTTTTTTCATTTGTCTTTGTCGGTACTGTAACATTTAATATCCAGCATAAATAACGCAACAAACGGGATGCATTTTCCGTGCTTTTCTCTCAAACATTTGTTTAGACTATTGACCTGAATGTTACGATACCCATGCTTAGATATCAAGTAGAATCTTTATGTTGAGACAATTTAAAAACCAATGATTTTTGTATCATCTTTAGTACATAAGAACTGTATTCTTCTCTTAGTATTATTGATAATTGTGTTCTACGAATGTCGCTTTTGTGACTATTAAACACGACCCAAAAAGTCGACCTATGTAATTGTGATATATCATACGTAGGCATATATATAGACTACATAATTTACATGGGCCACCATATCACGGTATTAAAATTTTTTGTCTAAAGGTATAGAAATTTGAATGCCAAAAATAATCAGTTGGTTCCCCTTCCCTTGCTGCATCTTTAGATGTATGAAATCTATTTCCTTATTGAGGCCTTTTAATTTGTACCTGAGATACTTCAATAGCACGAGATGAAGAAATTTAAAGCGTACGGGAAATTACAGTCGAGTTGAACTGCCTATTCACAGCTCACAATCCGACGAGCTTCTACGTAAAACGATAAAACGGAAAGTTACAAATACTACAAATTTAAATCGATTAACTCCATATTTTAGTATGATTTAAGTAGTCGCGAACGATGATTGTAACTCAACCTCGGTCCTGTTTATGGTGGTTTCGATCCTCACGAAATCACATTTCTTACATCTCTTATCTATTGAAATTATTTGAAACAATGTGATAATGAAGTATAAACTAGGTAATAAATGATTTCAGAAAAAATGTGTGTTTCTTCTTTTATCTCCATTGAGAAACCTGTAAGTGAACAAAATTTCACAATGCGCGAAGTGTCACTAGATATATTACGCCGACTACCCAAATGCGCAGATATCCCAAAAGCATAGGATTTTTCGCAGTTCCCCGGATTTGAAGTCACGTGCTAGCCCACCACGGAGGAGGCTTGGAGTCAGCAGCCCATGACAACGATTTTGACATGATTATTATTAGATTAACTCACAGGAATAGTTCGGCATCCCCAAAACTTTTCAAGCATGATTCAACTTATAATAACTCATTCTAATCTTACTTTTTAAGATAATTTGTGTGGAGTGTGCAGTTGAGTTGAAAGATAGTTTTTTGACCGATTTGGGAACTCGGTTTGATGGGCACAGACCAGCATCGAATTCTCGGGGGCTTTAAATCGCTCCGTGTCCCTATTTGTCTCACCTATCACGATCCAATGCTTGCACTTCGCCTCTTTATTCCTCATAAATACTTATAATAGGACTAAGTAGGTACAGATGTTCTTCGTAGAATATTTATTCATAAATGAGAAGTTTACTGTACAACTTGTGTCATGCAACTTCTTGTTATAACCGAGAGAAAATGTTGGTTAATGTCACTAACGAAATATAGGTGTAGGAAAGAGTTTCTCATCTGACAGAAAAAAGGAAGTTGATGATGAAGGTATTGGTCAGTTCTTACAGCGAAGAATCTGAGAGCAGTTAGGGAAAAATTATCTCATTGAAAGCTGCTTATATTTATTTGTTTGTTGTACACTTAAAAGTCATTTTCCAATTTGAGGCAAACACTTTGAAGCTGCTAAATCTGAGAGAGAGTCGAATTTCATTTTCAAAGTTTCCGAAACTGTTTCTTTTCATCTTCCCTAGCAGCCAATTAACTCATTTGCAGAAGGAAATGAATGATCAAATCCTTCTAACTTAATAGCACTGAAAGTTTTGTATTGCGACACCATGCGTATGAATCTGAAATGCTTCAATCATTTCAAATTCAACACCCATAAATGAAATGGAATGTCAGAGCTTCCGATAGAATGCTTATTCAAAAAATAGAACCCTTTCTACAAAATTATTTTTGTGATTTATTTTTTAGTTTCGTTCCATTAATTTTTAGTACATGACGAACAGGAATTAGAGGCTGCGAGAAGGCGTATTTGCTAAAAGAAAGAATGAATTTTTGTGCGTACTAAATGAGAAATAAAATCATGATAGTACACGTTCATTTTGAACTCAGCAGCTGCTTAGAAATCCTGCATCACTGCAGGCTTAGGAACGTCGCGGGTGCCCGATGTACGAAACTTATTTCGTGAGCTCATTTTTGTTACACACAACAATCTGCAATTTTTTAGCATGAAATAGTTTAGATATTGCTTTATTTTATGAAATGCCTGGCGGCTATGCGTGCTAAATTCTATCTTAATCCGGTAACGCCTTCCATCCCCTGTGAGCGGCGCTTTTTGGAAAATTTCTCAGTTGTAGCTTACCACGCCTGCCTAAACATGTCCCAAGAGTGAACTGGTGTTTTTCATTGCACTAATTAATTCGGATGATCTAAAAGAATGCATCCAATAAGATATACTTTATTCTTTTGGAAAATTTCAGGACTTTTCGCCTATTATGCAAATATTGTTCGAACCTTTAACTTCATCATACAATTTATCAAGCTATCCAATACGTCTGAAGTTATTGTAGTAAATGTGTCGTAACAGAGTGGAATTGAGCGTTTGTCAGGCGTGGAGAAAGCTAAAGCATGATGAGTATCACTGCAGCCCCCAGCGGGCAGGTTGTGGTTCCCTCCTCAGCTGACAGTGCGTTCCCGCCAGGCATCACATCGCTCGCGCCCTACTTTTTCTTTGCTGTCTTACAACCAAATTTCGCAAACAGATTAACATCCTAAATTCACTGGCCTACTCTATTTCAGCTAGTCTTGGCTCTGATTTTTTATATCTGTAAAAAAAGATGCATATATATGTATATTTTTATATATGCACACATATACGTGCACAAATATATATTATACATACATATATATATATATATATTTAAATATCGTTACCACTTCACTTCTTTGGCAAAGAGTCAGAGTGATTTCACATTATCTTCCAGTAGTAGATAATAGCGCGTGAATAAGTGAGAGCATAAAATATTTTACCGGGAGTAAATTTACCCTTCCCTGACAGAAAAAAATATGCGTGTAAGAGTATAAAAACATTAATCTAGATTGTAATTTGCGCGGTGCTACAAGCCCTGAATTTAGGGGCAGGGGACTCAGCATTTCTAATTAATATTGAGATAACTAAACAATACTAAAATCAGCTATCCTAAACAATCATAATTATCCAAATACATTTTTAGACTTCATTCAAATATCAGTTTAAAAAGCTCATCACTTAAGTCTGGCATGTGAAAAATTTTGCTGCTGTAATATTTTTTAATGCAGTCTCTAAGCAGTTTTTTCTAGCAGCTAAAGTAGAAACAGGGCTAGGAGATGATCACATACGGCAAATTGAGGTCAGGAGTCGCTGGTGGCGGACATGATCGGCCGAAGAGTGGGTCGGACTGCAGCGGTACGCGCTCAGCTCACACTCCGGTGCGGCGCTGCTCGTTCCAGCCTGAGCTGCGCTGGGGTGTCGGTGGCGGCACGGAGAGCGGGGTAGCACAGACGCTGCTGGCAGTGAGGCGAAACTGGGTCCGTTCTGCACCTGGGGTTATAACACATTTTTCCTGTTTACAGGATACTGGGCCTGCTAACAGGTACCTCATTCCTGTTGACAATGAGCTGGGCCTGTTGACAAGTACCTCACACCTGTTAAGAGTGCTGTGCCTGTAGACAGGTGTGATGTTTTTGTACACGCAGGTGTGCCACACCTGTAAACAGGTGTGCTGTACATGGGCCTAAATCGTTCTTCAGGTGCAAATAGGTGAACACATAATTTTCACATAGTCGATACCGTCGTGCGGGTCGAAGTGTGGGTTCAAGAAATGGGATGTCTTCTGTGCAGCTACCTTTCCGGGGCGCGTGCTATGATTGAGTTACTTTTCAATATTCTTGTTACGTCACAGATTTCTAGATGTTACCAGTCACATTTTCCAAAAGACATTCTTCTCTTCTGTGTTGCGCTACTCACTCGAACTATTGAAGCACTGCCGTCTATGTCTCCAGGCCTGCTCTTAGGCGTAGACACAGCAATGACGTCACACTAGTGATCGCAAGATGACTGCAATTTTGAACAGAATCCCACGACGTAAGATTGTTTATTCCATCATAATTTCAGCGAAATTGAGTGTGAGTGATAAGAAATCATTTGTAATATATGTATATGTAAGCCCATAGATTGTTTACGTTTTATTTATCTATGATTGAATGAGAGGATCGTAGTCGTCATGTGGAGATGTGCAATGTTAGGCAGGAAAAAAATTGCGGCTAAGTAAGTGTTTAAACTCTTGATACCCAATTTTGAGCGTTTTTCAGTATGTTTGTTGGACTGTGACCAACTCTTTCTATGTAATATACTATTTTTGACGATCTTGGATTATATCATTTTAATATGAAAATTAAAATTGTGTGAAGTACCTTTGTCAAACGTATCTATCATATTCCATTTTTAAACTTAAGACCACAACCAGAGTGATATTGCAGGAAAATATCTCCATACAATACAGTATATCCTTTACCAAAATTTCAAATCTGATAGCGCCCAAACTAAGCATTTTCGCTTTGATTTTCGTTTGTATCAAAAATAACAATAGGAAAGTGATTTTTTTCGCTCATTGCACAGAAAAGTAAAAATGCGTATTTTCGAAGATTTTTCAAAATCTGGATAGCTGTGTTCCGCGGGAAATTAACGATCGATTAAAGTTAATTTAATTTTAGGCATTTTGATTCATCACTACTGTCGGGCCACTAACATGACGTTATGATTTTCATGAGCAGGCCAGGAAATTTGGAAGGTATTAACAGAAGCATCGAGTCTACAATACGTAACATAAGCTGCGGGTATAAGAATATCATCCTATACATATATCTTTACGCGCAACGTGCGTGAGTCAGCGGTACCAAAAATTCTATAAGTGCACATACTAATCAACACATTCAAGCATGTATTCGAATGTATAAATTTTCCGTTGCTTCTGTTCTTGAAGGCTGTTATGGGGTGTTATTTTATACATGTCCACCCATAGTAATCCTATGTAGGGCATGCGGAGAAGAAAACTCTTTACTGTACAGCTGACTTTGATTTATTTCGAGATCACTATCGAATTAGTTGAAAATTTTTTGTTCTCATAGACACTTTGTAATTCTCGAGACATTTTATGTGGAGTTTGTGAACAACGATTGAAATATTAGTCTAAGGAGATTGACGTTTCCTTTAAGCCACCGGAAAGTATGTTGTTTCCGAAATTTTCGCTTCTATGAACACCGACGTACAACAAAACAGAATGACAGGCTTCGGAACCCTATATTTGAACGAATGGTGAAGAATGAAGTGAGAAAATAAAGCTAATTATAAATGCACCAATATAACCTTTTAAACCTATGTTTGAAGCGTGCTCTTCGCTCAGCAAATCGACAATGCGATAAAACTTGGGAATGCGATGGAAATGACTCTAGAAAGTATTATCCCAGGCCCCTGCCAGGCCCCTGTCGGTCCGATGAGTTTTTTCTATGTATTTGTTGAAAAAGGACTCTTAGGTGGTGGACAATTCGGTCCTAAAACTTTATGGCGCTACGGACAATAGATCCCCTCCCCCCAAGAGGAGGATGGGGGGGTATGGGGACCAAAATCTTGAATTTTCGACCCCATATAAAAAGAAAACAAAACGGTAAATAGATAATTTGAACATTTACTTTTGTTAGAGATGTTTTAAGGGTTCTAAAACTGTCTTTGGTTTTGTTCAAGCATAAAAACTCAATGAGGAGATACGGTTTAAAATATCCATAAAAATGAAATAAAAAACCAATATGTCCATTTTTTTTTAAAAACTAAGGCCTGAATTAAAGAAATGAATAGACAAAATTGTGTTTCTTTTCAAAAGTAACATATTATAGTCAAATTTTATAAGAATCAGACTGAAAATAAAGAATTTCATAATTTTGAAGGAGAAAAAAATGTTTTTTTTTTTCGCGTAGAAATCACAATTCACAGTGTGAATATGAAGTTATGAATGTAAATTATCGAGATAAAAATTAAAACTGCATTCAATTACATAAATTGTCCATTATATTATACTTAAACAAAAAATTTTATTTTGGCTTATACCCAAAACAAATAACTTTCACCTTCAAACTGTATCTCCTCATTGAGTTTTGATGCTTGAACAAAACCATAGACAGTTTTAGAATCCTTGGAACATTTCTAACCAAAAAGAAGGCTTTTTTACAAATTTGAGAAAAAAAATTATATAGCTCTAAACCCAGAAATAATTTTTTTGTGATATCATAAAATATCGCTTATCACAAATTTTTTTTTTCAAAATGTTACAATTTTCCTCTATTTTCTTGTTAGAAATGCTTCAAGGATTCTAAAACTGTCTTTGGTTTTGTTCTAGCATCAAAACTCAATGAGGAGATACAGTTTGAAATATACATAAAAAAGTACAAAAAACTTATTTTTCGTAAAAAACTAAGACTTAAATAAAAAAAGGGACACGAGTAAAGTAAGTTTACTTCAAAAAATACATATACTGGCCAATTTTCAAACGAATCGGACGAAAAAATTTGAACAACTGGGATGATCACATTAATCTTAGTGTCTTGAATCTGGGCTCATTATGAACAATAATGAGTATCAGTATAACTTACAACTATGCCATTTTTCGAGTCTAAAAAGCGGTAACAGAACTCATCGTAAATTATTTAAATTTTCTGAAATTTTATTGTGTTCGTGATGATTCAGATAACTTTCGACTGGCTTCTATTGCTTGAAAGCCTACTATCAGTCGTTGAACAAGTGGGTTCTAAATTATCAACTTCATGAAAGAATCATGTGATTAATTGGTTGCCCACACGACTGATTTTAAAATTGCCTTATCTGTGTTGCAGCAGTTCCAGTCTCGTACATTCATCAACTGAAATCTCTTTTCTTTTGCGTGTAATATGATAGCCTTTAGATGAGAATGGACGATTGAAAGGCACTGTCGGCTTCATTACAAATTTTTACGAAAACATTGGTTTTGAAATCAATTTTTCGATTTAGTTTTACATTTATGTCGTGCGCGTATTTTAGGCTTTAGCGAGCCTAGTATAGAAACATCTAATTAAAGTTTTTTTTATAGTTTGAGTTGAAAGCTTTTTACAACGGCGATGAACTTCCGTAAGGCATGCTCTCTCCAGACATTATATATCGACACGGTTGCTTATAACGTGCGTCTGAATACGTATGTAGACTGCTGCGTGTTAATTGGCATTGCAGAGCATGCTGGCAGAAGCTTTTGTACTGATCTTTCTCTCGTAAGAAGAACACTCCTATGCGGAAAATTGCAATTTTCCTATAAAATTAAAGAATTTCAATGTTTCAGGTACAGTTTCCAGCCCAGTTGATCCTTGTACATATCTGAAACCAATTTTATTTTAGATTGGAAACATCACGCAAACGACGCTCAATGCACTTTCCCAATGCAAATTGTTGAGTGCTATCATTCAGTTTTAATCTGTGATTTTCACGAGTTTAATTTATTTTATGCATTCTGTACATACAGTATGTCTTATATCAATCATTTTGTTGATGATAATTTTTTTTGAAGCTATACGTTAAATATGGAAGATCAACAATTTTTTAAACACAATTTGATCATTCAAAGCCGTACTCTTTGCTATATCATTTGATTAAAATCATAAATCAAAATGCATTTCTAAAGCCTCAAAGCAGTTTTGCTCAACAAACACGGCGTTTTATGTATTGTACAAAATTTTATGTACTGTAAAAAACTTTATGCTCTGTACCCTTTATGTACTGTACAAAACTCTGTTCTAAAGCTGATGATGCATTGCCTCAATAGTTTCAGCTATATGGCTCATAGAAGATCGCATTCCATGAAAATTAACTAGTTAAGCTTGCTTGAAAAAAGTCGTTGATGAAGTTTTAGCAATATTTTCTAAATGTGAATCGTGTACTGAATGTATATTATATGTATTTGTATATTCTTCTATGCAAATCCTTCTCACATTCATGCTTTAGCACGAATGAAATAAATCAAAGGTTGCTCAGGTTCCTCACCTGCATGTACTCTAATGAAGGACAGGAGCTGCTTGGGGCTACAGGAACCAAAATTATCTGGTTTGGAAAAATTCGGCCGAAAGTATTGAAGCTGATGGGTTGTTCACCGTCAAAGCGTATTGAACACAAGATGCGACGAGTAACACACAGGTGTTGCAGAAGTAAAACTTTTGAGTGCGTAGTCTTAAAAGGAGAGGTCCGTAAAATGAGATGCAGGAATTTGCAAAGCGACTGTTGACATGTGACGGCTTTCTAATCTAAATTCCATCGTTTGAGTGGGTGCGTATAGACAGTTCTAAAATTTTATCTCTGGGTTGACTGAGTAGACAGTGGAGCGGCTTAGGGGAACAAGAAGATTACATAAAGATAACAAATAATGGTTGCAGAGTAATTTTGTTTAAATATAAATATACGTAAAAGGTGGTTTTTCCATTTGTCCATTTCCCCACAGTTACTAGATACGAAAACATTAAACAAATCTATACGTAACTAGTTAATTTGCAACTTACCTCCCATTGCATAAGAACCACGTATAAGATGTAGATTTATGCTGACCGCAGGCGAATCTTCACTCATGCAGAACCAAACCTTAACTACGTGGCTTTACTAGGACAGTCGTTTTCGCTTCATGTTCCTATTCATACGTAAAAATGAAAGCTCAAATAAAATGGAAATAACTCCCATTTTTGCATCCCATGAATTTTTGTATCTAACATGTCAAACAGTGATCAAAGATAGCAGATAGGTTCTGTATAATGTTGGTACGACGATTTATGAGCATATATTACGCGTTAGTTCGCCCGAACATTTTCAAGTCAATAAAAATTTTGTTCTACTTTGCTGTTCGAGGCTGCTGCTGTGAAATCTTTCTTTGATTTGGGTCGTTGAATGTAAAAAGCATAAGTGTAATAATATCACATACTCTGCGCAAAAAGTGCTGTTTTATAAGAAGTGTCCTATTTCTGTGAGGCTGAGTTACGTGAAGAGTTAGCGCAACGTTTTAATGACGAGTTACATAAAGAGGAGCTTCGCAATGGTAAACTGTAATAAAATGCTCTTAAAGCATCGATAAGAAACCGAGGCTGAAGTCGAGAAAGCAACACTGAGTAATATGATTTACAGAGGAAAGCTTATTGTTGTCGCCGGCAGCTGGAAAGTGAAAAGAAACGTTATTTAACGTCATAAGAAAGAGACTCACTCTGATCTTAGGGGCATTCCTCGAGCTACACTCGTTCCATTGAACTTCATCGCCGGAGCTTTGCAGGCAGTTTATCGTTAGGCCTTTTAAAATTCATTTTCAGAGGGCGCTCATTTGCGCAAAAAAAAATTTGGTGAAGACTCTTGATGTATACAGTATATGTCTTCAGCGCACGTCTTGCGAATGAATTGCATATTTGCTTATTTTTCGTATTCAGAATGAACTATCAACGATCAACGGATAATTTTTTCGATACCTATTCAGTTGGAACTATAAAGGTCTCGTTGAAATTCTTCCTCAGAGGGGCTCAAAATTTAGTAGAGAATAATGCGAATTTCGACAAATGGTCTTAGCATAAGATGATAATTGGGACCCACTTAAAACGAGTATATCGAAATCTTCGTTTTGCTCTGTTTCATCAGGTTCGAGAATATTTTATTTGTTAATTTAACACCACTGTGAATTGATCTTCTGCTAATTCTAAAAGGAGGCAAGTTGCCGGTGGAATATCAATTTCTTTGTTTTTTTCACAGTCTTAGCGTTTTTAGGAAGCCTTATCGATGACACTGAATTACTCTCTACTGCACATGAGTTCAAACTTCACTATAACACTCTATACACAGAATAAGAGTATCACGGTTGCGTTCGCTCAAATGATAATTTGAGGTAGGTCATTCATATTTCCATTGAAAATTTCAGCAAAAATAATTCTCGAGCTGATATGGGAAGCCGGATGTGCGCCTAATCGTCAGAGTACTTACCTGTTGATACACTTTTATTTGTTTGTAGCGGTAATTTTCACGGAGATGACTCTTATTCAGAAATGATGCTGATATGTTCCGTGATAAAACTGTTAAAGCAAATTAGTTTCAAGAATATATAGTTTCGATACATTTGAGGATGGGGATTCTTAAAATATTCCTGAACTACAAAATTTTTTTGCTGTCTTTGGTTGATTTGTCAAATTCATTTTTCCCCCCATTTACGTACCAGTACGAAATTTTTCGTCACTTAATTGCTGCTTGGTTAGTTTAGATATACCAGTGCTAGGACTACAGAAATTTGCGGTACTTAGTAGAAAATCTGAAACTAGCTGTGCCAGTGAAAAATTGGAGATATTAAACTAATTTAATATAATGCAACTTAACGCTTTCCAACCTTACCTGAGTTTAACGTAACTCATCCTATCCAAACCTAATTTATTCTAGTTTATCTTTAAGAAACCTAACCGTCAGTCTTCTGCTTATCTTACGAGAGTTAACCAGATAGCAATGTTTCTTGTGCGACGCATTGCGAAATAGTACTTATGTGATGTAATACTAGTATTTTCTTCCGGAAAGATTTTTAATTCAAATGAAACCAGAAAACAAATCACAAAATAAACAATCGTATACTCGGACCTTAACCTGACATGAATCTCTTATTTACCTAGCGGGAGTTAACGCAGCAACAGCCATCAACTTAACTGAAATTACGTGCCACATTACTGCCGATTCTATATTGCTACGGGGAACATTATCTACTCACTGCAAAATCTTTTGCAAAAATAATGGAGTACAATTCTTATCGCAACGAACTAACTCTAATTATCATATGTATATGATACTGATTTCCTCGAAAGCGCGACTAATTTTTCCCGTTTAATATTAATGAGAACATGACTTTAAGCCTTTGTATTTCTGAAAGCAGTAGGCACGCGGAAAGTAACGTGGGAAATGGGTAGGTACATACGTATTTATATGTAAAATACTTATAAAACACCTGCTCATCTTCTCATCTTGTTCTCTAACACGCTTGTCACAGACCATGCTCGTATTTAATAAAAATAGTTAGTTGGCATAATAGCTTAATGTCTCATTTTCATTACAAAGATGCTTTCACAGAGGTAAGATAAGGAACCAATTGAATAAGGAGTAGTAGGTAGCTTAATGTTTGGTTTCTGTTACAAAGATGTTTTTACAGAGGTAAGAGCAAGAAACATTTAGGTATTGAATTAGGAAAACTTGAAATATATCCACGAGTGAGTTCCTTTACAAGATACCCTGCGTACAGAAACTCAGTTAGGAAGGAAAAGGAAGAAAAAACGAAGAAGAGATATCTTAGAAACCATAAAACTGAAAGAAGCAAAATGAGAACAAAAAAACGAAGTTACAAAGGCCATCTACAGTACAGCTGAGGTAACCTAACACCATCTCCTGGGGACGCAAGTCCTTATGAAATATGATCGACAAATAAAATAACCTAATCCATTTGCTTACTTATCCTATGTCCCTGAGGGGCTTCCAGAAATAAACACAGCGGAAAATCAGCACCCATTGTTTAATAATTCATAGAGCGTAATTCAATTTCTTTTCCACATTTCAGATAATTCGAATCTATTAATAAAACGTAGGGAGACATTCACGTTCACCTTGGCTCGTCATAATCCCTCACGTTGCTCTGTGGATATGATATTTTACAAATATCCCCCTTGAAAATTTTTTCCCGATATATATTCAGAATTACGAGTATTTTTCAAACTTTTTTAACTGACATTGAACTTCTTTACACTCATTAACTATTTAATTAACTAATTTCTAGGTTAGAAATAAGTTCCACTAACAGCCTAATCCAACGGGTTATGAGTGGTCCAGCACCCGATGATGAGCGTCTCAATTGACTTAATAGCGTCTCACTCTGTTAAGTTCACGCCTGAACACTAGATAATGACAGTAAATTTTTGCTTTTATTATGTAGTGGGTTGTTTCGAGATTTTTTCTGACCACTTTTAAAGGCTTAACGCATGGATACATGGTGAGGCAGTGAAGCCTGCATCACTGATACTCTCGTCAATCATTTCAGTTTTTGGTAAACTAAAAGTAATTGATACTTTTTTGAACGTTTATCAATTTAGTTTAATAATTTTCATCTCATAAAGCTGAAAGAGGCTCAATGAGATAGAGCTCTAACCGTAATATCTTACAACGCGGGTACACTAGTTTTACTACGAATCATTGTCACTGGATCGCTGAGAAAGTTAGGTCATGAAAAAAATAGTACGTAGTTCCACCATACTTTCAGGGTACTTATTTCAAATATGGATCAAATTTTCTAGTTTCACTTATAGGTATGAAGTATAAATGAGTAAAAAATTTACATTGCAATTTAGAAATATTGGGAATTGTTTTCTTTTAAAGGAACTAAATATCCGATGCTGACTGAAGACCTCTGGCGTTTGTAAGATGGAGCGCAACTATAATGGTAAATCGAACGCCAACGTAATACGGGACTTCAGCCAGGTGCTCTCTGTGATATCTTGCGGGCAAAGTACACGAGGAGGTCAGAAAACCTCACATCTAACTGCTACCTATACTTTCATTTGTATCAATTTTCTTATTCAATTAATTTAGTTCCATCATTGTTCTACATTTTTGCTAGTTTTTTCTCATGCGCATTGGCAAAAGACCAGCATAAATACTCGTAAATAGCTTTGTAACAGATAAAAGCAGCACATTCCATATCGTGTTTTCATAGAGCAGAACAAAAATAGGGCGCGCGAAAAAAATAGATATGATAAATCAAGACTATGAAAAAATTTGAACTCTCCAGATCAATACCAGTAAAATCACATACACACATTTTTACCTCAGAGGAAAGATTCTTTGATAAACCAGTGTATTATCATTCGACAGTGACGGTAAGAACATGAAGTATCTGACGTATAGCACACGCTACCACCGAGTAAACTGCACAGTTATTGGTGAAGAATAAAGCAGAGCCTAAGAATTGCATCACCGCCATTCACACAGGAATAGAGCACTTGTTGCTGACAGCCCGTACCGGGAAAGAAAGGAATCATCAAGGCTTCTCCCCTCCAGCGAAATGCTTTTTGTCGCTCAGTGAAGTCGCCCTGTGTCGGATTCGAAAGGTAAAAGCACCTTAGCTCAGATGACCTACCATTAAACTGCCAATGGTGTGTTGATATGTCAAAGAGTGTAAAGGGAGAAAGGACAAGTGCAGACTTTCACAGACTTCAATAGATGCTTGATTTACTCTTGAGTGCATTGGAATAAGATTTTCTTATCAAATGAAAATAATGAAAGTATAAGATTGCAAACAAACAAAGTACATTAGTAACACATTTTGCGATTTGCTTGAACTGAAACGATGTTAAAGGTAGTTGAATAATTGGAAACATGAAACGCTCTGAGCCCTTCTATTGACTCTCGGACTGAACACATTTCACTTTCAAGGAACTTTATGAAGGAATTCTTTCGGTTGTTTGCGGTGCGGAACCCTTGTCGGATTATGAAAGTGCTTCGGCCATCTGCAGCGACTCTTTGCTACGGAAAATTTTAAATTTTTTAACATTTTCATTCAGTTTTTCAGCACTTCTTTTTCTACGGGTCATGGGTGGTCCAGCACACGATGATGAGCGTCTCAATTGACTTAATAGCGTCTCACTCTGTTAAGTCCCCGCCTGAACACTAGATAATGTCAGTAAATTTTTATTTGTGTGAATTGAGTACACTTAAAGCGTTAGGTATTAATGATTTTTCTTATAATCTAAAATTTCTCAGCGAAATGTGGACATCTACTTACAAATCACGTTTATGAAACTTTGATTAGCTCGTTTTGTAAGTCGGTAGGTTATCGCTGTTCATGTTGGACTTTCAGAAATAATATAGAGCAAATTTTAGTACACTGATTTCAGAAATGACGAGGGCAAAAACTTCAGTTCTCCCACGCTTTATCGCGGATGCGATCTATCACAAACATTCATTTTGCAAAAGAAAAATTTTCAAAAATTACACATTTCAAAAACTTGATCCATTTAGTCACGGATAGTCTAAAGTACGATTGTCGTCGAAAGAAAAAAAACAGTATTTAGTAATGACCAATCTAAATTATTCTCTCAATTAGGTTGATTATGTAAAATAACATTGCTCATTGTTTATATAACAACTCAGAGCGCGCGACTACCGAATAAAAGATACATTCTTCATTACCTCAGGAGTTTTCGATACTGTAGCGAAATTAACCTAATGATTATAGCTCGCAACTCTATTTCTGGTTATTGTTAAGAGTACAAGGAATTTGACAAAAGCAAATCAACGTAAGAAATCTTTCCACCTAAGTTTCACTTCCAGCATGTTTATAACGCCAGTATGTTTGCAAGGCCCGGAATCTTCAGAACAGCTAATCACTCGAAACAGAAAACGCAACTTAGAATAATGAATTATAATAATGTCTACCGCCGGAGGAAAAACACGGTCCTAAGTTAGAAAACATTCCGACGTAACTCGAGGACTTACACAGTGAAATCATCTCCGATTCTGTTCTTCATTATATTTTTTATTATTTTGAATATAAGAAAAATAATTAATAATTTCTACTAATTTAAGCCTACCCTGCAGCCCAGAACACTAGCGAGCCCGGCCGACGCAGAAATACAAAAATGACGACGCAGAAACTCGGGCTAAACTCAAGGTGCACTCCTGAATGAGAATAATTATCAAAATTTAACATGTCCCATGTGCTTAAGTAAAAGGGAACTGTAACGCACATGGTCAAATTGTGTCAAGTCAGAGCAATGAAGCGCTTAGAATTAAATTAAATTTTAAATAAAATTTAAGGAGATGGACAGTAAATTGCGCTCAGATGTCGCGTAATGGCAGATTGAAGAAAGTCAATCGTACTGAACCCCTGCCGAATTGTTATGATATGCAACTCTTTGTGAATGACGGAATACTGGCAAAGTTTTGTGGAGTAGCTCAAATTCCTAGATGGAAGTTAATGAGATGTTCAATCAAGACAATATGAGCAAGAAAATCTCTTCGAAACAAAATATTGGTAATGGAAATCTCGCTATGGAATTAAAAAGAAAAGCAAGGTACATAGTCAGAATATTAGTGGGAGACAAAGCAACCCAAGTGTTTAATTTCATAGAATCCTGACGACTCGGTCCCAGCACATCTTTTGAGGAGGCTGTCTCCATAAACGTAGATAAAACGCGGCGAATGCTAAGTAGTCAATTAATCGTGTGGAGAGGCACTGGGTGACAAATATGCTAAAAGAAAGAGCAGCATCCACCACCCAACAGAGGATCCGAAAGACATCTAACCTGCCGCACTGATAATTTCCTGATCTGAAGGCTCAATCTTTAGCTTGAGTGCAATTTTGAATGTACTCGCGGGATTTATTCCCGAACATCATTAATGTTGATTATTACGTATTTCACTTCGTCTCGTGTATCAATTTCGACAATATGTAAATTATTCACAATTGGACACCAAACAAATGTGTCCGTCCTGTGGTAGAACCTCTGATTCATTAACAGTGTATTATACTCGTGCGTCGTGAGGCAACGATGCCCGTATCACAGATGAGCTCATCAAATATGCCGCCGTCGTGGTAATCCAAAAGCTTAGATGGTTACAGATAAAAAGTTCATGAATATGCGAGCGTACGTGTCCGGTCAAAAATGGTAGCATTCAATAATACTCAATGGAGCACGTATAAAACTTTTTTGCTTGTAACACAAAGCTAGCGTCCCTACTGTTCAGGTTTCACAGTTTCTCGAATTCCCCTACGTCAGTATTTGATGTCTATATTTCCCCACATACCAAACAAACACTTCCATCCTAATCATCAGCGCGATTGAAGCTTTTCCCTGTACGGTGGTGAAATCCAAATCCGAGAGACGCTCGTCAACATTTCTAAAGCTGTACCAAGAAAAAAAAGTATTCAGTGGCTACAGTCCAATAATTTGGTCTATTTATCTATTTCTTCAAATAAACAAACGACGGCTATTGTTATAATAGATAACGGTTATGATGAGCATTGAACAATCTGTATGTCACAATTAAGCCCGGAATTTGCTCTCCAATCTAATTCTTGCACCTTACTTCGAAATATTAAGAAGTAAGTCCACGTCTTCAAATGAACCGCAGAACTCATACCTGCAGCATGATTTAAGAAATATAGTGCCTATTATTATCTTATGACGAATTCATTAATGTATGCAAAATGCCTATAGCATTACTTTTGTCTATGATGACGGAACTTCGCTGCAACATTTGAGTGAATCAGCAACTGCCAGCAGGACCGTCGACAACTGTCAACTTTCTAAGAACTGTCAACTATCAGTGGCCACAGATAACGAAAAAAATACTTGTACACCCATCATAATTCAGTATGTTACTCAAATCAATGAAGCACAAATGAGGTCAATAAGCTATTTTTTAAGAAAGAGCGAGAATTTATTTATGAAAACTGGTTTTAAATACATAGCTCTGATACGCGCGCTGACTTCTTTAGATTAAACTTTTTTAAGTTGAGATGAAGTCAGAATTAATTTTACCCAATATTAAAGATTTCATCAATATAAAAACCAAAATTTACAGTAATTACATGTGTATCTTGGTTTGCGTATCCATGTATTCTCTACACACTGTAGGTTGGTAGTTACGACGGACAGACAAGCTTAGCAAGCAAGCAACAAACACGTTATTTCATAAAGGGTCAGAGAAATTTTTGCAGGATGACAAAATGTTGCTCATCTTGAAGTACATTTAAATAAGTGCAAGCATTTGTTTTTAATTGATGTGGTATCCCTATGAAGTACAATAAGAAAATTAAAATAGTACAAGTAGACGGTATTAGTGGTAAAAATTTTACAGAATCTTTATGTAAACAAATAATATTTTGGCTTCTCAAATTCATTACTTTAAAAAATCATTTTATACAATTTTTTATGAAATTTGAACGAGTTCCTTGTTTAAAATTGTTCCATTCTACAATGGTTGAATGTTGTAATTCCTGAAGTTTGTTGGAGTAGATGATTCATTGGAACATTCAATCATCTCTACAGATTTTTCTCAGAATGCAAGTTTAAACCAATTGAAGGCCTTGAATGATATGAAATTTCCACAATATTTAACTTATGTTTGGGTAGTTATCGAGTTGGAAAATAAACCGCATGACAAGTTCAAGATTTTACGACGATTATTTTTTCCTTTGAGTATATATATGTAGTCTTGAAATTCCATTGTTTTCCGGGTTGAAAGATATATTCCAGTTATAAATTAACTAAAGTAGCCGAATGATATAATGGAACAGCGTCCATGCATGCTTTACCCATGATGCTGTGTTATTTGTGAAGAAAGTTTCACATTTCTCGCAATTTTAAATCAAATTTTATTTACTACATTATACAAAAACGAAAATACATTTTTGTTTCATCACTATATAGTACTCTTTACCAGCAACAACAAAAAATTGTCTTCTAAAAAAGTGTCTACACAATGCCGGAGAGCAATAAGCCATTGCTCATGCAGGAGTAGGCCTCCATCGCGGTCCAGTTTTATTCACTCCATTCCCATTCTAGATAACCATCCTGCTCGATACCTAAACCTTGTGAGCCTAAGTTTTTAGCAATATCCACACTCCAGGGTTAACCTCTCGGATTAATTTTCTGCTGTTCTTATAACTCTGGTTTTCGCCCACTCTGTCTAAAACTTCCTCTTGACTATCGTTTCGAAGTTTTTCATTGTACCGTTGATCGTCGTTCATGGTGTATTAGGGTTGAAATGGCATTTAAATTACGGTGTGCCTACTTATTCACTTATGAACACATGAACACCAATTATCCTTTGTCTTAATTAGTGTTCAGTTCATTCGTCCCACCCATTGGGCCATCAGCGTGAGGATTACGATGATAAAATTTTTGATTCCACGTAAAATTTTTTTATAGGTTATCCTTCTGAATGAATATTGTAGAATTTCGCGCGTGGAATGCTGTAAATATTAACAATAGCGTTATTTTAAACCTTTGCAACAATTGTTTGTTTACTTCAAGAAGTTCTGATTTTCAACTTTTATTCAATATTCTTGTCAAATGTGTTGAATTTATTCTATCAATTTGAATGTATAGTAAAATGTTTCCAGTGATCTGCTTTACGTCATACAAAGGATGGAGTGCAAGAATTATAATACAAGAACATAGTCAAAATAGTGGTGGAGATACAAATAGTTTCACCTTTAACTGTATGAGATTGATTTTCTTCTTACACTATATGAAGGAGCGCTTCTTATTTCGACCAGGTGACGGAGGTGTTCGGTTCCCCAGCGACATGAGCCGTCGGTGCGTCCTCCCTCTCAGCCTTCTGTTGCTGCTCATGACGGTCATCAACAGCGGTGCAGCATCGGAAAAGAGGAAGAACGTGAGCAGTTAACGAAAATATTTCAGTTGCGCTATCACGTACCTCTAACGAATAATTTTTGAAATTTTAAGGCCATGCCGTTTTTCTCTTGGTCATTTTCTCATAAGAGCCTCTTTCTTCAAAACATTGTTGTAATTCTTTTACAATTTTCCTTCGACTTTTGCCTGACGCTTGAAAGGCCATAACAATGAAAAATTCAATTACATGTGGTATGCTAGGTAAATTTTACTAATTCGTTTTACAAACATTGAATTAAAGAAATTTGTATAATGCATGAGATAGACACTTGAGAAAAAATCTGCTAATAAAATAAAATGAGAACTGTAACTTAGCTGCAAAAACAGAAGTTTTCAAAAGGAATTTTAAATTAATGTATCAGCAATTGTGAGAGTTGCAAAACAAGTGTGTACGAACAGAAAATAATTTGTCTGTGTAATTAAAATAATAAAATATAATTAAAATAGTTTTTCAATGTAATTGTTTATTTAATTACGAAAAAGACATCAGTACATTTGCAGAACTGAAGAAAAGCATTATTGCAATTAGTTATCACAAGTTTGAATCATAATATCTTTGCAAGATTTTGCTTTCGTTAATTATCGCATTGATTTTTCATTCTAAATTTATAAAAAATGAAGTAAAAATATACGATGTTCATTAATAGGAAAGCGCAGAACAAATAAAATACAGGAAAGCAAGTGACGCTGGGCAATAATTAACCAAAAGGCATCGAGCGTCACTAATCTGGCTTCATGGGAAAAATTACACTTCGCTGTGAATTGAAGGGCGGTGGTCACAGAGATGTTGAGCGTATTTTGTGTTTGTGATGTAACGTCGCACGAGTGCCATGTAGTCCGAATCTACAATTTATTAAACTTATATCTTAAGTGTTAAGAATTGCACTGCAAAATACTCCTTTCAAATCCTATTCACGTTCACAAACTTGACCATTCACTATCTTGGGATAAATCACTTGGATACTGTGAGCTAAATAACGAGACCGGCAGAAATAAACGTTTAATTTAATTTCAAGATTTACATTTTGACTTTGACTTAACAAGAAGTTCTACAACAACACCACAGCTTTCACGTGAGGCTTTTTCACAGCACTTTAAATAACAGTTAATAAATCACTTTTGGGAAAATAAATTCATGGGAACATAGAAATCTGGGAAGAAATTAGGTACCATCAATATTTTGAGGATAAACATCTTTGGGTTACGATACGGTACGTTCAGGAAAGATCCGAAACGTTTGAGCTTCACTCACATCTCATAAGAGGGCGAAGTCTTATGAGGCGAAGTTGTGCTCACGTACCTTCATTCGCTCGACAGTATTGTAACAATATTTCTCAAAGTATTTAAAAACATTAGCAATGTACACAGCACGATAGCTATCATTTTGGGGTATTTCTTGAAGTCCTAAAGTAGGAACCACAATCTACTCTATGTGAATAACAAAATGTAATACAATTTAAATACACCTATGTCTAACAAAATTCATGGAATTTTTGCGCTGTACGACTTGCACTTAATACATATGACTTTACATGCGATTCTGTCTACGACCCTATACTCTGATGCAGTAGATGTGAACGTAACTCGCTGCGAGCCCTGAACAGTACTTGTCTGGCACGCATTTGAACACCTACAGCTTTTTAGAAATTAGAATTAGCGCGTATTGCAGAATTTCACCTCTCCATTCAATAATAGGAACTATATTCACCGGCCGGCCGCAGCCGAGACGGTACAGAAACAGTTTTGTGGAATCTTCAGAAATTTCTCAGGACGTTCTGCAGTAATTATGTTCGTTTTATTTCATGCGCTGAATTTCTCATGCTCGTACGCTGCTCTAAAATTTGTAAGACTCGCAGTCAATTGCATTTAAACATTTAATCAATTGTGTTCAGTAATGCAACGTGAGTCTATCTAATAAATTAATTCATTCTTCCATTCACGTGATGAAGAAAGTCGCAGGTACTTTTAAACTCTTAGGCCACATTTAAGATTATTTCTTGGATCCTGTGTTTTAACTTTGGATTCGTTCATATTTATTAGAATATGCAAAATTTGTTTCACAGAACTCTTTTACAGTTGAAGTTGGAAATTCAATTCCAATTTACTCATCCTGCCCGTTTTATCGTCAAGATTTATCTCTGATTTCATAACAATTATTACTTATCATGTATCATGTGGATTGCGAGTAGATTTATTACATATCCTGCCGAGAAGAAAGAAATTGTTTCTGTAAACTCTTATTTCATTATGAAATTTCTATCGCAGTACGTACAAAAAACAGGGAAAACTTTCAAGTTGCCTGCCGAAGTATTCACCATTCTGTTTAATTTCAAATGTGAATACTTAAGCTGTATTATTTATATTTTCAATCTCTATTTTTTATATTTGTTTCAAATTATCTGAGCGTTTTCAGCAAATGATGAGACGTCATAGATATTTTCTATTTTACTTATGACTTTATTTAATTATAAAACAGATATTTCCTTTTGGAATCTTCCTGTGATGTAGTCGAACGTATTCACAGACTTGTAGTCGAACGTGATTCCAGAAAGTTTAGACAAAGTAGAGCATAAAAGTAAAAAACCAGGCGAGTCTTGCATTTTTCCTGGATCTCATGCCCTCTGCTTCCAGTGATGCAGTAGCTTGTTGGTCTATGTAAGAGTATGGTACTCGATTCGAGTGCTGGTGGTCCCAGGTTGTGTTCCCTAACATGCTCCGAAATTTTACGTCCGTCGTGGCTTAGTGGTTAAGAGCACTCGCTTTTCTTACGGAGAGTTTTGTGGTTTCAACACGCTGAAGAGCTCGGTATTTCTCATTGTTGAGAAAAGGAAGAGATCGAGCTATATACAGCTACGTTTCGTTTCTCGAAGCTGATATTTGAAATTGATATTGGGGATGAACGCCATTGCTTACGGCTATTCGTATTGAGGCTTTTGATAAATTCAATGAGCAAGACGACATGTATCAATTCGAGTAAAAGAAAAATCTGTCAGAAAATATGCATCATCAACGTACTTGAGCTTGCAATTATTTTAACCAAGAGAACTTGATGGCCTCTGATGAGAACTAACTCTGTTAGTTTCTCGTAGACACTATTCTGCAAAAATATTTCTTTTCGACTGTTTGTAATTACCCTCTTCCACCCAATCGTGATGAAGCATGTTATGGTTTGTTTGTTCCGTGGACTACCCTCACTGAAGGCTCCTTTTCTTTCATGCAAAATACCGCAGCCTGCTGCTTTTCAACTCTCGGTTATTGGCAAGTCTGTATGGTTTTGAGACCTATTCTGGAACGTATGTACTCTTGTGCCAGCTAATGATTTCTTCCGCTGCTATCAAGAGATATTCATTTTACCCTTGAAAAAAATGCGACGCTTTCACGCTCATCATTCACAAGTATACTCACACATCATTCATATGATCAGTTTCAGATAAGACCGTAATTAATCACCATGCTTTCCAACTATGGGAAAACCGGCCTTTAAAAACTAGGTCTATTATAGTGTATGGACTGGATACAATAAGCACCCGCGTATTTAGGGGCTTTTTCACAACTTAACACAGAAAGATTGCCGAAACCTTAATTTCTTGAGATTGTTTAATTACTGAAAAACATGCACTTCACACCAGCTTAGATTGTAGGAAAAGTAGAAGTCACCAATTGCTTTCATTTAAAGTCTTGATTTGTGTTTCATGATAATTTCACGATTTTTTTTATGAAATTTACATTATTCGACATATATATAATTTATCTTTCGACATATTTCTGGAACAGTAGCTAAATTTTACTGTACATCGTTAGCAATTGGGACACCACTTTGAGAATTGATAGATAGTGAAAATTATTGAGCAGTGAAGCGTTTCTTCTTCCATCTTTCTGAGATGACAACGGATGCGTTGTAGGGCGGGCGAATCTTCGAGTGTGTTGCCGGCAGCACGTGTGATCCGCAGCCGTAACCTCACCTCAGAGGTGCTGCTGTCATCCTCATCGCTGAATGAGTCAGCGAAAATTTATTCATCCATTAGGTATTCATCCTCTTCTAACTTTGCTCTAACTTCTCACTTTTAATGAGGAAAGATTATGCCTCTTGCCACCCATCAACATTCGACGCATCACTTGTCTTCTTTAACCCATATTTTGGGGCTCGTTTTTATGCTTTCTGCCACTATTTATATATTTTTGATGTGGCATGTTGCTATAAGTCACCTGTAAGATTATTCATTAATTCATATTTTCCAGACCGATCCTCTTCAGGTTGACCATTCGCTTAGGGAAAGTCATAATTAAAAAACTGAGAGTGCACACGAATGTTTGCTACCATAGTAAAGGAATGGATTCTATTTTTTTTCCAAGGATGATTTAGTTTTGCGGCGATTTGTGTTTCTGTTTAAATTGGGGTAAAATCTCATCTCAACAATATTCTAAGAGGTAATTATTATCAAGTGCACTTTATTTGCACGAGCTATATCGCACTACGATACATGACATTAAATTAAGTAAACAACATTTTACTAAAGCGGTACAGAATATTGCCAGACTACCCAAGTAAATCTTCTAGAGCGTTTTAGACTAAATCATTGCTTTTTAAAATTCCTTCTTTGATAAATTAGTGTACCTAATAGTACATAACATTCTAAATCATTATTTGCCAAATAATTAAATTCTTAGACCCTTCCTGTACGATACAACTTTTAATTGCCAAATTTAAGCCTAATCTTGCGCGAACGCGCACACACACACACACACACACACACAACAAAGTTCCTCATTTTAATTTAAACACTTATCAAGCAACACGCTCACTCTCACACAACTAGCAGTTCACACTGCACATAATTTGCGCCAAGTTGCTAGTTTTAAAGAACCTCACGTGCGAAACAAACGCGCATGAGACACTTGCATGCATTTAAAAATTCTTCTTAAGAATTTAATCAAGTAATTAGCGCCTACATGTGAAAATTTTCTTCTACTGCTTCATTACACTTTTATAACCGCTGTGACTAAATATTTTCAAAATATTCATTGCCCAGAACAATTTTTAGGCGTAGATCATTGTCGGTATCTGGAGGAAACTAAAATTTATGTATTTCATTAACGAGGCATACACGAATAATGGGATAAGGGCTTACGGCTTGGTAAACAAAAATGACCTGAAAATAGAAATTTCCATGGTTGTTAACCATATAACCAATCGGTGCTTGAAAGCCGTAATTTGATGAAATCTGAATGCTTATATTGTCAATGAAAAGGATATAAATGTACACCTGGATGTACAGCACGATCAATAGAGACCTAAATTTTCGATACACGTAAGCATCTCAGCTTTGTTGCTTAGAGTTCAGGGCAGTTAATTGAAGAGCGCTGGTAATTTGAGACCAGTACACCATGCCTCAAGTGATAACCGTAACACAGTTATCTTAAAAAGATAGATACTAAATCATTTAGGTAACCGCAACAAAAACTGAAAATCGCGAATGATATGAAGCAATTCAAAGCTTAGCACGTGCTGCTTAGCGAAAACAGGAAACGAAGTGGATTACAGTCGCAGGTTTTTGGATTATGTTTAAGACCATTGAAATTGTAGGTTAAGCATTTTTTCGTGCATTGTGAGTTTAATAAAGAGCTCATTCTTAAATGGCTTGAGTGTAACTTTGTCACGCGTATTTTCCATGTGAGAATTACTGATTTACTCGGAAATAATATCTAAAAAGTTTCATCTGCCTTCTGTTGTAATGAGGAAAAATAGGAGATTTTTCTGTCGTCAATTTGAGTATAGTAGCAGAGATCAAAGTATATTCGGCATAAAATAACTTTTTTTATTAGTACCTCTCCATCTTTCGCTATATGCTCAACAAAGTCACACAACTGAGTATTTCTGGGAGGTCATTTTTTCGGCCAAGTCCAATGACAGTCGGAAGAAGTAAGACAGAATCAGCGCAAAGCGAAACCTAGGCTGTTGAGTACAACCTTATAAACGTTACCAAGCATATCAAAGAAAAGGTCTGAACATCCCATGTGCTTTCTAAGTTAATTGGTCAATGAAGTGGGCCCATCTGCCGCAACTCAGGAGCACCTCGGCCATATGACTGCCTCGCGCGTGACGCTGATCGAACGTCACGCGAGAAAACGGCTGCTGGACAATGAGTTGCTTTTGAAGTGAAAACGAGAAAGTTGACAAGCTTCTGGTGTCAGCACACGCCATATGGAAACATCTTTTAGAGTGACGATGTGTCATTGCGCTGCGTACTCTTGCCCTTGGCTTCCATCTCTTTCCTACCTTACTCATACCACCTGTTATTTTCTGGAACCAAATCTTTCGAGCAATTATTCGCTGTATTATCATTCATTCAACGATAGCTGGATTTATGTTTATTTCAAGGTAAATTTGTTCAGGAAGTACAACATACTTGTCGTTTATGAAACTTTCTCGGATTAGACTACTATGGCGAAACTTGTGTTGAGCGTTAGGCTCTGTCTCTTCCGTTTAATAAAGGATTGACAATCGTCCGTTGCAGGCATGATGATCATATTTCATTGGGTAAAAGTCTCCATCTGATTGGGAACTTATTATCAAGCGCTGAAAGGGGGCTTTCGTTTTCATTCTCGCGTTTCCTACGCAATCAACAAGAGCATATTCAGTTGGTTGTGTAACTTCATTAATTCTGTGCGCGAAAGCTCCGCATGCGCTCCACAAATCAGTAATAATGAAACTTAAATCGTTCATGCGGGCTTATGAAGTTAAACGGTTCCGGTTATCGTGCAACTGAGCGATGATGCAATGAGGCGACGCCCGACGCTCGCTGTTCGCTGTGCAACACAGGGCGCTCTCGCAACTTCCGTTAATTAACTTCATTCTTTTTTTCTTGCGCTGTGATGAAAAGATTCTTTCAAGGTTCGTTTCTTGCTAGCACTCAGGATTTGCACAAGCTCCTGACGTCAAAGACTTTGGTCGGCTGTTACACAGTATCGAAGGAAAGTTAATTGTGAGTCATGATTACATCCAACTAACTCCTACTTCGCAACTGATACACACAATCAAAAAGTTACAAATTTTTTACAGCTATATTATTTCTAATCACCTTGCTGCTTTAAAAATAAATGGCGTAGTTAAGAATTTGGTGTGATATAGCGGCAACATATACATATATGTGAAATCATTTTTGTTCAGCTAACTTGCAATATTCATCATTTTCATTAATTGACAAAAAGCCTATCCTCGCTTGCTAAATTTGTTAAATTCTGTAGAACAGAAAATTCAATTAATAAATGGTAAGTACTATAATTCAAATTTAGTAAACTCTATAATTCAAATTTAGTAAACTAAGGAAGTTTTGGTCGGTAACAAGACGAGCGCAGCAGCTGAAAGTTCAAGGCTGACACTCTGAATGTGTATGAAAATGGATGATTTCGAACTTTATAATATGATAGCAGAAAATCGTAAACTTGTCACTCCGACTGTGGGAAAAGGGGGTAATGTGTGACTATGGGACTAAAAACTTAATGTTAATATGAATGATGTGAGTTGTAAGTGTAAAATTACGAGTTATACGGCAAATCTACATAGCTAGATGTTGCGATTTGCCAATGTACTTCACAACGACGATTTTATCTTGGCGCCCTCTCTGCATCCACATTTTAAGCTAAAATGGCTTAACGAAGTACAAAGAGTGGAGTTAATAACAAAAAAACTAATCGACCATCTTTATAACAGATCGTAAAATGGTTTTTCAGCTGAGGGGAGCAGTGCCGAGGATGTAGATGACGAGGATGACTTTTTCAACGTCGTATTGATATCGGATGATAAGGAAAAAACGAATAAAAGTTCGTTGAAACAAGTAAATGATTGGCTGAAACAGGCAGTAATGAACAGAACTAGCCACCCTGATGTTCACTGAGCGATGTTTTCTCCAAGTGAATTTGTCGCTTCGTTCATCCAATTTAACACGCCAATACCATCGAGCGCTGCGGTTGAAAGACTTCTCCTTAGGCAAAGAAATTTTGAGACTACGACGTGCTCGGCTTTCAGACAAAAGTTTTGAAATGTTAACATTTTTGAAAGGCAACGTTGATCGTCATTACAGTGCAATGACATTGTCAGATTGAGATAATGAACCAGTATAAAATCATAACAGAGAAACAACAAAAAGCAGAAGAATATCATATATTGCATGAGCATATGCATAGTTTTCTTTAGGCGTCATATAGGCTGTACAAATGTTCTGCACTTTTCTGTTTTCTATTTTTTTGCTATTTTTTTGCTTGGCCTCGCAGTGGCCGAGTGTATTGAGCGCTTGCGTTCTATGCTTCATGCCCAGGTTCGATCCCTGTGAGCGGCAGTTGGCGTGGAAAACGCTGATGCGGCAAATCAGGGTCGTTGCCTGCAGTATGGTCACTGTCCTCAAGGAATGTTAACTGAGCACTAAACGAGAGAAAAATGAGGCCTAAAGCTCGGGCGTGACTAGGGGCCTGGGGAACCCCTATCATGTACATTCCCTGTAAAGTATCATGTAAATGATGCTAGCCACCCTCTACGTGAAAAGAGGAAAAGGCTTGGTATATATATATATATATTTTTTTTTGCTATAGATACGGAACTCCTATGAAGATATAGCTACACGCTAGGTACCTTTTCAACCTTATTGTTATTAGAAAATAGTATTCATTTTATTTTTCATGCTATATTTACAAATGAAACGTTTTTCCAGTACCTTGATATTTCATTCAATTCTAGTCCACACATTTACTCGATCTATTAATTTTTTAGTAAAACAATGCACTATTTTGAATATCTTATTATTTTATTCATAGCAATATATACGTAATATAAATTGAATAATATTTAATTAAAAATATATTTATTAAAAAGTTACGGTTGCGAGTTGCGGTTGCGATCGCCACTTTGGTATTTTCAAAGTTGCTGTTGCTTTTTTTGTGGTGTTGCAGTTGCGGTTGCGCCGCAACATTTCAAAAGTTGCTGGCCCAACACTGTTAATAACCAATAGCTAATAGTTCTGACTAGATTGCTTGAGGAGCAGTCACATACATGACAGTAAGATATAATCTTAGACTTATAGCAGAAGCTCAGCTAAGAGCGATGCTATGTAGCAACATGTGTTTTATTTTTATAACTCAATACCATGCAGTCTAGATAACTTGGAAAAAGGTATCATTTTAAGACCTGTTATATCATGCTCTAACACACTACTCGAAGACGACGTTGAAGAAAATGTAATCGAATCTCTGTAGTGAATTACAAAAGTTCTGGTTCATCTGAAATTATGAGCCATAAAAATAGAAGAACAATAAAAATGAAAGAGAATGGTGTCGGTTTAGATCCTTTTACAACAGATAATTAGAAGTATAATATATTAAGCTTCATTTCTCAACAAGAACAGTTGCAAATATAAAAGTAAATCCTCCACAGACATTATTTAAATTTTTTTGCTGCAATGAGGAGTGATCAATATGGAAATAGATAAATAATGTATCGAGACGCAGTAGTAGATGGCGTAACAATTTTACACAATTTCCGAGCGCATAGGAAATTTTTCGCCTCTAATCTTGATTTGCGAGGAATTTCAAATATGAAGAGGCTACGAAGGTTAGAAACGCATTTTGCTTTACCGAAAGGAATCAAGAGAATTAACACGTTTTGAAGAAGAGTTCTCACGTCCTAATTGGATATTAGGTAATATTTTTCTACGCACAATGTTGATCTATTATTCATGTTCGCTTTATAAAAATCTATAATTGTCTATTACATTTCTTCCGAACAATTTAGGATTGAAAGAGTAGGATTTTTGTCCAACTTTAGTTGATCGGTCTTAAAAAAATTAGGCTATCAGTAATATTGTCATGAAATATATTAAAATATGGGGCAGAAAATTATTTTTCTACGTGTGTTTGACAAAACGGTGCGTTAAAATACATCACAGAACAATTTTTAATTTAATCATTGGAGATTTCGACCCCTTTCATCGCTTTTTACATCGACGTCTAATACTTCTGTTATCACATTTACAGCTGTAATATTTATTAGGTTTAGTATTCTTAAATCTTATTTAATGAACAAGCTCAAAAGCTACTCGTATTCTCGGTCGCTAATTTGAGGCTTGTCTTCGGCGGCAGGAGCTGTGATGCGAACCTCTCGGAATATAAGAAGAGATAGCACATCCCTGTGTTCTGTTCTCTGCGAGACTGGGTTCCTTTCGTTGATTATTTAGATTTTTATCTTTGTCAGCCTTCTGAGAAGTTAGCTTACAGCTTTTTTATTTTTTTCCGAAACTTTTCTACTGTATGTGATTTCCAATGCTTTTCAATGAAATGAAGAGAGAAAAGCTTCAAAGAAAGTGATAAAAAGTTAGATTGCAATTACAGAGGAAGAAATCGATCGAAGTCGTCTTCAATTAAATTTTCTTAGTTGATCAATTACTCAAACGTGAGAGAAATACGAGTATTTTCTTCTACCTGCACTACTGATCTCTCATCTTCAATTTCAGCGTTTTTTTTTGGGTACATATGTGCTGACGGTGCTCTGGAATAGTCAGGTAAAATATAGTATTGTACTATAAAATAACAGCGATCTAATAATAAGCATGACTTGGACGAAGAGCCACGAAAAGACTATTATAACAACTGACTAATTTTACAACTAGGACAACACGCGCATGACAATGACTATTTGGATGGACTTTCAGAGACCTCGTACTATTCCTTACCGGTTCGTGGACCCATTGGAGATGAAACTGACTGCTCCTCACAGCTTTGACTTACAAACAGACATGTACTTGAGAGGACTGCAGGAAGCCAGAGTCCATGTGAGTAACGGATTCTCCATGCCTTGACCTTTTACTGTTTGCATTATACTCAGACTTTACTTGTGACAATTTATGACACGATGCCGTTATTCGAATGCACCTAATCGAATGGATAAAATTCTAACTTTTTTCGTGGAGAAAATAGTTCGAAAGGATTTCTTCCTGAAATAAATTAATATTTTATCTTAGTAGAATTACTTTTCAAGACATATTTAGGGTGTCTGTTCCAACAATTTGGACCAGATTTATTTCATTAATAAAAATTTGAGCATGAATTTAATTTTTTAAGTTTAGCCAATGACCACTAAGTGCTTTATACTACTGACAATGCTATCACTTAAATTATATAACCAAAAAATTTAGCAACGTTTTAAAGAATATATCTGTTCAAAATGTTACGGTCTTATTTCAGCCTGGAGGTCAATACCCCAGAGCATTCAGTCCGCCAAGCTTGCCCAACCCTCAACCTTTTTTCGGAGGCGTCGTCCCCCCTCCCAAAAGTTTCACCTCAGGATCAAGCTTCCCCAACTTGGCACCGCAGCCCGGCGCTCAGCCTCGCAGCGCACCAGACGGTCCTGTCAACCTTGCTCCTCGCACCAAGCCGCCTCATGTGCAGTCTTCCGCTCAGCCGGTGACGAACTCCTACAAAATCTTAGAGGGGCCTTATCTCGTAGATGCTGAGGAAGATACTTCAGTATTTCCTTTAACCTCTTCAATAAGACTCTTGAAAGATAATGAAAAATTACATCCTAGTGTTGAGAGCTCAGTGCTCCCCATTAAAACGACGCATCACATTGTTGAAGGCAGGAGTAAATACACGCCACCAGTCTACACACCCTCATCGAACAAGGCTGCAGATCCTTATAGAACTACCCATAATCTTTTTGAAGAGTCCGATTTAGCTTATTTTTTAAGTGATTCAGAAAAAGGTGTTCAACAAACACCAACTTCATTGCCAAAATCTTCTTTGCCTGAACCCAATTCTCCTTTGTATTTTGATTCTGTCGGAGTTCAAAACACAGGGAAACTGAGTAAACCTGTTCTAGGTTTTGAAGATGTTGGAGAATTTTCGAGCCCGCACGCAGGCTTCGAGTTTTCTTTTCAACATCAAAAAAACCCTAGGTCGATACTCTCGACTTCTAAATTGCAAGATTCTTCCCTCAAGTTATTTGAGCCTCATGAGCCATCACTTTCATCCCCTAAAAAATCAGACATTTCAGCACCGTTCAAGTCCGTAGACTCGTTCCCGACACAGGCTCCATATTCTTCTCCTTTGGAGAGAAACAGAGGGCATGGCCCCAAAAAATCATCCCGTAATCCATTTGATTCTCCTGAACCCCAACACCAGTCGTATGATCCGTTGGCATCTTCTCCTGAATCTAAAGACCCGGCATTTTTCGAGACAGCTAATCCGTATGGAAAACACCCTACACCAGGAAAACTATATCATTCTTTATTGACGGCTCAGAAGCAAATAGACTCACTTCTGGAAACGTATTCTCCCCACGATGATCTGAAATCTATTGAAAATCCTAAAGGTTTTCAGTCTCAAGGTTATGCGCCAATCAAGCAAGCGAAACTTGAACATCCGTTAGTTTCGAACGAATATCATGATGGATCACTTGAGCAGTATCACGTACGGGACAGAAATCGCAAGCTTAACTCGAAAAGTCAGTTTTCGCAGCCGTTGGGCCACTCACAATTCAAGGATAAAATTACGGGTAACGAACACAATTTAGACGACAAACACATTTCCAATACCCAATTCGCAGAGGTAAAACCTGATCCTAAGTACCAGGATGCGCACCAATTTCGAGCTTTCCGAAGACCGCCAAATAGACCCTACAATTTTAAAGTATCCTCCGGCTCTGATCACTCACTGCAGCCTCACAAGCCGAAACGGCATAGCTACGAAACGAACGATGAGTTTCTGTATAACTATGACTTACCAACGTTTGGGCCTCATGAAACCCCCCAAAAAATATATCAAAAACCTAAAGAAATAAAACCGTTAAAGCCAGTTTACGCTCCTGAGCATAAGAAAGAAGTTCATCGGGAACGATCTGAAAGTTTACTGAAGAAACCGCCTATCGGAAAGTCCTTCAAGGACTTGTCTCGGATACCAGGTGTTCCAGGGAAGGATTACCCCGTTTTAAATGAGGTAAGCTCTCAAATTTAAACATGTGGCCGACTTTGATAGTTTTGTGAGTAATAAACTCATTTTCAATGATTGAAATTATTGAAACTCACTGAAACACCATGCTTCTTACAAGGCGCTCAACGAACTGTACCAACCTACATTATGCACCATCATTGGTTAATACTATTATTACTTTGCTCTACTGTAATTGAACTTCGTGGTGATCGTTACTTAGAATTGAGTATAACTTTTGGGATTGCTCGCATTGAGTATGAAGTACGGTTCGCTAATGATATCGTACTAAGCAACTGTATTTTCAAGACAGAGCAATACTCAACCTCTCTTTGTTCCTGACTCAATACGAGTTAGTACAAGTTAAAACTAGAAGCTAGCACAATATAACTACCAGATTCAGAGATGATTTTGAAGTTTTAAACACTATGTTAACTTATATAGTGTTGCTTCAGTGTGATTTTTCAGTACACTTTGTTCTCTTAGCTAACTTCATGAAATTATTTTGATTTCACATGAATGGTAAATATCAACGAATTCCCCGATGTTTGTACTTTTAGATGTAGAACGGAGTAATTTATACAATGCTAGTAAAATTCACCCCTTTACAAATTTCACATCCATCAATTGTGCAAATTTTGCCCTAGATCCACAAAAACCGAAAAAGTTGCAGAAAATTTATTGCGATGACGTTTGAATACACAATGTAGAGTCTGAAACAAACATTGGGAAGCTTATGTTTACATCTGTATGTGAACGAGTGTGCTTTAAATTTTATTACTCGTGCAACATCTAGTTGTCACTTAACTGTTATGTAAAGATGTAAAATGATGATTACAAATAAACGATCATGCAGACCGGAAAATGCTGGTAAATATAATTGATATGTTGTTGATTATTTTCTCTCCAGATTATAATCATTGAAAAGTAATTTCATATACAATGCTCTCATTAATTTCCATCACTGCATAGTTGTGACAGAAAATTTCTAAAATTTATTAATTTTAGAATTCTACATATGTTTTTAAGCAAGTATGAGCCCCAAGCACGTTCAATGTTCGATATAATGGCAAGAAAATTAATTTTCCAGGTACCGCGCACGTACTTCTCATGCTCTAACGTCCCGCACAGACCAGGCATATATGCAAACGTCGAGGCTCATTGCCAGGTATGTTGATCCTAGCCTTCACGTATCTCCATACACTTCTACTCCGTGCGTTTCATTCGCTTGGGCAACATCAATTTTCACATTCTATTTGCTATATCGGGTTTACATGCAGATAGTCAAAATGCTACCGCTGCCGGGTTTGAGCGAATATTTGCGAGGCGGGCGCTGCTAGGTTGTCGAGAAAGAGTAAACGCTTGCTGTTCTCTCTGTCGCGTTACGGGAAAGGACTGTTAAAAATTCCTCAAGCGAAATTATCATTTAGTTGGAGTTCTTATAAATAAAATAAAACCTAAAGCAAATGTGTTAATTATAGTTTTTAAACCGAGCTTATTTTCGTTTCAGCATATTCTACAGGTACACCTCATACTCGTATACACTTCTCATTTATTGAACGAAGATTGTATGTATTAGAATACCTTTGAAATACGCTCCGGATTGGAGTTAGTAGATAATTGGACCTAATTGTAGGGATTTTCAGTTACGTATTTAGCTTGATTAGTCTTTTGATCCCTGGAAATTAAATGTCATAAGGGAAAAAGTTCTAGACATGAAATTTTCATTACCCTGAACTTTACATACATGGAATTGCCCTAACATGTTTTTTTCCTGAAATCGTATTCATTTTCTATTTAAAAATTTGATACTATCTAAAAGGGTGTATGAGAGAAAAAATATTTTCCGGAGTATCAAAAAAAATTATCAAATAAGATAGTCTGAGTTAAATTTTAACCTTATTAGTAAATGAAGGAAATCATGAGAAATCCTTACATAAATTATCTATGAAATAAAGCTAAAATATACATCAATAATCAAGCCTCATAATTACAGTTGAATGGCTATTGTAGTATAAAATGTGGCAGCTGATTATTCTGAATTTATCCCTTTTTTTCTTCAAGTTTACTCCCATAGTTGAGTTACTTTATTTTTTTTTATGTGAGGTGGATGTGTTGATAAACTTAATCCTGGAAGTATCTGCAGAACCGAAAGGGTCAAGTTTTTAACTTTTGATTAAATTAATGGCTGATTATTTCCGGTGAAGTTTTAGGCTATTCTACTCAACCATTTGTTTTTATCACTGCATGTATTTAATTTTCATACAATGGATGAAATTGTTGTAAACTTGGAGGACTTGTTCAGGCTGTCGTTGAGCCCTCAGCTGTGGAAGGACAACGAATACCGTCAACTTTTACCTCTACGGTATAAGTTCTCGACATATTTGCCTCGAATTTCTTTTTCATACAAATTTCACTTCAAAATTCGAATGAATTCCTTTTCTCTCGATTTTAAAATGGAGAATTTGAAGCCTTCATAGAACTGTTTAAGATGTTTACTCTGAATAATTTTGGAAGTTATAATACATTTTTTGGTTCAAATCCGTACAGTAAACATGAACGTTTTAAGGCCTTTTGATCCTGAACTATACACTAAATTCAAAGTGCCGCCCGACAGGCCTACCACGTGTGTCACGATGACCGCTACGGCGAACAAGGAGCTGCGTTTTTGTGCTCCAACGGCACACTCTTCAACCAAGTGACGTTCAGCTGTGACTGGTGGTACAAAGTTGACTGCAAGGACTCTACCGATTTCTATGAGTGAGTTATAATTTTAGGAAACTTCCGTTTGGTGACTTTGATTTTGAATGTTTAACCCATACTTAGTCGTACAAATATTCAATGCTGATTTTGCCATGCAATTTGCGATATTTTTTCATCACTTCATATATTTTAGGAAATCTTGTCGTCACCCAGCAGAATATTTTACTAGGGGTTATCGTTTTCTTGTGTCCATGGACCTATCTTTTAAATTACTAGTTAATGCATATGTCTACATTACTCATCGCGAATGTAATTTTCCTCAAAACCTGTTACTTCACTTCGTACTTAATAGTAAGCAACAGGTCTCTCAACATAAATATTAAAAAGTACGTGTGTATTCATTATATTGAAGTAAAGTAGGTTCTGCATGTTGGACTTGGAGGTAAGGTTTTTTATCTTCACACCAAGGCAGGGTACCAGATTTCTCTCACTTATATCGAGATTCCTAGTGGAACTCAATTCACCTTAGCCCTCAAGTCTCCTAGCAATATGCTCGGAGTAAGTTCGCAAGACAATGTTAGAATGACAGATAAAGATAGTCCAGGCATTTGCCATGAAAAATACGATATGGTCACATTTATCCTACTATGGAAGTTCCAATTATATCCAGTACGGGTTGTAAAATGCCAATCTACTGAATACCAAGATTATTATCGATTCTAAAAACCGTCAATAGTATATTGAACGCATTAGAACACAAATATTACTCCAATTCTAGTATCATTCAATCGGGTCCATATTTTTCTGATAGGAAAAAATTATGTCAAGTTTTTTTTGTTCATGTACTACACTAGTAAGCTCCGAATATAACTGTAATCGCATTCATTCCTTGAAATTTACCTTAGAACTCTTCTTGATTTCTATTCTAATTGCTGTTCACTGTTTTGCTGATGTTACTCGTAATTGCATTGTGTGTATGTAGCATTTTGGTGCGATTCTCATTAGTTTATTATGAGCAGTGCAATACAATTGTTCTTTTAAAGATTAGATAAAAACTTGTGTTACGTGAATAATACTTCAATTACGAGAAAGTATCTCTTTTTTCAGCCTGAATGCCGACCCCCGTTTCAACCCGTACTACAAAAAAACTGATTATGAAGCCAAGGAAGGCCCGGTTGATCGTAAATCAGCTCATGAATTATTGAGCGGTGACGAAAGGCAACGAGAGAGCTTTGTGAAATCCGAAAATACTGCTCAGCCAATGGTGCCGCAAGATCCTAGTCGCTACGAAAAAACTGTTGATTTTTCAGTCCAGGAAAGTCCTACGCCGAACTATGCACGTGAATCTCAAGGCTCAAAGTCACCTCATTTGGGCTCATCTAGCTTCTCAAGAACTCGTTCCAGAGACAGTCACAACTTTCGAAGAAGATCTAACGATAAAAGTTCTCCAACAAAACCTGTGTCGAACTCGAGTAGAGGATCGACAACGTCAAATTCAAGAATCAAATCCTCTTCTGGTTCTGAAGAATAGATGCTGATATTCTGCTGCTGCAGTTTATCATATTTTAGTAAACTCAAGAAGTTCTGCATGCTGAAATAGTACAAGGATATATTTTGGAGACAAAAAGTGGCGTCGCAATAATTAATAGAATTCCTGATTCAGAGTTAAAGTATGATGTTATACCAGTTATAAAAACATGAAAACTCGACATAATGTTTTGCAAGTTTGATGTCCACTAGGTGGTTATAATAGCGGGTCGTGAAGGAGGGAGAACTCAACCAGAATAAGCCTCTGAGAACTTAAGCATTTTCACTAACTCCCAAAACACATTTGAATGCTGTATATATGAAAGTTTATAGAATGGAATATCGCATACATTGTAAAGAGCGATATACTGTATCATAAAGTAGGTAGGTCCCCGTCCCCACTATCCTTAAGCACCTACCCGTGCGTCTTTTTGCACTCGAAGAGGTATCAAGATAAGTTCCCAAAACACGTTTTCCAAAACTTTTCGGGGATGTTTCTTCCAGTTCAAAGGTACTTGCTCAAACTTAACTAATCGTTACATCTAGAAGCAAGAAAGAAAAAGGTGTCCACAAGTTTCATGAAAATTTTTTAAAACTTCAAAGCAATGAAGGAGCTGGGGCCATAATTAATGATTTGGTCACAATTGGAGAGAGTGATACCAATGCCTCCCACATCTCCAGGCATGCTCATAGAACTCGTGGCATCACACTAGTGGCCCGAGATGTCGCGTAATTTGTAATAGAACGAAGGGGCGAAATTAAGTAAGCTCCATCTATCGTTGATGTCTAGTAGGCCTGGGTTCAGGCTGTGGAAATTCTAGGCTATATACAGCGATATTTTTTTATATGAGTGCATAAAAAATTCAGTTTTCTATATATTTCTGATATAGCTGGAAATAGA
The DNA here is from genome assembly GCA_030386875.1 of Morinoia aosen. NCBI lineage: Eukaryota > Metazoa > Arthropoda > Malacostraca > Amphipoda > Talitridae > Morinoia > Morinoia aosen. The sequence goes on from CM059579.1 coordinate 73,556,870, forward strand.
TGCGTAGTGGAGCTTGTTTGAGCCTAGCATTAGCCCGATTCACTAGATAATAATATCTAAGCCAAGGAAGTATTGTACTACTCACGTACCTTCTTGTAATATCAATAGGTCAAAGACCTAACTTCATTTCAGGAACGCTTGAGTTACATGAGGTAGGGCTTCTTCATACTATTCTAATTTTCATTTAAATTCATTACTACAAGAGGTCTAAAAAATCATCAGTCCCAACAAAAACAAAATACAGTTCAACAAACTAGCAGGAAAGATCTCAAAATTGGACACTATTACTGAAATCTACCTGTGCAACAGCCTTGATCTTTCAAGCGCTTTTTCGTTCCGAGAGTGATTTTCTCCTTTCAAACGCATGCAAATCGAAAGGTACACAAAAAATGGTTAAATATGCTTAAATGACTCTACAGATCTTTCACGCTGCAATTGTAATTATTGGTCATTCGCATACAATATCACTAAAGTTCCGTTATTAATTTTAATGATCTACTTACTTACTTCCATTTGTTTCCTTTAGAACTGGCGCCCTTGTTATGACCAGTAGTGTGACGTCATTGCAATGTTTCCCCGCCTAGGAGCAGACCTAGAGGTGTTGGAAAGATTGAAGCTATTCGGAGGGACAATAACAAGAAGAAATGATTTAATGCAATCGTTTATTTGGATTCTGGGCCTCTATTAGCCAAGCTTAACGATTTTATGTCGCCGTGTTGCCCAAGTAACGAAAACCCTCAGTAGCATGCACCTTGTCCTGTTCTCACTGTTCGGGAACAGCAGTACGGTCCCTTTAACGTAAAGGTGAAAATCTGGGTTGATAATAAGCGGTATTTTGACTGGACGTAGAGTTGTGACTACGTCAGCTTCGTTGATGGCTCAAGGTCTCGAAAACAAAAATTGGATGCAGATAACGTAGCTAGAGAATGCTAAGGCACACGTCTAGCTGTAGAGAGGCAGTGCGCGATGTTGGCTGAGCACTGAGCGCATGGCTGATCATAAGACGTACTGACAGCGAGAGATGTGAGCTCAGCTGGAAACATTGACGATGCTGAAGCGCTTGTCCCGCTCCTTATGGCAGGGTAAGCTGTTGTATCGAAGTGCGATGAGGTAGTGCTCTTGCTAAACCCGTGATTGAGATGAATGGATAGGGTCGCAGCGTATGAACGAAAAGGGTCATGGTGCCGTGGTGTCGCTGCGATGAATCAAGCAGTGAGTCACCGTGCACATCTAGGATAGGTATTTCATCCTGATGTATTCAATTTCATCCTGATGTATCCATCCTGATGTATCCCTGACCGCGACGATTGGTTCACCAACGGTGCTGACTCAATTTATGGTATTTGCACTGAAATTGTAATGCAGAGTCTCTATGCAAACTCATGATGAATCATCATGAATAAAATCTTTGAAAGCGTTAAAATGGCGAGTTGAACGGGTAATTTAAATTTTAATTAATTCAAAGAAGTCTAATTTCCAAAGTTTAGCTCACTAGAATTCCATTTTATTACTCATGAATCGAACTACGAGCGACAGGAAATGACAGTGTACACGTATAATTAGCTCGAATTTTTAAATTTATAGTTCGGTAAGTTGTATACAAATAATATGTCGTTATAAAGCATCCAGTAAAAATTGCAGGAAAACGTTAATTGCAACTGCAAGGCTAACGATAGGATATGATCTCGCTTTTACAACGAATGCTTGAAAAAACCCTCAACTGTGTATGACTTGCCATAGTTTAACACACCACAGTACCTCCTTATGTTGAATTACTATTTCTAATAGAGGTGAAATAGTTTACCAGGCGTGGTTGCATGTTATTTGTAATATCACGCCAACTGAGACTCCCTCGCCTAATTATGCGTTCAGATGTTGTGTAACTCTTCATGGTGACCGATGTATACTTGATAACTAGACAATTTCATTTACAATGGTTGAATGCTTTGTTAAATATTCAATGTATTACGCATAAGTTCAAGAGTTAGTTCATTTCCATTAAATTCTGCGGAATAAGCAGAATGCCGCTACATTATTTTTCACGAAGAATTGAAAACTCTGAGGCTACAGTTTTGTTATTACATTTTTGCTTCGAAACAATGGCCCAGCCCATAAGAGACAAACTTGTTATGCCCAGCAACACACTCTCTAGGGTGCATAGATGAAATTCAAAGCGAATTATTCGTAAATGCCAGTACATCAATATCAATCAAGAACGTCATTTAGTTTTTAAAGTGTATATAACTTCAAACAATCGTCATATAAGACGTACTATTTTAATATTTTTACGTTTTTACTAGATTTAATCATCAAATAATTTCGATTCTATCAACATCTTGCAAAGTGTCGTCAAGTGAAATTTACAAAATGCAGAAAGTCCATAATTTAGCTTTCACAAAGCAATTCCACACAAATGAAAAAAATGCGACATTTTTGGAATATAATTGTTTCATAACCGTTGATTAATTAAAATATGCAGTGCATTTTTAATATTTAAGAGCACCTTCAAGTGGGTTTGATTCTAATTTTATTTCACCCGTTCATTCAGGTACAGAGAACGCCGGACTAAAATAGGACTTAAAATATATTGTTGCATAAGTAAGGTTATTGTTTACAACTTACCATCCTTCGTCAAAGTACCTTCCTTACTTAATATATTTAAGACACTGAAGATACGAATTCAAGTTGAACAAATTAAGGGGAAGAGAAAATATTCTTAGCCGTTTAGGGGTGGTGAAGAACGAGAATAAAAAAAAAGGAAAAATTTGGGAGCATATCGCGATGCTTATAATCATAATTACCAGAGTGATCAGTAGAAATGATCGAGAAATATAGGTGCCAAACGTTACTAGCTCGTATAAACACTGACAATTAAATTTGAAAAGTTTGCTCATAAAAAGAAACCATTTCCCCTATCACTAAATCGGTTAAATCATTCCTTGGAACAACACTCAAAATGTTGGGATATTTCTTATGGGCCCAATCAAGTTCAGTGACTTTTTGAGCGTGCTATGAAACCAAATTCTGAGTTTACTATTTCATGAAATTTAAACACAAAACTCCAACGTCTTCCCAGGGTGTGTAGGATAGACAATAGGTTTATGTTAGTCAAACTTGTCTATCCCTTGCTGCGGGAATGGCACTCCCTGGGCGATACTGTCATGTTAACACAGTCTACTATTTTGACGGGCGCGTACTAGGATATATTTGGACAACACGCTTTTCTGAGAGCTAGCTGAATTTACATATGTCCAGGAGGGGCGTGTCTTGTTTACAAACAAAAGCATCCTGAAGGATTGCCCAGCAGTAACCCACATATTTGTTGGCTGAATGAAAGGCGCTTGTCGAAGTTGTGAGGGCACCCTGCACTCAGCTTCTCAACAAAAAGGCATCTCCCAGCTGTATAATAGTTTCACCTTATAGCACCCACACAAGGATGTTAATACAAAATAAATGGAAGATTTCATAGTATTTTATGATGACCTAATATCTATCTAGAAATATATAGAGGAAATTATCCAAATTATAAACCTACGGTTTATAATTTTTCAAAATACAAATTTTTCAAAATTTGTCTCACAATAAACTCACTACGATTAAAAATTTCTCGTTATTCAACAAGAAACAGATCAAAATCAACCAACTGAAAACTATCGACATAAACTTTGAAGTCGAAGTCGAAAATTCGGCCAAGAATCAGTCCTGGCCAAATAGTTTTGTTTATACAAGGAAAACAAACAGGAGAACCGAAAATACTACTCCCACGACCGATGGACTGATCCCAATAGTATACATAATACCAAGACCTTTGTGTAAAGAAAATTTGAATAAATAACATTATTGTTGCAAGGATAATCAGAACGTACCAGTTCCACAAGTAACGTTTTGATTAATAAGAGATTTCTCAGCGTGCTAACAAAAGGTGAAAGAAGCACTGCAACTAAAATTATGACCGAGAGAAAATGAATGGCTATTGGGTTGGACGATTTTGTCGAAATGGCATTTAAGCCAAAAAAAAAACGAGTCCATAAACTCGACCCGTACTCTATAGCCAAGCAAGAGCCGTTAAATCTAGCAACAGAAAAGCAGCTGAAGCTACTCGCAAAGTTATATTATTCATCAAATAAATTATCATAAGCGACCAAAAAAAAATTCCTGAATATTGGACGTCGCGACTTTATAAGCCATTTCCCAAGTATGCAAAATTAACGCATGATATTTGGCAATCGGAAATAAGAATAACCCATAGGTGAGCACATTTTCATGTTGAACACGGAAATACTTGAACTTTATTTACGGTAGGTACAAATGTTGAACATGATTTTTAAACTATCTTGTCACGTGAAACGAGTACAAACTTTAAATGCGCTCTTTTAACATACCGGAAGAGAGCAACACTATCATCTATTCACCTACTTACCTTCTAATTTTATCGTGAGTTGCATTTATTTTAAGAGGGAGCGTCAATACTTGACGCTCCCTCTTAAAATAAATGCAACTCACGATAAAATGATACGTATCATAGAGGAGGAAGGGTTAGAAATAGAATGGTTAGTGCATAAATTCCTTTCACCAAGCTTGGCCAACGAACGAGGATGCAAACCATAGAGCGCACATATCCTGACTCGTGTCAGAATACGAATAACACACGAGAACATGCTAATTCCAATTTAATGACGAATAGCACTAGTAAACCTATTAACAAGAAAAGCTTAAATCAATACGTGATGTGAGTAAGTGGAACAGATTAAAATAACAATAATTATTCTGAAAGATTTCCTCAATGTATTTTACATATTTTTCATTTAGATTTTAAAAAATCTTTCGGTGTTTGGCATACAGAATGAAGAATTATCTTCATTAAAATTCGAGAGTACAAAAACAATACAAGGCGTATAGCAGTGATGATGTGTTGGAAACATTCACTTTAGGTTTCCAATGCTTTGACAAAAGCTTCACCAAACCTAATTTGATATGAAGAGGAGGAAAGATGATCTTATTTCTGCTTACAATTGGGCCTGCTTCAAGGGTGTCAGGAATAGGCCAGTCCCCTTTTGGACCCAATGTTTGTCTCGTGCCCGGATGTTCCACGTACAAAGGAAACATGGAAACTTGGTGAGACCTTTCTGTTGTCCAAGAAGAAAATTGACCATCTTTAACTCTGCACTAAAGATCTGATTGTGCTCATGATAATTCAGTAAGTCCATGACCATTTTCATATCATCACAGTCTTCCCGCAAATGCACCGAGTGACCGACAGGTACTGCTCCATAAACATTGTCATTATGTAAAAGAATACAGCTTAAACCACATTTTGAAGTAACTAAAAAGAATTTTCGTTTAACAGGACACCCAGTTCTTTGAGTAACCCTGGGATGTCATGGCAGTCTTCTGAAAAAGGTCACAAAAAGCTGGTCACGCTGTCTGAAATATGATTCCTTAATTGAGTGATGAACAAGATTTCTGCCCTGTAATCTTATGCGAAAAGCTTTGCTGCTTTCCTTGAAAAACCTAAATCCCGCTCTAAATTTTTCAGTTCAGCCTGAGGATGAGGCTTGAGTACGAGGAAAGGTTCAGTGTCTGATGAACAGTTCTCCGATTGTGAACACTTTTCGAACAATACGCTGTCACAACTGTCTTGTTCGCTTGTATCATGTCCAATGTCTTTACGTCCTTAGAAAATTGGAACAGGAACTTCTTCCGAGTGCGGAGCAGGCCGAATAGCTGAGCGAATGTTAGAATACGTAATCTTGCCTCGGTTTTTCCTCCCAACACTCTCTGTGTTTAAAATACAGAAATAACCGTCAGTTACATGGTTGGTTGGTGGGTTCGCGCCAAATCATTGGAACTCCGAAAAGCAAACTTTTGCGTTTTCTTTGGTCCAGTCTCGAGACATTTCCTCACAATTGTGGCAAACAACATGAAGACCCCATTGATTATCTTGATCACCAAGATGAACTTCAAAATATACCTAGCAGGCAAGCTTGACGAAAGAGGATTTATTAAGTCTCTGACGATTGAGTGTGTAGCATCCACATATGCAGCAGAAGGCATCAGGCGTGTTTCTGCAATGATGTTTCTGTTTGGAAACCATGATTGAACTGAAACAAAATTAGAATGATAGAAATGTTAGAAGCGATCTACATAGATATATCCACGTGAAAAGGCTTATACACGGCTTACGCAAGTTCACATTCAAGAGCTCGTTGAGAAAAACTAATTTAAGATTTGAAATCAGCGCCAAGGCTCCATAATTAGTGAAGGGAGTGGATTCACTCTCGGACGAACTTTTTCCCTTTTGGAGAGATTTATCTTAAAATTGCACCACATATGCAAGTTAGGATTTTGAAACGTTTTGGCTCGTACACATCTTGCAAGTTTTTGTATAGAAAACGATTTATTCTGAATAGAAAGCTTCCAGAGGTCACTTTTCAAGGCGAAATAAAAGCCAAACAAATTGATTTTTCGTTTATTTTAGCGTCACAGCACTCATAAATAATATTCTATGATTGTTTTTGAGTCAAAATTCAAATTTGTTGTTAGTGTCATTCCAGGAATTTACAAAAAAAAAAACAATAAAAACCTAAATTGAAAACGTTATCAATAGAAATTGCAGTGAATCTAATAACGAATACAATAAGCCCTAAACTAACTCGCTACATTAATAAAACAAGCGGGATAACATCAAGAATTATGAAAATAGTTTTACAGGAGCGCTTCGTGACGCAACAACCACATACGATAGCTAGTGCGTAACTAACGTGTCTTCTCGAGTCATAAGCTCAGATTGGCTGATTGCTAAAAAGTTTTGACCAGTAATAACTCGATTTTCATCAGTTTTTTTCGATGCGAAGAAAGCACTGGGATGCTTCCTAGCTAGAAGGTAGCTCTCCACCGCAGCGCGATTGGAACTGCGCAACTTCGACGATCGATATCTTCCGGAGTATTGTGTCTACATTAAATTAAAAAGTCTAAGCCTCCCTAACCGCTAAAGTAAGAAAAAAGCGTTCCGAAGAGAGGAAAATACCATATAGTTTGGAGATAAGGGAACGCGCAATCTATGCAGAAGCAGCATAGAAACAGCAAGTTGTGTAAGAAGTTTGTTGGACAAGATAAAAGTTGAAGAAGAAAGTAGTAGGTGCTGAAAAACAGGACAGCAGTGAATCGAACAAAAGATGGTTAAATAATCTTACTATAACAAAAAACATTTTTATTCAAAAAAAAAAGACCTAACTCTTGGCTCGGGCCTTCACACATTTTCCCCCTGGAGTGAATTATGTCTAGAAGCCTGAGATTTAAAATGAACAACGAAGTCTTTGCGCACGTATTCGAACAAAAGAAGGGATTTGTGGCGTAAAAGTGAGTCAACCCGCTCATTAAAATATCCAACGCAACTCAAGTTACTGAAAAAGTGTACCCCAGTATAATTGTATCAATCAAAAGGGACAACGCAAATGCGTCTATTCTACTAACACAAAAATTTCGTGAAGTTTAACGAACTTCCACTCGAAGGCGACAACACTTCCCTTCGTACTTGAATTGAACCTTACTTTTTTGATAGAGCTCTAAATAGAATATTCTTATGAACGTTCATCTGAATGTAGATTGATTATTAGTTAGTTTAAGCCTCCCTATCCGCCAAAAAAGCGATCCAAAAAGAGGAAGGAGGAAGGCACCACTTAGTATAGAGTTGAGGGAACGCGGAATCTATGCAGATTAGATTAGTCGTTAGTTTTAGCCTCCCTACCCACAGCAACAAATGCAATCTAAAGAGAGGAAGGCGTCATTTAGTATGGAGTTAAGGAAACGCGGAATCTATGCAGAAAGGGCATAGAAAAAGTAAGTTGAGAAAGAGGTTTAAGAAACAAGATCAAAGTCGAACAAGAAAGTAGTAAGTGCTGAAAAACAGGACAGCAGTGAAGCGAGAAAAAAGATGGCCCTTGACTTTATAAAAAAAAAAATATTTCAACAAAAAGGCCTATCTCTCAGCTCGGGCCCCTGACATTTTCCCCAGGGAAAGCTAATTCTCATAGATGCAATAGTTGTATTCCTCTGTGCGGATTTTAATGTAGAGATTAGGAGACATTCTCCCTTCTAAAACCAATCGGTAATTTACCAGGACTACGTCCACATTATTGTTAGCCTGATCGCAATCACAAACAATAAGAGAAAACCACAAGGAGTATCGTGTTTGGTACATTGGAGGCTCGCCACTAACGAAATTAAAATTTTCATAAGTAATGCTTGGCTTTTACATAAACATATCCTACCAGCGACACCCACCTGTCAAACGCTGGCACGTAACACCATGTTTACTTATTACGGTAGATTTTTGCGATTTCCCTTTTAAATCCTATATGCAGAGTTCATCCAGTGGCATTACAAGGATACAAGAAAACGGTAACAGTATCGACGGTTATCACCAACAAAAATTTGAGCGACAAGATGACCTTAATAAAATATGCAAAAATTTCAAAGCGCGTCCTCACCCAGCTTATGAAGCCCATCAAGCGAAAACAGTTCAAGTTACATCGTCTAAAGATGTTCTACACAAACGACCACAAACACGTAAGGTGAAAAATACTAATAGAGAACCTCACATTTATTATCAATTTTTCATGTGCACCTTATGGAAACAGTTTGACAGCTCCTACAACCTGAACAAATTGAAGAGAAATAATTAAGTCAACACGTAAATAATAACATATGAAGAGATTCTTGAAATTGATACGATAATCGACGTTGTTGAAGTCGCATGAAAATGCAAGTTTTAAATCATGCTCAGCGTAGCACGATGTGTTTTGTGCTTGCACAAATTGTACCGTAGGCAAAAAAAAATTCACGTGCGTCTCTGTCAGCACAATGACGTGGAATGCGTCTAAGTTCGATAAGTAAAAAAAACACATAAAATCGTGGCTAAAACGTTTTGAATGTTTCAGCTATTTAAAATTTAGTATTATTACTAATATTATCTAACAGGAAACGCAGAACTCACACACACTAGCTTCAAAAGCAGCGCCCACAATGTTCGAGACCCCCACGCACTTCCCGATAGATCGAGACAAGTAAAATCTTCGTCCGCCGATATCACACATCAGCCGCTTTTACGAAAGAGAAAAATAATAAAAAGATCGTCAAAATCGAAATCCTTCTCAGATAGTTACAACCATTGCCACGTAATCAGTTATAGATAGCCAAGGGAATATCTGGAATGCCTATTCTTCCGAGAGCACCTTAGAGAGCAACTTGTTGGCATGTTCTCATTGAGAGAAGCTCAAGAATCGTGCGAAATTCTGAAACTCGCTGATCCCAGGAGGCACTGGAGGACACTTCAGCTGGGTTTACCTAATGCAAATATAGCGTTTTAAATCAACTACTCATTACAGTAGTAATCAGACTGCCAAGACCGTATCAATTTAATAGATATAGAGGAATATTTATAAAACAGAACGTGCGTATCGATGCTTACTTTTACTTGAACACCAAGTCACAGTCAGCTCAATAAATAGGTCTACTTATCAATGAACCCTTCTCGTTAAATTTGTCCACAGCACAATCATATTTTCAGTGCTAAAAATATCGATAAAAAATCCTTGTGTGTAGGTGGAATATACAAGTAATCGTGATCGAATGAAAACTCGTTCAATGTTGCTCGCATTTCCTAAACGCATGCTCTCAAAATCAATTTAGAATGAATATTCATCATTTAGTATAGTACAATAAATACACAAGTTTCGAAGGTTAAGCTCTAAGCAGCTAGCTAACAGGAATTCACAAAAACATTGCAAGTCAATCGTCGCACAATTCACAGGTACATGTTACTGTCAGCAACTAAAGCTTAATTTATAACGGCTTTGGACACAGCGGACATCCAAGGATTGCTTCAGTCATTACAGCATGATGCCGAAAAAACTGTGAGTTAAGCAGCAACCACTTGTCGACAACAAGCTTATTGATCAGTCCAGGTGAAGGTATAGCTAGAAACAGAGAAAAAACATTCGAGTTGATCAAAAATCCCTTACATTAGTGAGAAGCCTCGCATTATGCCATATCCAGAAGAAACGAGTTACGGGAGCCCATACGAACTATATGAGTTCAACTAACTAATTTCCAGGACGAAATGCTTAACATTTTATTCGGGATAATTCAGGTCAGTGCACCACATGCGTTGGTAGAGGTAAGCAGAGCATCATCTTTGGTGTAGCTCTGATGCACTTCGTTGGTGTTTTTAGCACAGAGCTACCTCAGCGGTACTCCGAATTTTATTTTACTAGTTACAGACCTATATGGCGCGTGTGCAGACACCCTGTCAAACACCAGGGCAATTTTCCATGTGCGCTTCATGAAAGCAGTTTGATAGCTCCTACTACTTAAATATTCTTAATCTGTAAATAGTCAATTTACTGGTAGTAATTACCCGAAATTAATTCTTCACCTTCTCGGGGACAACAATACGAAGTAAAGATTCAACAGCACTCAAGTCCATGAATCTTAATTTATTTTCCTCTTTTGAACTTCCCGCCTCCAGCTTTGGCTTTCTTGTTTGCAGGGCCACTCTTCTCAGGAGCCTTAGGGCGAACAGGAACAGTGTCAGTACATACAAACGAACCAATCCATAATCATGGGAATTTACGAACTGAAATATTGACTCTACAAGACGACTTTTGTTCCAAGTTTATAATGAACAGCAATTATGGTGCATAGGTATGATTGAACTACATTTTGAAAGCTAATACATTTTAAAAGCTAATATAATGGCAGCATTAAATTATAAAAATTATGAGAATGCCATAAAATACATGGTCACATTTTTGGCACTGTAGAAAAATGAAGATAGAAAAGTGACCTAAGAACAGGATGTTTGTTTGATGACCCGTGTTTGTTGAAGAAATCTTATGCGTTATTGATGAACAATGTATACGCTGTTAATAAGCTTCCAAAATGAATTAGTTTTTCGAGATAGGTGATTTAAATAAAAAATTCTAGACGCTTTTCTACGAGAGGAGATGCGCGAGACATACTCGCATGCGGAAGCGAATATGAAACATCGCTCGTCAGTTTAATCGCGTTCGTTTCAAGGAGTCCATTCTTTAGAACGGACGCCCATCGCAAGCCTTCATTGAATAGTGGAACTGCTTAAAATAAAACTGAATTAAAGGAAGATCAAAAAAGGACTCAAGACTCACCTTTCTCTTGCCGTTAGGGACAGGCGTTAAAACTTTGAAGAAGCTATCTAGTCTGCCCTGAGTAGCCGTATTTTTGGCCTTGTGGAGTTTCTTGCAGCCATTTCTGATCCTTTCTTCATTGAAGCCTTTCTCGACACACATGAACTGGACGAGGCCCTCTTCATCGGGCTCGTTCCATTTCAGCTGAAAAACAAACGCATTATTTAAGAACAGGAGACATCTGATAGATTGTGGGCCACTCCGACGATGTCTCCTACTGAAACGTGTTACCTATACAATACTACCTGCTTAGCTGCGAACCTTCTTAGATGCGCACTTGTTTTAGCGACTGCGCATCGATAGCTGCGCAACTTCAGGGGCAGTTGTCGCACACCGCTATGTTTACAAACGTTTTGTCTACAACACGTATCTTCTGATTACATTTGTACTGCTGAAAATATTGAGTGAAACCCAGCAATGAAGCAAAAGAAGAATGTTCAAATGTTGCACCTAGAAAATCTAAAAAAAAACGATGTGAAAAGAGTTTAGCTGTGAAAATGAAAGTTGTGCAAAAACATCGTAATGGAATGAGAGTAATGGCCATTATTACGTGATACAGGAATTCCCGAGTCATCTGTTCGCCTCATTATAAAAAATCAGAATAACATTAGTCGGCTTGCCAAACAAGTCCCTGGTGTGTTGGTTTGAGTCGATGAAGTGTGCTTAGAATAAAATTATAGTGATAACCGAAACTTGCCTTCACCAATGAATTCAAAATCAGCGTGAAAAAGGTATGCCACTAAGTCAACAGGACTTAGGAAAAAGCTCCGTCTCTGTAGGCACGTTTGAAAGTTAAAGATAAACATAAGTTTGATTGTATTTCTGACTTTAAAACTAGCCGTGGGTGGTTTGAAGGAGTCAAAGCGAGGTTTAACTTGAAATCAATCTGCATTTATGGTGAAGCTGCGAGTGCGGATTTTGGCTCAGTTGAATCTATGTTTCAAAACTGAAAGAAATCATATTAGAAGATCGGTATGCTCTTACCCAAATTTACAACATCGATGAAACAGTTCTTCATTGGAAAAAACTTCCTTCAAGAACGTTCATAACGCGGGTGAAAAATCCGCATTTGGTTTCAAATCTAGCAAGGATCGATTGACATTACCACAGGGAAGAAATATATCTGGAACCATGAAGCTCAAACCGTTGCTCCTGTACAAGTCTGTCAACCCGAGAGCAATAAAAAATGTGGCCAAGGATTCCTTACCTGTAATTTGGCGAAATTATCGAAAGGCATGCGTGGCTAGATATGTTTTTACCGCATGGTTTCAAGATGACTTTGTGCCCAGTGCTGAGCAAGCCAACAAGAAAGAGAATGTAGATAACAAGGTTTTGTTGCTGTTAGACAATCTCCAGGCCACCCGCAGAATTTGAGTTCACTGGCGCCGCACATACGAGGCCTGTCGAAAAAGTATCCGACCTTTGGCCAGAAAAAATACTTCAACAACCTGACGGGGTTGGGACCCTAATCCCCTTCAAAGTAGGCTCCTTGTGCTTCCACACACTTAGCCCACCGATCCTTCCACTGCCGGAAACACCTCTGGAAGTCTTCTTTTGGAATGGTGTTCAGCTCTGTCGTCGCGTTCCGCATTATCTCTTCTCTACTCTCAAAACGGGATCCTTTCAGTGGTGTCTTCAATTTTGGAAACAACCAGAAGTCGCAAGGAGCCAGGTCTGGAGAGTAGGGAGGTTGGCGAACGGTCGTAATTCCATGTTTGGCCAAGAAATTGCGGATCAAATGGGATGAATGTGCGGGCGCGTTGTCGTGATGCAAGTGCCAGTTGTTCGCAGTCCACATGTCTGGTCTTTTGCGCCGAACTGCATCACGAAGTCGCCGGAGAACATCCTGATAGTACTCCTTTGTCACTGTTTGTCCTTCCGGTGCGTATTCGTGATGCACAATTCCACGGACATCAAAGAAAACAGTCAGCATCACCTTGATTTTGCTTCGCACCTGCCGCGCTTTCTTCGGCCTTGGAGACTCGGGATGCTTCCATTGGGATGACTGTCTTTTTGTTTCTGGGTCGTACCCGTACACCCATGACTCATCTCCAGTTATCACGGTGTTCAGAAACCCAGGATCAGTGTTGGCGGTGTCCAGAAGGTCCTGTGCAACGTCACGACGGAGGTCTTTTTGTTCCGGCGACAACAACTTGGGCACGAATTTCGCAGCCACTCGGTTCATGTTCAAATCGTCACGCAAAATGGCATGTGCAGAATCTTTACTCACTCCAACCTCTTGGGCAATCTCCCGCACGGTCAAACGACGATCTGCCATCACCAAATTTCGCACCCTCTCAACAACAGCTGCACTCCGAGAAGTTTTGGGCCTGCCACAACGCTGCTCACTCTCCGCTGATGTGCGGCCATCTTTGAATCGGTTGAACCACTCCTTAATTTGTGTTACACCCATAGCATCTTCCCCAAACACCTGCTGAATCTTACGAATTGTTTCAATTTGAGAATCACCAAGCTTTTGACAAAATTTGATGCAGTGTCTTTGCTCAATTCGTTCAGTCATCTTGCAAGAAAACTAAATCCGACAAACACTTAGAACAGCACCTTACTTGGCGACCACCAGCCAGTGACTGGCCCAAGTGAATGCGGTGAAAAATGTCAAGCATGCGCATTAAGATTCCTCCTTCCACCGTGCACAGTGGCGCCGCCTTAGAATCACTACTTTGCGCGGGAAAAATTAAGGTCGGATACTTTTTCGACAGGCCTCGTAAGAGTTGAATTTCTTCCACTAAAGCCCACAGCTCTAATCCAGCCCTTGGACCAGGGCGCAATCGAAGCTTTTAAATCGTATTATTTGCGCGAAAGCATGAAACGAATTGTCAACTAAGCTAGTAATAATGACGTGAATATCACAAATTATTGGAAGAATTTTAACATCAGAACAGCAATAGATGTGATCCACGATGCTAGGGGGTGCAGTAACTTCTTCTACAATGAACTCAGTTTGGAAAAAACTGTGGCCCGAATGTAGGAAAAGTAAAGATGCGGAAGCCGAACCATCAATAGTTCTGGCAATTGAAGGCGTTCAACAGTTAGCAGTGAAAGCTGGTTTTCAGAATGCAACATAAGATAATATTGAAGAAATGTTGAAGAGCCATGAAAACAAACAAACAAGTGTAGAGTTGACTGAGGTTTACAGCGACATCGCAGAAAATTCTGCTCCTAAAGAGTGTGTTGAGCCTTTTCTCGATAATCTATACTATATTAAGAGCCGCGTCCGTCCGTCTCTCTGTCTGTCCGAAGCCTGCCGAAAGAGTGTGATGAGCGTATCTGTGATACGGGCCTCACTCCGTGAGGCACTCAGCCTCATTAACTCCCGAGTGATTGAATTTTTCTATTTTACGGCCTTTCTTTCGTTTTGCATTCTTTTTTATTTCAAATAAAAGGGGTGCACTAGTCAAAATAACAATGTGTCAGTGAGGCCTTGCAGAAAAAAAAGACTCTGAATTTCTGGAATTTGCAGAACACCTCAAAGATAAAGTATCAGGACTAGGAGATGGCAAAAAAATGGCAACTTGCTTTAGAAACTTTGTTAATGCACTTGTTAATTATTATAAAGATGAATAAATATGTGAGCTTCATGTTGTGATTGTTGTTACTCGTAAGATTTATATTTTTATTTCTTCACATAAATAAGTTTGTTAAAAACATTTAACTTTTGTAAGAATGAAATATTCATTTTTCTTTCATTCGTACAATGTTACAATTTACGTTTAGTATCCAATTTAGGCAATTAAACGTATTAATACGTACGATACTGTTTACAATCTAACCTAACAATACCCGTTGTGTGTTTATTTATATATCTATTTGGTGTCCGCTTCTTAAGAAACATAGGATGTCTGAGCTTGCGGTATCACGGATACCGAACTCCTCAGCATAACATTGCAAGATGGCCTTTACATGCATTGATATGTTTGAATAATACCAGGATGTGTTCGTTTAGGATAGGTTTGATTACATTAGGATAGGATAGGTAAGCGAAAGTTAGGTAATATTGACAGAATTTTTACACGGGTCCACCTAGGAATTTCCACAGGTTCTTCCACTACCTAAAAATATCCTTGGTTTGTTTTGAGTCCGCTTCTTCTATTTCTCTGTCACGCTCATAAAGATAGCCATAATGACCGTATCTGTGATGCGAGTTTCACCAGTGCGCAAGTGCAATAATATTTTCTGTCACGAGTACTGTTAAGATAGATATTTTTGTTAGTCATCCACGCCTGGAAAGTTTGTACAAGAAAGGTATTGAATCCCGTCATTTTTGGCGGACCGTGCACACTAGTGGATAATAAACTCTATCAAATAAAAATAATTTTATTACCATACATGTACTGTATATCTTTTGAAGTTAATGAGGCATTTCGATTCTTAGATGTATAGAAACACCTCAGATATTGCAGTTAGCCCTATAAATGAGCTTTCGTTTTCTACCGAATGTCTGGTTAGCAGCACTAGAAAATTAGAACGTATCTCCGCAGTTAAGCAGGTATTACCGTAGAATAAAATTATCCGTATAAAAAATACTTATTTAGACAACAAATATCAATAGAACTGATTTTCATGACTGAAGCACACAACAATTGCTTAAAAAGTCTTGAGAGGATTGACTAAATGCAATTTCGCCGCGATGTAATTCAGGTCAACAAAGTTAACTACCATAATTAGTTAATAACCATCAAAATGGAGTCCATGTTCACGCAGAAACACGGTTCCGAGCTGATAGATGAGTCATTGTGTCTCAAGAAATTGTTAAAATCAACGTGTCCTTAATTATTAGCATTCATATTTAGAATCGCTGGCTTCACAGACAGTCGTGGGTTCAGAATGGCTTACAAAATAAGATTATCTCTAAATTTTTTTATACCGTATTTCATACAGAAAATGCAACAATGAAGAGAAATACAACCACCAATCAATATTGAAACATTCTTCACAAAAACAAAAACCTGGAGAACAGAGAAGCGATACCATGACAACTCAAAGGGACTTCGCCGCACATACTCGCACATCTGTAACACTTCACATCCAAGATGAGGTTAAATTACAAGTTAGCGTAAGCCTCTCTAACTACAAGGATGTTCCAAAGAGAAGAAGAAATAAGTTATCATTTAGGATAGCGAGAAAGGAACGCGGTATGGATGAAAAGGGTGTGTTCCCAATTAAGATCTGATCACCTGTGCATTAAAACAGTACATTAGGAAGAAAGTTTATGGACCAAAATATAATTTAGAAAAAAAAGCAATCAGTGTTGAAGAACAAAACCGCAGTAAACCGAAAAATTATGGTCCATATTAAAATAAACGCTTTGTTTAAAAAAAATAGAAGCCCACCTAAACTCTCAGCTCGGGACCCCACATTTTCCCTTCAGGAGCACTAATTCACAATAGTTGCATACCCTGAGGAGGTTCATTTTCGAGAAAGTTTCAAATAAATTAGAATATAAATGACGAACAAGTGTTTCAGCCGTACAGTCAAAAGACAAGGAATTAATGAAATGGGCTGATTTCTTGGAAATCGCCCGTAGCTAGAAGTATGATAAAAACGGTTTTAGGTTATAAATTCATGATAAAAAACATCTTTTTTAGATTTATAAGTTAAATTTCATCTTCAGTGCTCTGAAAATGATTCTAAAGTGAAATGAATGCGACTTAGTGGCACTATATCTATATTCGTGCGACCGCTACGAGCGACCTTACATTGGTAGCACCGCACTCCAATTATATACACCATATGTGAGGTGTACACGACATAGGGTCTCCTTCACACTGGCAATAATCTAACCAAACCATCCAACTCGTCTATTAGAGAACATTGTTTTCATAAAATCATGTTTTTAACGCTAAAATTTTCCCATATTTGGATTCAGCCACGAATTCATCTGATCTCCAGTTTCGAGTTGATAGACATTTCTAAAAAAACTGTCTAGCAACTAATGAGTGCGACTAAGCAAAGATTTTTCATATCTTGATAACATTTTTGCTGTTTGTTTTATTATAGTTTTTACGTCTATGTTTTTCTTCTTGGGTTATGTATCAGAAATAGTATTTTGTTTTCAAGTCCTTGACAATTAGATTTATTGTTTTTAGACTATAGATGAATTTCTGTGACGCAAAAAGTTTGATTTTCTCATGAAATTCGTTGCTACGCTTGTTTACCTTTCGATTTTAAAAGAAATAAAGAGTTATCGACTCAAGAATGACAAAAAAAATAAGCTCACCTCTATGTCCGCACCGCTGCTCACTTCAGGCTCTTTGAACAACTGGCGGGCATCAGCGTAAGGCCAGTCGGATGGCGGCGTGTACTTCTTCGTATCGAGCACCTCGAGGAGCTTATCTATGGAGCGGTTCTTTTGGATGAGCTCGATAGCGCGCTTGGGCCCGATGCCGCGAATGCTGTCGCAGTAGTCGCAGCCCAGTAAGATGCACAAGTCGATGAACTGCAACGTCATTCACTGAATTGATTTTCTAATAGTTAATTCAAGTTAACTTGACCACAACGAGAGTAATTTAGAAAAGAGCCAAGAGAAAGATCCACTTGGTATAGGCTGTGGAGAACAAAAAATCTATGCTTAAGCAGAGTCCCCACACAACCTACTCTGCGCACAGAAACGGCAAGTTAAGAAAGAAGGGGAAAAAATTCTAGAAGTATCGTAACAAGTTTAAGGCTTAGTTTTCACGACCACGATGTTTTCACCGATGAAAGAGAAATGACCATTTTGTATCGACTAAGAAAGACGTGAAATTTAAATTGAAGATGTGTTCCCACACGGGGCACCCTGCGTATACAAACCGCAAGTTAGGAAGGGAGAGGAAGCGTTGACAAACACAAAGAAGAGATATGGAAGTAAGAAACTTACAGATGCGAAATGGGCACTAACGATGAAAGTCCTGAAGGCCTACCTATAGCAGAAGTAACCCAACAGTATCCCCGTGAGAGCGCTATTGTTGTATGAATCTCAATTCATATTGGACTGCTGGGGAGTGATAAAAATATCAAACGGGGGGAGGATGGGGAGAGAGGAGTGGTTATTTAATTGAGGTATCCTAAATTTTTACTCAGTAATATTGTTTTTAATGCAGACATTAATGATTTTGTAAGTGCAGTGTGAACGCAACTCGAGCTACTCCAGTGAAAAGCAGTAGCTGCCAACCTATTAGAAATAAGATTTGATAACTTATAAATTTCTGATTTCCAGGCTCTTTCAGTCTTGGCGTCAGTGTCGCCGTGTAACATACCAGAGACTCAGCATCTGCATGAGCTTGTTAAGCTCGCTTGTTTCCTGTCTACATTATAAGATAGCAGCGACTGCACCTACCTCAACTCGTCAGGTCTGCTGGCTTCCTGTCTACAAGAGCTAGTGACGCTTGGAATGGAAAGCAGTTAGTTGTATCCACAGTTCATATGTTTTGGACAAATGTGCGAGTGTTTGCCGATCAGTTTCTTCTTAGGGCCTTCATAAATCCAAATATAGAATATTTCAAATTAAGAAACTCCTTTCAGGTGAATATTGATTATACAGATTAATCAACTTAGATGACCGTAGACCTATATCTAAATACCCCCTAATTGATGAGTCTCGTTGCCTACAGATCTTACATTGTTCCTAATAAATCAATACATCTCTCAAATAAATATGCTAGTTGTATTCTTTTAAGAGAAAACTGCTCTCAATGCCCAGTAAGTTCAAGATCAATAATTATACAATTGGGTACATGTACTACATTTGCGTCAGTTTTGTCAGTGACAATATTTAGCATTAGTTTGGGCAGGGAAAGCTAAAATTCTTTTTAAAATATTCAAACATTTGAGGCCAAATGCTGATCTCTGAGATGATGCAATTAAGATCTACCACCGCCAGGAGGAACTTCCGCAGGATGGTACAAATTATGTTGTACAACTCATAGGAAGTAATAAAGTTTCAAATTAGATTCTAGGCAGCAAGTCGAAAAAGGAGTCAGTAAAAGGAAAATAATACAACTTACAAGGTGCATTTCCTCAGGTTAGTGCATCCATATGTGACTTTAAATACAAAAACAAACAAAATTTCAACATGTGGGTCTCTTGAAGTGTTCTATAGGATGTTTTTTTAATGCCAACCCTGACCATAATACGCACGACTTGTTTGAATAATTCAGCTAAATACTTTTCAATTCAACACTGCGTAACTTTCGGTAAGTTACATTCCAAAATCACAATAAATTACTAACTAAAGCAGATTAGATAAACGACGATAAGCATATCTTGAGTGTGCATCCAAAAATTACACCCCGTGACCATTTTCCTTCAGGCGAGTCAAGTTAAGGGGGCCAACCCAACCGATTTTAAATTCTGATCCAATTCGTTTGAGATTTGGCCAGTATATGTATTTGTTGAAAAAAAAAACATAGTTTACTATGAGAACTTTTTCGATTTAGGCCTTATTTTTTTATATACGAAATATTACTTTGTTTGGTACATTTTGATGGACATTTCAGAAGAATAGAAGTCATTGAGTTTTTATGCTAGGACAAAACCAAAGACAGTTCTAGAATTCTTGAAGCATTGCAAACAAAGTTACGGGCTCAAATTTTCCATTTGAAACTTTTCGATTTTTTATATGCGATATTTGATCACTAACTAAATCTACACAAATTTTGGGTTTTGAGCTATGCTAAAAAAAATTATACATGCAATTGGAAAACACGGAACCGTAACTTTGTTAGAAACGTTTCAAGGATTCCAAAACTGTCTTTATTTTTTCCTAGCATAAAAACTCACTGACTTCTATTCTTTTGAATATTGAAGATAAGGGTTGTTAGTAATAAGGCATAAATAAATTTTTATCTGAACTGTAATATAATTAACAATTTATATAATTGAAAGCTGGTTTCATTTTTATTTCGATAATCTCCATGCATACTTCATATTCACACTGTGAATAGTAATTTACAAGAAAATTTTTTCCATTTTTTTATAAAAATTATGAATTTTTATATTTATAGTCTGATTCTTATGAAATTTAACTATAATATTTAATTTTTAAAAAGAAACCCATTTTTTGTATTCATTTTTTCGATTCAGTCCTTAGGTTTTTGAAAAAATTGGACATATTGGTTTTTTTGTTCATTTTTATGGATAAATCAAAAGAATATAACTCATTGAGCTTTTTTGCTAGAACGAAACCAAAGACAGTTTTAGAATTCTTGAAGCATTGTAAACAAAGTTACGCTTTCAAATTTTTCATTTCCCTTTTTATTTTCTTTTCATACGGGGTCAAAAATTCAAGATTTTTGGTCCCCTTACACCCCCCTGGGGGGGATCTAGTGTCCGTACTGCCATAAAATTTTAGGACCGAATAGTCCACCACCTAAGGATCCTTTTTCAACAACAACAAAAAATGCTCATCGGACCGACAGGGGCCTGGGTTGACCTCCTTAAGCCTAAATGGATCAGCTAACTTTGAAGTGATAGAAAGGAAGACAGTACCTTTTTTGTAGTGCTTTATGGTACCGGACACTTGGTAACTTGATTTCTCAAAATTTGGTGCATAAAAAAATAATTCGACCAAATCAGGCTAAAACAATATATGCTGATGCAAAAACCATGTTTATAGAATATTATTTTACATAAAATTCTATTACCTAAGATAATACACTAGCGTTTCATCAGTATTGTACT
Organism: Morinoia aosen; assembly: GCA_030386875.1. Lineage (NCBI taxonomy): Eukaryota > Metazoa > Arthropoda > Malacostraca > Amphipoda > Talitridae > Morinoia > Morinoia aosen. Next base: position 73,577,773 of record CM059579.1, read on the forward strand.
GTGACACAATATTTCAGTGTCTTTTTAACACTGGCTGTTGTGCTGGCAAATGAAGCATTAGAAACTCAGGAATACAAAAAGAGAAATAAGAAATAAGAACAAAAATGAAAAACTCTTTCAGGAGGCTGACTAAACGATATGTCAGACTCACCTATGAGAGAGAATGAAGGGTAAAGAATCAAAGGTGAGACCTCTCTAATTACAAATTTAAACCCACTACATACTCCTGTAATAAACCAACTCAAACCGTGATGGGCAGTTTGAATAACCACCGAGCAGAGCTAGCTTCCCTAAGTACACTGACGTGGCCACACACTAGTCGGCCTCCCCCAGTGTAGATCAATTATTCTACACTTTCCTCCCACGTGCTAAGATGCGCTGTAGGACTGGCCAGTAAAGCGCACACAAACATATTGAAGGTGACAGATTAAATTAGATAAGATATTAGTTTAAGCCTCCCTAACCTCAGCAAGCACGTTCCAAAGAGAAAAGTACCTATAGGTATGGACTTGAGGGAACGCGGAATCTATGCACAATGTGTACAGACGGTAAGTTGAGAAAGAAGTTTATGAAACAAGATTAAAGTTGAAGAAGAAAGTAGTTGGCGCTTAAAACCAGGATAGTAGCGAACCGAAAAAAGATGGTCAGTAATAAAACAAAAAACCTATTCTATTTCAACAAAAGGAAGGCCTATCTAACTAACCTTTAGCTAGGGACCTCACATATTCTCGCTGGGAGCATTATTTCACATAGATACAATATTTGTATCTCCCTGAGAGGATTGAAAATGTCAAATCACAATGGTTAAGAAGAATGATTCTAGTTTTTCATTCCGGTGATTGCTCATTAATACTAGGTTCAACAAAAGTACTTTTCAACTTCAACCTTGAGTCACATTATTTATTATAATTTTCCACGGGACAACTCTTGCATAAAGATTATTAATAGCACGAGACCATCAAAAACCAAAAATAAATTCAAATTGAAAATAACAATTAACTTTCGAGAAACTAATTTAGCCACCATTGAGGACTGGTGATGCTCCCCATCCTGCAGCTGCACAGCACTCATTCTCTGAAGCAGAAATATTCAAAGCAGCTGGTCGCTGCAGGGAGTACTCACGATAACTATACGCTTGCCTCTGCACCAAAACTAAACATAGGACGCAAATGAAGACTCACTTCATCTTGAGAAAGTCCGGCCTCGTCCAGCACCTTAGAGAGCGTGATCTCCTTGATGGGCATCTTCCTGGCCTCGCTGAAGGTGAGATGCCGCAGCAGCACCGGCGTGCCGAACGTGAGGGCGTCCATGTCCTCGGTGGCCACGGCGTATACCTGCACACGTCACTTCATAAATAAGAAATATATCAGCATTGGGACATTTTAAGGAAGATCTAAGGGACATCAATTAGATCTTGGTTCATCATGCGGGAATATGATCATCTTATTTGTTCGACGATGCTTGACCTGTCGCATTGAGCATCTCAATGAAAAAAATTGAACAGTGAAATTGAGAATTACAGAACTAAAATATATTCATACATAAAGTTGTCTGAAAATGATAGCAAACAACCCTAAAGCAAGAAAGATTATTAGAAGGAAGAAAATTTTTTCAACCTTTTAAATCTAAACTCAAAGCAGTTTCTCGTGATGAGTGCTGCTAAACTTGGTTAAGTAGCTTAGGTTACCATTGAGGAACGCGAGACTTACGCACTGAGGTCAAGTCAAGCTGTCAGTTAACATGCTAACCTTAGTGTAGCTTTGTAAGCAGACTGTAGCTCAGTCAAAAAGATATAACTTGAAAAAGAAAGTAATAGGCGCTGAAAAAAGAAAGCAGTCAACCCAAGAAAAATGATCCGAAACAAAATAGAAACCTCTCCTATTTCAACAAAACGACGGCCTACCTATACCTAACCTCAAGCTAGAGACCTCGCATCTTCTCTTTAGGAGTGCTAATTCTCATATGTACAATAGTTATTTCTCCATAAGGGTCAATACCAGTATTAAATTGCAAAACGATTCAAATGCAACTCAAAAAGAAATTCGCAAGACGCATACCCCAGCAATGGAATCGTTGACTCATGTATAGGATTCGTGAACTAAGATGAACACAAACATCTCTCATGAAAAAATTTTCGTGAGGCCCCTGCACGCTTTTTGATTTCACATGGTTTGATACATGTTCTGTTTTGGTCTGACTTCATGATAAATCCGTTCGCACACTAGCCGAAAACCAAATCACGCAATGACTAGGGCATTCAAAACTATGGTGTGGCTTAAATTCATATCATAGACGAGTTGAAAGAAAACGCGTGGAAGGCGTCAGGTGATAATCCCTCAGGTCCTATTCGTTGAACAGCGCCCCTCCCCAGACCACAGCAAATACGTTAAGTACATTTGTCCTTTCTGGGATATAAATCCTTTTTCAATATCCAAGTTTTAGGGCAACATGAAAATCAGCAGAAGGCCAACCCTGCCCAGGAAACTTTTTGCAACATGCGTAATGACGATACTAAGCTGCAATGAATTGCAGTTTGCATTAGCAAAACAGGAAAGATTCAAGAGGTTCGTAATTAGAATGGGAAACTTTCCCCGATGCTTGGTAAAACTGAAACAATGAATAGAATTTAAATAGAAGCATGCTAGGTAAGAACTAAGGAGAGAGCGAGGACAGGCTGGATGAGGAGTGCAGCACCTTGCCTGCCTTGGCCAGCTCGGCACACTGGGCCTCGGCCTCACACGGCGCCGTGATGTGTGGGATGCCCATGAGGGTGAGCAGCTTCTGCACCTCCAGCCCGTGCTCTTTGGTCACCTTCACAAGCCGCCTGCTGTATTTCTCGATATCCTCCGTGTTTCCTGGAAACAAAACAGTATGCATGCAATCTACAAGCTTTCATTCGAAAAATCTCTGGTAGAGCGGAAGTATATCTTCAGTTAAATAATAATACGGCGACTGAGTAGCTAACCAGAATTTGTTAAGACAAATACATGCTAAAATCAGTAAAATGAGAAGATGGAGGAAACTGTAACCCATGTAGATGCTGCAATTTTGCCACGCTACTGTTGTTTCGGAGCATTAGACTAAAAAATTATAAAAGAAATACCGAAGCAACTCGCACCCTCAGTATCAAGAGCCCAAGCAGCAGAATACAGTTCGGGGAAAAATAATACAACACGTTCGTTAAATCGCCAAATTCATCATTTCTAGACCACGTAAAATCACGAAAATTTGACTATATATAAAAAATAGTATAAAAAAGTAAAAATATATCTAACCCAAAAAATATTTAATAGAAAAGTGCAGGAACATAAACAATACATATGTGAACAAAAGTTTACAACACATTTCAAGATATACATACATTAATACTTTGTTGCAGGAAATAAATGGAGAAGAAGTACTTTAAAAACATTTACTTTGAATGTTCGAGCTTTGTTTCATTCCCAACAAAAAGTGTGCAAATAAAATATAAGACATGTCTAAGCAGTCAAGATTACAGAATTACAGAATACAATACAACAAAATGCAGTACAATACAAAAAATACGGAATACTATAAGAAATGAAATAATTAAAGAATAAATTTACTAGGTAACTATTTTCAGAGGGTATGCACTCTGCATTTTGTTGAGAGAAGGTTTGAGTTTGTGAATAAATGATTACTCTACAATATGTATATCTAAACTGGCAGTACAAGTATCTCATATTTTAAATTAGCTAATGCAATCTTATTTTACAACCAAAGGTTATCCACACTTCGTTATTTTTTGTGCAATTAACAACTTTCTAAATGGTAAATTCACACCGAAATCTCATGTTCAAGCTCTGAACTAATGTTACTGCGTTTACCATATTTTGGAAATCAATCGGAAAAGTTGAGAAATTTTTCCCGACTTTTCCTTCCGTTTTATTTTCGTTAAAACACGTATTATTGGATCTTTTTTAGATTTAAAGATGTGCTCCCTACCAGCATGTGCTCCTTGCGCATCGCAGTATGTGGGATCCACCCACTGAGCATTTTATGTCAGGGTTGCTGAACATGCAGGTCAAAGTCATCGCACTGGTCGTTATCTTTTATAGCAGCTGGCCATACCCTGACAGGTTTTGAGCAGCGCGCGCTCCGTGACACGCTGAATGTCTAGTTTAAACGCTCTTGAGAAGCGCCACACGAGGCGTATACACGTGAGCCTGCTGTAAAAAGTGTACCAGTGTAAACAGGGCTTAAAGTACGGAACACGGACTCACGGAACACAGAAGTTGAACCATGGCGCTAAAGCGTCTGAGAGGAGAAACAGGAGAGGGGGATTCGTGAGTCGTTTAATCAAGTCTGAAGAGCTGACAGATACATGCTTTCGAAATCGAAACGTCAAAACTTATCCTAACAGTTATATGAGTGTGTGTCAATATATTTATTAGTGTTCTGTCCTCTAGTATTATCAAACGAAAGCTTTTGAAATGGTACCTCACGCATATGAAGAAATTAATTGTCCCATTTTTTTCATCAATGAAATTATCAGCATATATTTCGCAGGCCATGATAACCTATTAGTTATAACAAATGTTTAAAATGAGCACTGCAACTGAATAAGATCTGAGAACACATAAGAACACATTGTAGCAATGGTTCCCTGTGAACCTATTAGACATTAGCAGATTTAAAATATTAGATACTTGTACCGCCTGGTTAGATCTACGTATTTTATAGTCATTATTTATCCATAAACTCATCCCTTCCTTCAACGAAATGCAGAGTGCATACCCTCTGAAAGTGGTCAACCGGTAAATATTTTTTCAATTTTTTCATTTTTTTTAAGTATTCCGTATTTCTGGTATCGTATTGCATTTTCTTGCATTCTGCAATTCAGCAATCTTAACTGCACTGACATCTCCATTTTATTTACAGACTTTCTGATGAGAACAAGCCAAGACTCGAAACGTTCTAAGTAATTCTTTATTTCTTTTGTTATAAATTTGCATCGCAAAAAATTTTCCTTTGTACTTCGTTGCATAGCTGTTATTTATGGCTTCGAGACGTTCAGAATAGTTCACTACCAGCCTTTTAAAAGTTTTGGGTGTAATCTTATACCATTTTTCAATGCAAATTTTTTTGAGTTCAGTAATTTTACGTTAATGAGATATCTGTTCTGAATCTTCAATTTCAATTCCCCCCCCCCCCCACAAATTTTCAGCCGGTTTCATGTCGGGGGATCACCTTTGTCAAGGGAAATGAAAGCCTGAAGTATTAGAAAATGGTTTGTGGGCTTAAATTCCTTTCATTTGTTAAGTCTCTTGGTACTAAGCATCAGCTTGTTTTTATTTTCGAACCCCACTGTTTACTACTGGATTTTACGGTAAAAGTAATGCTTGCTAACGCAACTCTAGGTATTATACAAATTAAGACAAGTCCGTCAGCCTCTCATAGCTTCAGCAGTCACCGCTCGAGGCGGAGGTGCGTTGTGGTGTTGATACATAAGAGCTTCGTTTATACATTAGTTTTCAAGTTTTAGCCCTGCCAATATTACCATTTATTTGTGTATGTTTCTGGTGTGTATCACATTTGTTTTCGGTACCTTCTTCGGTGAGTTCGTCAGTCGACCTCTAGACTGGGATACTCTAGGCAAGCCCAGCCACAATCCAACCTGTTGCTGAACCTTCGAAGATTTATTTCCATTCTACTAACCTACTTCGGAGTTGAGAACTTGAATGCGCCAGAGGACAAGCTTGTCATCTTGCTCTAAATCTTGGGCTGCTGCGAGTTCTGGACCAAGTGAATAAGACGCAATATCGTTGCTTTAAAAACTGCTATTATTTTGGGACCAGGACTTCACGACTTCTTCTGCAGTCGATCAATCAATAACTTCACTCTCGACACTAGAAGTGAAGACCTGGCCGGCTTCAAGCATCTGATTAAATACATTTTCTTACAAAGTCTCTTATTTTGTTGCTCCTGCAGAATTTTGGCTCAAGTTTTGCTTGAAACTCACATGGTTTCAATTTCTCTTCAGTAGCTTTTCCGAGTGTCCAAATTAATTTTATTTCATATTCATTAGTATTTTTGTGTAGTCTCCCGCATTTGCTTTGTAAGGAAATTTTCTTCAATTTATAGAATAATAGTTAACTGTAAATTTTCATTTTTCTTTGATCACCGGTTCACCTAAGTCGAATTTGCGTTACCTAAACAGACATGGCTATTCTAAAGTGTTCATCTTTTTCATCCTCAACTATTTCTTGGTTTCGTTTGCAGTATGCTTTGGATCGTTGTCTTGTTGGAAGGTCCACACACATTCCAATTTCAACATACGAGCTGAAAGTAGGAGTTGCCCTTCCAATGTTTAACGAGACTTCCTGCCATTCATGGTTTCTTCAATGATGTGAAGTTTACTTACTCCTGATGAACTGAAAAATCCCCACACCATGATTGAGCCACCTCCAAACTTAACAGTAGGTGTGGTGCACTTTGGTTTATACTCTTTGTTTTGTTGCCTCCAAACAAGGTTTGTGCCGTTTCTCCAAATAGTTCTATTTTGGTTTCATCTGACCACAGAACTGCGTTTCAAAACGCTGCTGGGTTGTTCAATTGGTCGCTGGCATACTTTTGACTGTTCTTGACGTGACGTTTCTGTCTGGAGAAGAGGAATCCTACGATGGGTGCAGGAGCGAAGACCTTCACGGCGTAGTGCTCTGCTGATCGCGTGTTCACTGGCTTCGATCCCATGTGCCTTGAGATCACCCTTCAATTTTTCACGAATAGTTTGAGGCCTCTGCACTACTGTTCGGACTAAATTTTGAACAGCACGGTCGTTAATCTTCCGTGGACGGCCAGTTTGAGACTTGCTGGGGGTCGTATTCTCGCTTTTCCAGTTACGTATTATGGTTCCAACCGAGGCTATAAGAACACACAGTTGTGCATATTTCTTCCGATATTCCAAATCATCATTATGAAGCTCCGCAATACGTTCTCGAACTTGGTTGATGTCCTTATCCTTACCAATGCTTACGAATTTTCAGAACGAGAGCTGCTGTACCAATGCAAACGAATGTTCGGTTGCCAAATACAGTAATACCAGCATAACTGCTGACTTCAAAGCTACAAACCTTCAAAAGTGCGATTTTGATTTAAAAACTGCGGTTCCAAAACTGCGCTAGTCGATGTGCAACTGCTATACCGCAGACAGCTTCTCAAAAGTGAACAAAGAAAAGTATGTAGCTCAGAAATCGTACTACATATTTAGTTCTACTGAGTAAACCCCCTACATATGCAGCGTAAAACTGAAGAAAGTTCTGCAATGAGGAAAGGAGCAGGTGTTACGAAGAAAAAAAAAACCATGAAGTATAATCAAAAAGTTAAAAATTATTGAAAAGTTTAAAGCTAGAATAGAAGTAAAGGCGATTTCTCGTGAAACTGGAGTTTCTGAATCCACCATTAGACTTACTATTCAAAATAAAGATAAAATTGAGGGGTATGCCAGACACGTACCTAATGCAGTATCGCAAAGTAGAAAAAGTTGCCCAGAAGAGATGATTGCTGTTACTGAATCTATGCTATACCAATGGGTTCAAAGTCAAAGAGAGAATGACGCATAACCGACTCCCAAGAGGCTAAAATTAAAAGAAGAAGATATTAAAGAACTTGCCAAGAGAGCTATGTAACTGTATCCGAGAGATGGATAATTTCAGTTAAATCTTTCATATGTTTGAAAAAAGATTACCCTTATATTGTAACATCTTTGCTTTCTGTATTCAATCACATATAAACTGAAATTATTATAATTCTTGATTATCTCAAATGTCAGTTCAGTTTTTTGTACCAGAAGAAATTCCTAAAAACTAGCAATTTGCAATGGTGTACGTAAATAACAGAGTAACGGTGTTTACAATTTTTCTGTAATTATAAATAAGTTTCACTTGCACTCGGTTTTCCTTGAGGTGTCTTCAAAACTGCGGTGCTTTCAAAACTGCGCACCAATTTCGGAACGAGTTAGCGCAGTTTTGCAGGTATTACTCTAGCATATGGTATTAAAACATTCTGAGATAATCAAACAGTAATTTTATTGTTTAATATCGAGAAAAATCGGGTATTGTGAAGTTTTGTTCACGTCTTTATTATTATACATGTAATATTTGTAGGTTATAGATATATTATTAACCTGTTTGTACTATTGTTTATAAATACTTCAATTTTCGTAATTGCACGTGGTTTAGAAATGTGGAATCGGGCGATTTAATCAATGTGTTGTATTATTTTGCCCCCACTGTGCGTGTAATGAGAGCTCCCTTTTTAGCACTAAGTAAAAAATCACCGTAGCAAAAATTCGGGTGGCTCAACTCGTCACTTGACACTAGTAGGCGTAAACATCCTAATCAAACCAAAATGTGACAAGTATGAAGATGAAAAACGAAGACACTCATGCAGCGGGATCGGTTGCACGATGCGCCGACCTCCATCACGAAAGAGACGGAGAAGTAAAAAATAAACGATAAGCCCTACCTAACCACAATCTAAGCACTTGACATTTGGAGTAGACTGGATAATTTGCTTCGCTATTTATTGAGCTCATTTCCAAACGTGATCAATGCGCTTGCTGACAACGCATGCCCTAGCAGGTTCCGCCATTTCGACGATCAGTTAAAGAAATGTTGAAACGAGTCATTAAGATTGGAGGCTTCAGTCTGCTGCATTCATTGCTTCAGGCATGGACACACTGATCGGTCCGAAAATGTCTGCAACCACACACACTATTGCTTTTCATGAGGTACTACATTGCTTTACTGCAAAAGGTGCTTCTGTTTACGGGCTTGTTTTGTAATCGTGTGTTGACACTCATTCGCCCATTTTATGATGACTAATAAATTCGTGCAATGGGCTTGAAAGAAATGTTTTTAACTTATTAAATCGCCTACTGAAACTTCCACGATGCTTTGAGACGCTGTAGAAGAGAAATTTCGCAACTGGGCACAAGTTTTCGGGAGGTACACCCATTTCCATACTGGTTGCACGGTGATGATGAAAACGATCAGTCACAAGGAAAATGGATTAAAATATTAAAAGTCTACACAACTTATTCAATTCACAAAGACCGTCGTCCAACAATACAAGTGTCGGCATGAGATATGGAAGCCGTCAAAAAATTCTGAATGAAAATTTTGTAATGTCACATCGTTGCACAATTCGTCACTTGGCTTTCGTCTACGAATCAGAAATGGTGTCGTTTTTATTTTTGCAGTGCATTCAGAGATTTTCTGAAAATTAGCATACCTTCATCTCCAGCCATGTGACTTGGCCATAAATAAAAATTCACATGAAAATCAGCACACCAATTCTCTCTGAACATTTTCTAGAAATCTGATGCTTCGCAGCATTCACTTCACAGAAAGGATTATTTGACATTTTTCAGGCTTGGAAAAAAACGCTTCATTTGTTCTATCGATTTGCAAAGCAATTATTTTCGAGGAAATGAGAGCCATGAGCTATCTTGGTAGGCAGAAAAAACCATCAAACCCAGTGTGGGACGTTTTATTGTACCTCATATTAGTCTGTAGGGACATTGCTTTCTACACTCATATCACATTCGAGATAAGGCGCGGTGAACTGATTCACTGCTTCCACGTGCTATTCAGATTGTGCTGAGAGTGATGGCTGATCGATCTCAAGTTTTGGGAAGCAGTGTCGAGATTTTACCACTAAATTTCTATCAACATTGACGTTCGATTTTGACAGACTACAACGTAATTATGAAATTCCATGACCATGTATATTAGAACCATATCCATTTTAATTTTTTATTTTCCTGACAAATAAAATGTGAACAGAAGTTGCACAATTCTACTTTGAAAAATGTCTGATATACCAAGCATACACTGCAGGCAGTGTAGAAAATTTTACACCCTGGCACATCTGCAATTGTCTATTTCAAAAATAATCTATTCTGTTTACCCAACTGAACTCATTTCAACTACAGCAAGAAAATAATGCATTGTATCAGGTTCTTTGGTAAGTTCTCAGCGCTTTGTATGCATCAAAGGAAATGTGAATAAATCTGTTTTGCCAAGCATTACTCCAATCAGGAAACATAATATGCTATTAAACATAAAATTTTGCTTATTTTGCATTAAAAATTCATCAGTAAATACAAAATGTATTTCACTACTCGTTTCTTTAGCACGTTAAGCTGTTGAAACACCACTCTTTTCCTTCATGTCAACTCCCCAATTGTTTGATTTCATAACCTTAATTTGACAGCTGATGACAGCATACATCAAGATAAATGGTTCGATTAATAAGCTTACAGTGAATAATGTATTTGAAATCCCACCAAACATGAAGCACAGTTTTTTAGAGATAAATTTTTTTTTAGGGTTGCTATCCTGGTGGTTCATTGCAAAGGCTCCAACACTAGGATTTTGTTAACAATTTATTTTCCATCTAGAGCTGTCTCTTGGAAAACAAAGTAGCATAATTTCGTTTTGAAAGCATACCACTAAGAAAAGTTCTAATTGGGGAGTCTGTAAGGCACTCAAACACTGTAACAAGATGCATTTCCTACTGCCACAAACACAGCCCTTCTGGACTCATTAACTCTTCAAGTTCTTTAGAAGTGGTACTTGACTTTTCTACAATTTTGGTCTTCATAACATCCTTCACCTAGTTTTGCAGCATAATCACCATCTTTCAGAAAATTCCCAAACTTTGATGTAGTGAACCACTTTTTAACAGTTGATTCACTCACAGTATCATTTCCACTAACTTCACAAATTTCTTAATAATTACTCTTATAAAAATGCACCACCATTCTAATATGAAATTTCTTACTATCCATTCTAATTGTAAATATACAGTAGGGTATCTCAAGTGAAAAATAAAAAGTTGTGCATCAGTAAGTAAAAAGAGCAAGTGTGTACAATGATTTCTAAAGTCTAAAGCTTAATGGATGCTATAAATTGATGAATAATAAGATCATTGGATGAAATAAACATTTACTTTGAAGTTGCTTAGAACTTCCAGATAAACTACACTAAAATTTCCTCAAATGTATGCGGTATCTATAGAAGTCAGAAGGAACTAAAAAGAAACCTCACCTGCCTCCTCTGCCTTTGCCAGCTCTTTCTGCGCCTCATCCCTGCGCTCAGCTCGCTTGGCCAGCTCCCCACCCTTCATGGTGGGAGGCTTGCCATCAAACACATACACGGGCTTTATGCCATTCTCCACCATCCGGATCGTGCGGTAGAAGAATCCCATCAAATGACTGAAAAGAGTACAACGAATTCAAGTGGTATGCATCAGAGACAAATTTTCAGTGGGCTACATTTTATAATATTATAGCTACACAGAAAAATCCATTGTACGAGCTTCAGCTGTGAAATATTTCAAGCCCATGGTTAATTGAATTTTGATGAAAAATAATGAAAACTAAATAAAATAGTGCAATTTTAACATACTCCTAGTCAGTGCAGCACAGTCACCTGCACTTCAGTTCAACCAGCAGTGAAAAAGCCCCTTCTCTGCAAATAAATACGGTACTGCTGACTGATTCATCGTAACCACAAGGGTTTCAGGCCTGTATTTTACCCACTGCTCATTTCATGATCCATCTATTTTACAAATAATGCATTTTCAACTACAAGCATATCAAACAATTTAATACTAATCTCCACCACAAATATCCTAGAACATTTTTTGGAATGTAAACCAGCCCTGGACTGCAATATTATCTCTGACAAACGGCATAGCTTTGGCCATGGATGTGCTTCATTCACAATCTGCCAGCTAGAGGAGCTCATTTATGCTCAGTTTAAATGTTCACCTCAATGAAAAATAAGATTGGATACTTTTGAAGTAACTTCTGAAACTCCTGTGTACTCTATTTCTAGCATTTTCATGACATTAGTAAGCTCATTCTTAGACTTTTTTCTGACCATCAATTTCAAATTAATTTTAAAAAATTAGAGGGAATATTGAATACATATAAGATCTTGAATACATCATAACAGAAGTTCCAATATTGAAACAAGCTCATCATAAAAACCTATCAAATTGCTCATCAGATTTAAGCTAAAACAAATTGAGGAGAAATATGTACTTGCATATTTGAAATCATGCCACAGCCCAACACAGAATTTGACAAACTTACCTTGTTGTTTCTCCATCTGCAGAAGTGAGGACATTTCCTTCTTGCCTGACAGCAATGAGAAACTGGTACAGGCTCATGGAGGCATCAATGGCCACCTTGCGGCCTGTGTGCAAACAAAGGATATTGAAACCATTGCAAGCCACTAATGAAAGATTCTGCAGGACTTAACTTTCAGGACATTTTGATGCAGCCTCAATTTTGGTCCAGACATACAGTACTTAAATCAGGAGAACAAGAGCCATAAAAATTCAACCACAAAACAAACCATTAATTTCAACTGCAGAGAAATACACATTTATATTTTCATCAGTGATAGGAACAACAAAAGAGGAAAGCAACTGCACAAAACCTAGTGAAAAGTGAGGCAGGAAAAATTCTGAGCCAAATTAGAGCACTAGGATTGTAGTGCCAATTTCCTGAGCATCAGAGAGAAACAGCATTCTACTGTTCACATCCCAGGAACTGGAAGTCATTCAATCTAAACCTCTCTTGTACTGCCCTCAGGCACTTGTGCTGCTGCACTCTCTTGAGCCTGAGTAGACATTAACTATCTTTGAAATCAGATTGGCACCCTTAAATTTAAAAATTCAGCTATAATCTTTTGATGCATAGCTAGATGTGCAAGTTTTACAGACAGTAATTGAAGAATGAAAATTTTCCTTGAGAAAGCACATTTCTTATTTTATTTGTTATTCAACAGGTAAGTTATTTCAGTAATGCAATGTTGAATAAAGACTATTAATAAGAATTAAAATTAATTTTACAAAACAGAGGAGCAGCTTCAGAGCAAAGCATAATTGGAAGTAGCCAGGAAATAATGAGATGACAAAATGGGCCATGGAGACGTCATAATATAAAATCATCTCTACTTGGGTCAAATTAAATGGAACTAGATTTCTCTGAGCTCAAGCAGATTCAAAAGAGCAGCATATTAATGTCAGCTGACGAACAAACCTTATCTGATTGCAGTTGACTCATTACTGAGAGTACAGAAGGTCAAAGCTTCAATTCAGTCAGTGCTCACACCATGATGATGCCTTTTATTTCTTGAGGTAGGTAATGTATCTTCCCCCACTTTAAATACTTATAAAAATATTCATCTGCTTGAAAAATACAACACATGAAAAATTATTCTCAAGTCTCAAGCCATGCCAATTGAATTGTTACAAGATTGTTTTCATGACAGCATTTTGGTGTTAATCTTCAACTGATTAATGTGCTAAAAAACATGTCTCAACGCACAAACATGTCCCTCATGCCCAATTTATAGTCAAATTTGTGCCCTAACATTTTTTCTCATGTTTACTCCTGAATGTAATTCCACCTCAATTCAGACATTGGTGAAAACCCAATGTCATTGCCTGTCAATAACAGCAGTTGTAATAATATGAGAAAAATTTTAACAATAAAGGGTGAAATGTTCTCTCAAGAATGTGTGAACATATTTTGTGTGGGAATAAGTGACTTAGTAATAAACAATGATTACTGAAATTAGCTCTGAACAATCATATCTTTAAATGAAACTCCTAATAAAAATTGATTGGTGAACTTGAAATAGGCAAAATTAGCTCTCCAAATGTTTTAACTACCATGATACACTCCATCAATTGCATCCCCCAATCAAACTATTTCATTCTTAATGTGCCTTGGCACTTATCGGAGTAAATTGAAATTTGAATTTTTTTTCCATTAAACCTGGAAATTGCAGTTCAGGAGTATTCAATTAAAATAAAATGCACAATATGAGCAGGAAAATCAAAGAACTACAGAACACACCAATAACAAGTTTAACATACCAAATTGTAAAAGGAAAACAGCAAACTCACCAAAATAATTTTTGATCTCATTTTCCTTGATAGCCATTGGGGCAACATCCGCAATGAGGCGGGAGAGACCCTGTATTCCCATCTTGGCTGGACCACACAACTACACAGAAAAATCTGTTCTCAAAGTCTGCAACAGAGAAACAAAATCTACAAGGAAATTTACCAATATTCAAACTTTAATTAGAAAACATAATCAAGGCAACACAAGCTTTCAACTAGAGAGATGATATGCATCAAACATATGTGATGTCACCAGCAAGTGCATCATATCTCTTTGAACAGAATTCCACATCTTAACCAATGAAATGACCAATTTAAATGATATATTTAGTTGAATTTCTGGTTAATAAACTTGACTCATTCACAAACACCAATTCAAATAGGATAAAGGCCATACACCTCGAACCAGTTCACTGTTATGAATTCTAAACAATTTGCCGCTGAAACCAGTAACTCGAAAATAGATACCTCTTGTTTCATGGTCTCGTATGACGTTGAAAATCTTCTTACTGATATGCCTCTTCATGAGACAGTACAAATTTGCTTAGAGTACCTGTATCAGTCTGGTCAAGTAGTGTTAGGTTTGACTATGAATTCTTTTAAAACCTTGCTCAAAATGGCTGTGCTGAATTCTGTTTTCATGTTTCAAGGTAGATTTTATCGGCAAACAGAAGGTTTAGGAATGGGTCAGCCATTAGGACCGACTTTTGCAAATATCTTTATGTGTCATCATGAAGTGAACTGGTTGTCTGAGTGTCCGCTAGACTTTAATTAAGCCAATTTTTTACAGGAGGTATGTTGACAACACTTTTGTTATATTCCGTGAGGAGTGTCATGCAAGCTATGCTATGCGGGTTGCACCCAGCGTAGTTTTAGAACTAGATTTTTCGAGCACGTTGGTAGGAGCTCCAGAATGGGTGGTGTTTTAGCCAAGCCATCTTTTTCAGCCAACAGGGATCACGCTGAGCAGTGCAGTGTAATAGTAAACAAATCTGATTTTCAATTTCAAGTTTCTGTGCAAATAAAAACAACCTACATATACTAGAATCTCTGTATATTAAACGATTGAAACCAGCTCTTAATTCAATGTTATCATCATTCCAGTTAGAAATAGCCTGATTTTCAAAAATTAATTGTGATATGATCTCTCCATTCCCTTTTTTCGCACTATTTTGAGTTGTATTCTTTTTGTCTTTTAGCCGTGTCTTATTCTCTGTATTTCAATTATCTTTCACAGATGTTGATAATGGCTTCGAGTTGAGCCGAAACGTTCACTAATTAAAGAGATTTTTAAATAAGCTGTCTTTACTATAATTTTTATTTTGAAACTGTCAAGAGTGCTCCAACCTAATTCAACACCTAACCAGATTTAATCCAGCTGACTAACTTCTGATCATGTGGTTCCTTTGAGTCTGTGCCCTACTTTCTGGCTGTGTCCCAAACACACAAATAAAAGAACAATGCTTTATGATGAATGGCATGCTTTGGGTGTATCATTTACCCCTAAGACCTTATAAGAGGAGGTAATTTTGATAGAGACAAGCAACATAAGATTTTAAATTCTACGGCCAAATATTTGATCAATACTAGAAGGTTAGGGAACCTGTAGCTAGTCACTAACTCAAATAATTACAGTCAGTTCAGCTTCATAAATGAAGCAGTATGGTGGCCTGTGAGAATGTCTTAAGTCAGTACCTCAATTGGAATATGTGTAAGAAAGACCCATGTGAGATTTTCTTTTGACCTTTAGCTTTACCCTGTTTTGTAATTTCAGCAGAACTCACAGCAGAGAAAACTAATGTTAAATTTGAAAGATGCATTTCAGTGGTAGCAGTATAGTTTGGGAATGTACACATTAGAAGTTTTAGTTCTCTTGATACCCAATGTATTTTGTGCTTTCACAATACTCCAGGTTGTGGCACCCAGCAGGCTGGACCATTTGCCCTCCAACTGTCAATGACTTTTTGTAAATAAATACACTCAAATTAAATACCAAGCATTTATTTCATAAAAAGCTGAATTAGTTGGAATTCTTACACAAGAAAAAATTAACCTTTTTGAATGGTTCACTAGCAGCACTTTGAAATATAATTTTTTATGCTCTTATACATGCTTAAATTATCTGAACATTTATTTTTTATGTACTAATTTGAACTGTGAATAATGAAATATTCAGGAGATTAAATAAAACGCTAACAAGTACCAAATAAGACAACTGACCATCCAAATTGACATTCGTCTTTTTCACAGGGCTGAGGAGTCGGGACTCTGAATGTCCAACCTCAGCTCTTGAGTATTTGAAAGACCGACTCCAACTTGGTAACATAGCAATTGGATATTTTCTTACCATATGCCTATTTTGTCACCTATGAAATAAATGACATTTGATAACTTCCAAGTGATAATATCTGATTATTTTCAAAATCATAAGCAACTTTTTGGCAATAGCTATGACTTTTTGGCTTTTATAGAAAAAAATGACTCCTAATAAAAAAGTTTATTAGCAACTAAAACACCTGTTACACATCTTTGACATAGAGAACATTATGCAGAAGTAGAACCTTATGAAAATTACATAAACAATGCATAATTGATATTATATAAGCTAAAGCATTTGCCTAAATATTTCATGAATCACAAAGCCCAGCACAAAAAAATGGGCTATAAGAAAAATATCATTGTGTCCATTATACACCATGATATCAATTGAAATGCTGAATTAATTCATAAAGATTTATAATTGATACAATGTTATTTATGAAAAATAATTCTTTATATACAAAAAATAGATCCATCCTAACAGTTCCCACAATTGAAATATTCTAGTAATTGTGCACTGATAGAGAAATGTAATTAACCCCTACCCCGGCAGAAACGAGTATACATATTTTCACAAAATGTTCGTTTTTCAGCCATCGACGAGTATACTCGTCTAAAACTTTTTAACTTCAAAAACCAGCTACATACGTATATACTTGTCAATTTTAGGCCTTTGTAAGCCATTCTACGTGTGAAACAAGTGTTCTCGTCAAATCGTTTGCCTGGCATACGCGATAGTGTAGAGCTGTGGGATTTCAAGGACATTGTTACTAGACTTGCTCTGACAGCTATTGTCATCGGATGGGTGTTGTTTGCATCCACATTTGCATTCATTTTGAAAAGTACCATTCTAAATAATTTCATCTTGAAACAATCTGAGGAAATACTATTCTTTCATATGTGGAAACAAAATTCATTTGTTTTATATTTTTGCTAACAACTTACAGTTTTAATTTGATTTTGTTCATAATAAAATGCCGGACAAAGAAATTTCATTTATCATGCATATTATAATTACTGCTAGATATTTGGTGTACAATTGTAATATAAATAAAAAATAGCTTTTTATTTCTCTTTACGTTTGTTAATAAAATTTTGAGAAATATTGAGAAAATATGGTGTATAACAAGACCTGTTGACTGGTTTTGGCCAACAAAGGTATTTTCAAAATAAAAAGTTTACCACAAAAATGTTTGGAAAAAATAAATACAAACTGTTTTCATAACCAGCATCAAAAATACTATATAGAACCAAGATAAAAAAATTAGTCTGAAAAAGAAGCGTTTCTTCGGAAAAAATTGTTGGAGAAGGGGTTAAGGGGACGGCTGAGACGGGGGGGGGAAGGAGAGTCTGTCGGTTCCCGACGGATTTTTTCAAGATTTTCTCAAAAGTTGTCGATTGATGCGGCATTTCTTTTATAACTCGTGTTTTTTCATAAATTCATAAAAAATACGTTTTTGAAAGAAACAAAAATAGGGTGTTGTGGAAAAATGGATTTAGCCCACAATTTTAAAATTACAAAACTGGATAAACATTTTCTAGGTAGCTAATTGTATTGTCTTACGATCCGGTGGTATAGTTTTTTAATAATTTGATTTCTCAAATGAGAAATTTTTTCCCAAAAACCGTCCACTTTTTCCGTTTCTTCAAATTCTTCTGCTTCTAATTTTCAACTTGATTTGAAATTCAAAAAACTATACCACCGCCTCTCTAAGATAATTCAATCGCTATAGATTGATGTATTTGCCATTCCTGTACCTTCAAAACTGTGGGGCAGATGTCTCTTCAAAGATCAAAAAGTTAACTTTTTAGGTGAACCATTTTTCTAAAAATAAAATTATTTTTATTTGTTTTTTTCATTTTATTTTGTTTTGTTACTAATCATTTGTTTTTAATAAATTTTACAGCTATTGTAGATCTTTCTAATCTCTATCAATTGCTATATTAGCCATTCCTGTAACTTTATAACTGTGGGAAAGGATTCATATCAAAAAACAATGAATCCAAATTTCAGAAAACCAGCCATTTAAAAAAAAACGATTTCTTTTAATTACATAGAAATTTTAATTTTTTCAACTCTTTCTCCTGGTAGCTCTTCTTAAGCCCTTTCGAATGATATTTTTGCCATTCTTATACCTTCAAAACTGCGGGAGGTGATTGAATGTTTACACAACAGCTAATTAGCTGATGACGCAGAGTAGCCGGACTCAAAACAAACACCCAGTTACATCATCATTATCAACACTGAGAGTTGGAATGTTTCGTTTGAGTACTAAAGCATTTCAAGCAAGGCCATGAATGAACTCTCTTGCTATTCCCGTTGAGAAACATTCAATACTGACTTGTAATGAGGGGGGAAGAGGGAGGTCACCCATCCATTGGCGTGCCCCAAGGTCACGCTAGTGCACGTCTTTTACCCCGTCTAGAAAACGAACCAATGTACGTACTTGAGAGCAAATTATATCGTTGGATGCGCAAGAGACTACTCTATAAGATGAATTTATAAACCAAAATCCTACCATAATCCGGAAGTGAACCCAGACCGTCCCCTGAAGGAAACGGTTGGGATAAAACAATAAGTCTGTCAGTTCTTGACGGATTTTTCTGAAATTTTCTCAGCACAATAAGTGTAAAACAATGCAATTTTCTTTTTGAACTCATGTGTCTTTTTCGTGAAGTCACGAGAAAGGTGATTTTATAAAAACCCTGACAAAGTAGGTGTCGCAGAAAATGATCCATTGCTTACAATTTTGAAGTTACAGAACTGGAAAACGGTTTTCTATGTAGCTAATAGTTTAGTCTAGAGATCCGGTGCAATTTTTTTCGATAATTTGATAGTCGTACCTCGGTACTCGACCGCCTCTATACTCGACCAAATCGGTGCTCAACCAAAAAATTAGAGTAGAAAATGCATCGGACCTAGAACAGATTTTCGGTACTCGACTAGCCGAGTCGACCAGAATGCGCTCCTCGGCCAGCGGGTAAGCGTCAGTTCAACTCAGACCGCCAGCGGAGTAAGACGTATGCAGTTTGTTCAAGTATTTCTTCCCACATTTAAACTTTTTCGTGTTGCTCTGGCCCTTAATAATGGGTCCAAAGACAGTGATAAGGGGAAGGCAAAGAGGAAAACAGTGGGGACCACTATTGAACTGAAGAAGGAAATTATAACAAAATATGAAAGTGGTGTACGAGTGCCCGACCTCACGTCGCAGTACGAAATGGCAAAGTCAACAATTTCCACTATCTTGAAGCATAAGGAAGTGTTAAAGAACAGTGTGAAGTGTTAAAGAATGGTACGAATTGATTAAAATACTTTCCATTATTTCTGATGGGAAAATTGGTTTCGGTGTTCGAACAAATCGGTGCTCGACCACCACCTCAGAACAGATTATGGTCGAGTACCGAGGTACGACTGTATTTGGAATTTTAAGAATTTTTTTTCCAAAAACAACGACGTTGCTTGCTTATAATTTTCAACATGAATTGATATCAAAAAAACTTTTGCAGCGCCTCTCTGGATTGTAAGAACAGCTTTTGATTTATATATTTGCCATTCTTGTACCTTCAAAACTGCAGGAGGCGATTATATGTTTACACAGCAGCCAATTAGGTGATGACTCAGAGCAGCTGGACTCAAAGCAAATAATACTCAGTTACATCATCATAATTAACACTGATTATTGGAATGTTTCATTTGAGTACTTGAGCATTTCAAGCAAAGCCATGAATGAACTCTCTTGCTATTCACGTAGAGGAACGCCCAAAACTGATCCGTAATTTAGAGGGGGGAAGGGAGAAATCACTCTTCTATTGGCGTGCCAAGGTCATGTTACTGCGGGTCTTTTACTCCGTCTAGGAGACGAACCAACATACGTACTTGAGAGCCAATTATATTAGCTGCGCAAGAGAAATTCTCTATGAGATAAGTTTATAAACCAAAAACCTACCATCATCAAAATTCAAACCAGACCGTGCCCTTAAGCATCCTTAAGAATGCCATCAACACACGCACCAAACAAGCAAGCAACAACTGTCTATTATTATTTAACTAGTGTATCCATGTCATAAAAATGATGGCAAATACTGTTGGAAAGTATTAAATAAAATTGCACATAAGAACGCAGTGCAATATATTTACTTATATATATTTATCAAGGACAAACGCTCAAATTGAATACTTCTTGAAGAGTACAGTCTGGGTCAAATTCGGATAATGGTAGGTTTTTGGTTTTTACACTCATCTTATAGAAAATTTTATTCCGCATCCAACGATATAATTGGCTCTCAAGTACGTACATTGGGTCGTCTCCTAGACAAAGTAGAAGATGCGTGCTAACGTGACCTTGGCTCACCAATGGATGAGCGATTTCCCCCTTCCCCCCTAATTACAAATCAGTTTTGGGCGTTCCTCTATGTGAATAGCAAGAATTCATTCATGGCCTTGCTTGAAATGCTTTCATACTCAAACAAAACATTTCAACACTCGGTGTTAATTATGATGATGTAACAGTGTTTGCTTTGAGTCATCAGCTAACTAACTGTTGTGTAAACATATAATCGCCTCCCTCAGTTTTGAAGGTACAGGAATGGCAAATATATCATTTGAAAGGGCTCAAAGATTAGATTATAAGTTAGTTTAAGCCTCCCTAACCGCTGTAAAAATAGAGCGTATCGAAGAGAGGAAGGAGGGAGGCACCATTTAGTATGGAGATAAGAAAATGAGGAATCTATGCAGAAAGGGCATAGTAACAGTAAGATGGGAAAGAAGTTCATGAAATAAGATAAAAGTTGAAGAAGAAAGTCAGAGGTGCTGAAAAACAGGACAGTAGTGAACCGAAAAAAGTTGGTCCTTAATATAACAAAATACATTTTATTTCAACAAAAAGAAGGCCTACCTAACTCACAGCTCGGGCCCTCACATTTGAAAGGGCTCAAAACGAGCTACCAAGCAATAGAGTTGATTTAAAAAAATTAGTAGATAATCAAAAAAAACTGGAAATGAGTATTTTACAAGTTATAGTGGTATGTTAATTTTTGTCGGTCAGTATGTATTTTAGCTGATCCACGGAAATTAAAAATTGTGTAACAGAGGATCACTAAAGGAACACATTTAAAAATATTTTACATGAATGACATTCTGCTCGCTGATGCGTTATTTTAGAGTTATTAAACTTTGAAATTTTTGTCTTCCATAGCAGTTGCGTTGCACGCTTGAGCCATTAGAGTATGCTTGGGTTCTTTGTAATGTATTATTTGCCAGCCCCGCAGAGCCTGAACCCACTTCTAGGATGTTTTAGTTATTAACACAATAGAAATTATCACCCAATAATAACGAATTACAGGGGTATGTTAACTTTCGTCTTAGATGGCAAGAATGCGCCCGAACATTTGAGCGCGCCCCAAAAGGAGCGTCCATTGCAGTGTTGCCATACGACGCGCTCAATGAATTACTTCACGCTTTAAACACTAGAGTTGTGGTAAGTCATTTACCGCTTCTAACTCGTAAAAAACTCATTTCCGACGGAAAGTGCATAGAAGAAAAATTGTTTATTATGATCTAGGCTTAAGTCTCTGAGCGGCGAAGCCGCTCAGCGAGAATGAAAATATCGATTATAACTGGAATTTGATGCTGATTCCGAATATGTAATTTGTTTTGACCGCTCTCGATTTTTTCAATTTTTTTTTGGAAAGGCGGCTAGCAACAACTGAGGTGGTGCCCAAAGAATGCCATGTCCGTACAGGTTGGGTGGAACTCGGCCCTATCCGGTAATCAGGTCTTCAAGGCACGGTCTGACCATGTTGGGTCGAGAATGGCAGAGTTTGGATCATGAGGTGGTGCAGGCCAAAGTATGCCAAGTCCGACCAGGTTGGGTCGAGAATGACAGAGTTCGGATCATGAGGTGGTGCAAGCCAAAGTATGCCAAGTCCGACCAGGTTGGGTCGAGAATGGCAGAGTTCGGATCATGAGGTGGTGCAGGCCAAAAAAAAAACATTAAAAATGTATAAAAATTTAAAATTCAAAAAAACCACAAAAAATCGAAAAAATCGAGAGCGGTCAAAACAAATTGCAGATTCGGAATCAGCATCAAATTCCAGTTATAATCGATATTTTCATTCTCGCTGAGCGGCCAAGCTGCTCAGCGAGACTTGTTCCATGATCTAATTAACTATGTATAGGCACCAATAAGTGAAAATTTGATTACTGACCATAGCTACATATTTACCGGGTAATTTTACATTTGGTAGATTATAGGGTAAATCTGAAGGAGATGACAGTTGTCGATTTTCCACTTTTTGGTGCCTGAACCTAATTAATTGAATCAAAATAAACAAGTTTTTTTCTATGCACTTTTCGTCTCAAATGAGTATTTTACGATTTATAGCGGTAAGTTTAGTTTCGTAATTGATGACGAATGCGCTCGAATAAACAGCTACTCGTCGATTTTCGAATTTTTGTTGCTTGAAACATGGTAATAACATCGAAATAAACAACTTTTATTCCATACACTTTTTTCGTCAAATGAGTATTTAACGAGGTATAGCGGTAGGTTTGGTTTCGTCTTTCAAGGCAGAGCGCTGGAAGCGAGACGCCATTGCAGTATTGCCATACAACTCGATCAAAGAATTTCTTTCCGCTTCAAAGACTGGAGTTGCGGTAAGTCATTTACCGCTATAACTAATAAAATACTCATTTGAGACAAAAAGTGCATAGAAGAAAACTTGTTTATTTCGATCTAATTAACTATGCTAAGGCATTGAAATTTACAAAATCGACAACTGTCATCTCCTTCAGATTTACCGATTATAGTCAACACAAACCTTTCTCACATTAAGGAATTAGTTGTTAAAATATTAGACATTGAGTAATTTTATTCAGATACAGCCCTAGAAAAATTAGTGAACTTCAACATGTAATTCAAAATTAGTTTCAAAACCATCCACAACAAAAAAGTCTCATATTCTTCCCTGCAACCCTGAGCCGATCGTAAGCATAACTCAGAAGTCAGCTTGCAATCCATGCAACCGTACCCATTTGGGTACCGCTAATTGTTTTAGTTAGTATTCCTTCGTGCATTGGACGTCTTCACTCTTCAGAATCTCCCACACCACTGGCTCTAACCTTAGCTACAAACAAAAAAAATTCAGTGTGCATTAACAGCTACGTTGCTCTATTTCACCTTCCAGGCAAGATTGCTAACCCAAATACTAAAATCACAATGAAATATTTTATCCAATACCGTTAAAAACACACTCATTAGGATTTTCCTTTTATATATAAACAGTTATTCTATTCTGAAAATAGGCGTGCTATTTTTAACCTATTTCGACATACTACATAAATAATCTGGTATTCTCTTTTCACGTACTAGGTACAGGTCGCTTGTTCACCAATCAAAGTTTACTAAGCCAAACAGAAGTCGGCTTGCAAAACTTTAATTACCCAGACTGAGAGAGAATCTTTCATACATTTTTCTAGGAGAACAAGTTACAGTGAACTCTCCAATTACGCGATGCTTCTATTAATCATGTTCTCTTGCTAATCTCCTGATTTTCTTCCAGCGCTCACGAATCACGATCGGTAAGACCATTTTCGCCTCCCCCCTCCACTATTTTCGCGCCAGTGGAGCTAGCTAGTGTCTAGTGATCGACCACAATTCGTTCAGCATTTCCTACCACACGTTAACTGTCAAACGTAAGAACCTAAACGATTTTTATGAATAAAAATTTAGTCAATTTTTTCAGCTATATGGTGAACGACATAAATCAATATCATTATATTTGTAAAAATTAAGAACCTAAAATTTTAATAGCTGATTACGGACGATGAGGAGTGACGGTTGTGGTGATTGTGAGGTAGTAGTGAGACTTGCGCTTCTGTAAGTTTCTGAGATAGAAGCCTGTGGTTCAAAATGGCATGTACAGGGAAAAGTAGTGTTAGGGTGAAGTGCAAATTGGAAGCAAGAGTGGATAGGTGTCAAACCTGTTTAGATTAGATGGGTATGGATACGTGCAAGGACTTTAGCAGGATGAGTAATAGAGAGCTGAGGAAGTGTAAGTTTACATACTTTAAATGCTTGATTGATGAGCAAAAAAAGTTGAAAGAAGAGGATGAGAGACTGGGAGTTATGATTGTTACTCTGAAGAGAGATTTAGAGGATGAAAGGAAGCTGAAAGAAGGGAAGAATGAGAACGATACAAGGAGTGTAAGTGCAGTGAATGATGAGGCAAATGATGGTGCAAATGTGACAGCTGAAAGTAGATAGATGAATGAGCGTGGTGTAAGAAATACTAATGGAAAACAGTAAATGAGTGACCTGTTGATCTGCTAGATAAGGTGCATGCACCCGTAGTAGAAGTGGGAAGAAGGAAGATAGATGCGTGGTGGTTTCAAGTTGCAATACAGTATATTGTAATATACAATACAGCATATTGTAATATGCAATACCCCGCCGAACTCGGTATTCACGATACAAACTTGAGTATATAAGGCTATGGATCGCTCTAATTGTGATGAAAGTGACTTATTATAGAGCTATTACACAACGAAAATGAGTGTATTAATTGACCGTGAACTGGAACCAAGACCGCCCGTGCAAATTTTTTCCTATCAATTATTCTTAACAGCGTGACACAAAACGTATAAATAAACACACGACAGTCATTCTTAGTAGTAAACAGTTGCAGGTGTTGAAACCTGTGCATATATTCATTATATTCTTTATTATCGAACGACTTTTAAATTGACTACAGATTGTTAATAATCAAGATACTAGTGTACATGATTGGTCAAAAATGACGGGATCCAATGGTATCGTTTTAAAAAAATCTCAAGATAAAAATGGCAAACAAATATATCCATTGTAATAGTACCCGCGATTAAAATACAGTATTCTCATACTTGTGACTGGTAAAACTCGTATCACAGATACGGTCATTAAGCATATTTAAAAACGTCACAAACGCACACAACAACCAAGAAAATTGTATAACATAATACCTATCTGAATTGTAATTTAAATTATTGTTCGCAAGAGGTTTTTAAAAAATTTGCCATACCTTTCAAGCATTTAAATGCCTTTGAAATTTAAATGCGATGAGCCGCATTTTCTTGACAGTTGATTCGATTTTCACGCTATGGTTTTTACCTATAAACATAAGTGAGCAGATGCCTGATTTTTCATATTTCGATGGTATTTATGATACTGAGTTTGGAGACTGGTTACAGAGTTTGGTAGAGTGTGCGAAAAGCAGAAATTGAGGGTAAATGTGAATAAAAGTAAGGTGATGAGATGTTCAAGAGGTGGAGTGTTTGGAACTTTGGATGTAAGGTTGAATGGGGAAGTTTTAGAGGAGGTAGAGCATTTTAGGTACCTCGGGTCGGATGTGAAAAGGATAGTATGGAAGTAGAAGTGAAGCATCGAGTGAGTGAAGGTTGTAAGACATTGGGTGCAATGAGGAAAGTTTTTGAATGCAGGAGTTTGAGTATGAATGTTAAGAGGGGACTGTATGAAAGTTTGATTGTGCCAGTTTTGTTGTATGGAGCAGAGTCCTGGGGGTTGAGAGCAGCTGAGAGGAGGAAGTTTGATGTGTTTGAGATGAAGTGTTTGAGGAGCATGTATGGAGTAACTAGAAGAGATAGGATCAGGAATGAGTTGGTTAGAGGACAGACTGGTGTTATCAATAAGTTGAGCAGGCGAGTGGATGAAAGAGTGCTTGGATGGTTTGGGCATGTTGAAGGAATGAATGTTGAGCGGCTGGTGAAAAAGATATATATGTCGGAAGTGAGTGGTCTTCGAGCGCGAGGTAGACCACGGATGAGTTGGATGGATGGGGTGAGACGTGCTTTGTATGAGAGGGGTCTGACTGTGGACGTGGCGAGAGCGATGGCTGCGGACAGAAGTGAGTGGGGGCAGTGTATAAGGAGGTAATTTTATTTTTGACGCGTTACTGGAAGCTGCCCGCGTGTGATGGGGTTGACCTGTCATGTGCGGGGGGAGGGGCTGCACTCAATGAAGCGGTCGGGGTAAACCAGCTGTGGCTGTCGGGCCTGACTGTGGGAGGGGGTTGTGCTGGGCTGCTGCTGATCCTGGCAGTTCAGGTGCGGCCAGTGCTGCCTCTCTCGCCTCCTAGTGACAGAGTGTGGGGATTGTGGCCTGCTGTCGGCTACCCTCCCATAGGGAGGATAAGCCCGGTATATGTATGTATGTATGTATGTATTTATGATACTGTCCAAGCAAGCAGATTCCCATTGTAATGAGATAGGGGAAATTACGCACGAGAACATATACTTATTATTGACATACACCTGTTTTTTTATTATATCGGGTGTCCTGTAAAAATGTCCCCGATTTTTAATTAATTATATCTCAGCTTTAAATTAATATATTTGAATTGCCTTCGTTCACAATGTAGTAAATTTTGTTTCCTTTTCGAATAATTTATGTTATTGAAAATCGGTTGAATAACCACTTTATAATGTCCAATTTACTGAAAGGAGTAGAAAAATTAATTGTTCAAATGTAAAGTTTTTAAAACAATATTGATATTCTTC
Organism: Morinoia aosen; assembly: GCA_030386875.1. NCBI lineage: Eukaryota > Metazoa > Arthropoda > Malacostraca > Amphipoda > Talitridae > Morinoia > Morinoia aosen. Next base: position 73,604,597 of record CM059579.1, read on the forward strand.
CTTATTTTGAAGTTTCCATAAAACTGAACACACAAAAATTTTAAGGAGTAACAAATCATTACCTTATTTAACTTTTAAATAAATAAAGTAATTTTAGTATCTAACGACATACCCTCCATTTCTCTCAAGGCAAGTATTACTTCTAGCCACCATTGAACGAAGAGTTTTACCCATTATTCCACCGTTTTCTATCAGTCCTTGAAACACTATTATTGAGAACACTTGAAACTTGAAACCTCTCAGAGGGTTTAAATACTTAGTTATACGTACGATACATCGTTATGAAATTATTCTCAACAGTAGGTATTGAAGAATGAAGAAGAACACCAGTGTTGTTTTTAAAACTTTCCCTTTGAACAATTTTTCTACCCCTTTCAGTAAATCGATCATCTTGAAGTTTATTCAACTGATTTTAAAAAACTTATATTATTTCAAAAGGAAACAAAATTGAATAAATTGTAAATAAAAGACAATTAAAATATGGTAATTTAAGCGGAGATATTATCAATTAAAAAGTCCGGGACATTTTTGTGGGACACGCAGTATAGTATTGATTGTTCTTATACAATAAATGGTCAAGTGTCTCCTTTGAACAAATTAATAAATAGGTTTAGCTATTTTGTGAGCGTAATCTCTCCTATGTTAATACAATGAAGTTTTAGGATTTAAAACTTAAGAGCAATTGGTCGAACATTTATTTCAAATACAGAAGAACTTCAAGGGAACAACAGCAAGTCGTTTCCCGAGATGCGCAAAAAGAGAAACCGTACCCAAGTTAGGCGGATCTTGAGGATTCCAACAGTACGCACAGGAGCGTCCTCTGTGAAATTTTTATTATTGAATTCCTTTGAAATGAAGACCGAAAATCTTCTTTAACGTAAGGTTAGTTTTTAAAACGATACTCGCTAAAAATAGAAGACACCCAATGGACGCGGCCGGTCATCAGCACGGTACTCCGGTAGGAAATTTTAGAGGCGTTCTGAGTAGAGAGATACAGAGTTTTAAGATGTCCGGTCGCCGACTAGGTGAATATCGTATCTTATTGTAAGATTACATATAGCACTAAGATGTTAACAATTAATTGACAATTAATTACCTTGAATAGTAAGTGCCTATTCAAGAGGCTGCAAAAGCCGGGTCGAGGAGTTCAAGTCGCAGAAAGAGACTGCTTTTTACGCAATAGAAATAAGTTAGAGGTACCAGACCCACTTTTATTAAAAGGACGACATGCTGCCCAAGCAGAGCAAGCTCAAAGATAATTTAATGAGTGAACGCCAAAGCGTTTCGAGTAATGTTAATTACAGTGATTTAAGGTTAATGCAGTCTGCTAGAAGCGCAAACATGCTTATTTATAGAAAGTTAAATTTAAACACAAAAACCGGAAAAAAATATGCAGCTGCAAAACAAAAAACAACGAACAAAAAGATCTAATTTCATCAGTTTCAAGTTCTTGTCTGTGAACTAAGAGAGGCCAACTGAAGAAAATTTTTTCTTCCACAAAGCCGCCATCAGAAATACGGAAAATATTCAACAGGAAATTTCATTGAACAAACAAAATTGGCTGTTCGTCTTTGTTGGTTGATCTGTCTCCCTTTCACGCTCTTAGAGATACTTAACTACTGTATCTGTGATGCGAGTTTCACCAGTGCACAAGTATTAGAATATTTTAATCGCGGGTGCTATTAGGATGAAAATATTTCTTTATGGTCCACATCTGGAAAATTTCTATATAGACAATATCGAATCCCGTCATTTGACGAGTCGTGTACACAACTATGTATACTGAGTGTTTCAGAAAACGAGGTACAAAATTGCACATCAAGTAGAAAATGGCCAAATAAACACTTTTTGTCCTATGAAATTTTCACCCAAAAAATCGGGGTTGGGAGGCATTAGGTGTTTATTGTTTTTAAGGTTAAATTTAATGGCACAACTACTCGCGGTATTGATTCTGAATTTACTTTACAAAAATTGTTCAAAATGTGTTCCACCTACATCTATGCACTTTTCGAATGTTAGCCTTAACGGCTGCCGAAGATTAGGAAACACGTCTGACATTAAGGTATCTCACCTGTAGCCACTGCAATTCTGGCCACACGATCTTCCTCAGACCAAATGGGTGTAGCATAAACAAGGCTCTTCACGTGTCCCCAAAAATTGAAATCGAGTGGAGTCATGTCAGGAGATCTAGGAGGTCTTGCAACTAGCACATTTCGCCCGATCAACGTAAATTCAAAATAAATATTGCGAGTAGTTTATTCATTAAATTTCACCCTTTAAAACAATAAACTGCTAATATCTCAGTGTCTCTTTCTTCGGAAAGTTTTATAGAAGAAAAAGTTTTTATTTGGATATCTTCTACTTGGTGTGCAATTTTTTGCCTCTTATTCTGAATCTGAAACACCCTGTATATTACTGACAAGTGTTTTCTGAGTAGGTTATGTAGGCATTGTCTACACTGAGAAGCATAGATATGCATCAACAGTTTTTTATTGCTAAGTATGCACTAATTCAGTGAAATTATTGTAGTTAATTCAATGACTATGCTTCAAATCCCCAAAATTATGATATACGTGTAGATAAGGTAGGTAAGATTTGCACACTGCCTTTTCTTCTTTGTATCTACACTATGCAGGGTAACAATGCAGAAAAAGTGTCATATTATTGCTCAACACTATGTTACATTTCGGCTATAATAAGCAAAAGTTGTTCTGCTTTCATTGCAGGGGCCTGACGTTTTCGGAAAGTTTTTTTTACGAATAAAAGTCACTTCTAGCTTCTTTGCGTGTATTATGATACTATCTCTTATTTTTGTCTAACTTTTTACTTTGTATTGGACACTTTGTTATTTTAATAAACGCCCAGGTTCTTCTCATTTCGTGTTTTTGGAGCAATTTGAAACGTTTCCAGCAAGAGAATTTGTACTATTGCATAAATGCAAAAACCATTGCAGCTGAGATAGTGCATTGTTTTCAGTTACAATGTGTGTGTGACTGTAAGTGAAGTTTTTGCTGGTGTGTGTAATTATTTTCATTGCAGCTCGTTTACATCGTATTTTTATTTTTTTAAGTGTCTCAATGCCGATATAGATAACCTTACAACATTTCCAAATCTTCCTTAACAAGAAGTAATTAATTACATAATGCTACAAAACAAATACTATTTCAGTTTTTTAAAATGTATCAACATAATTATAAAATTCTGCATTTCAGCGTATACTAGCTTAGAAACTGGGGAGTGATACGAAGATAAAAATTAAACATGATGATGATATAGTGAAAAACAATATAACTCTGAAAGAACCAAATTACATTCAAGGAATAACTTGAGAAATGAGAAGAAATTTTTATTATTAATACATGTTAACTTGACTTAAAAACACGGAAGCCATATCAATTTTGATAACATGACTTGAAAACTAGAAGTCTTTGTGCACTAGACCATAGCTTCAGGTTTCGGCAAAGACTACTCATTGGCAATGAATCATAACCAAAAGACTAGAAATGTTTATGATCATTATCAATCAATGCATCATTTTGAGCATACAGAGTTACCACTCTTTATGTGAGTACAATGTATTGCATCAGCTGAAATGTTCTGCAAGTAGCTTGCAACACATTTACTACTATTTTCCAGTTCCTATGTATTAATTGAAGGAAAAATGAACAAAACAGAAATATACAGAATGAATTTGCGATGCTTTCAATTACTAATTCCTGCTTTTAACTACAAAATATACATTAATGCTGGGTATAAAAATTATATTTCGCACTCGTAGGTTTCTCATATATATCTGTGCAAACCCTCAATGACTAGATAACATGACGGTATTAGGTGATAGGAATAAATACGCTGTTCCAAACTTAGAACAAAACAATCAACGAAAACATTGCGTATTTTTTAGACTTTTCAGCAAAGCATTCTAACTCTGTTTTGGTTTACTTCTAGTTTTAAAGACTTATAAATAATTTTTAGCAAAAATTAGAATCGAAGACACCAAAAAATAGCGACTCCAACCACGACTCTTCCACATCCGAATGAACGACTCCGACTCCGACTCCGACTCCACCACATTCGGAAAAGCGACTCCGACTCCGACTCCGACTCCATCACACTTCAGAGTAGCGACTCCGACTCCGACTCCGACTCCACCACACTTCAGAGAAGCGACTCCGACTCCGACTCCGACTCCACCCTAAAACATCCGACTCCGGCGACTCCGACTCCCGACTCCGACTCCGACTCCGCAACCCTGCTTCGGACAAAAATATTTCAAGTCCTTAGAAATGCATAGTCTGCCCGGAGCGTAAAGTAGCCTGAGAGAGAACACTACACTGATGACCCCAGAGTGACCAGCAGGTGGAAGCATGGCTGGGAGAGATATCCGGCCTTCGGAGGTGATATCAAATGATGGCTCCTCCACTACGAGGTCTTTCTCGCACAAATCCCAAATCTGGACGACGCTTCATAGTTCGGGGTGCACCTCGGAAGGCTATACTCATGCACATCGTATCCGGACTGCACAGACGCCAATCTCGCCAGATTTTGACGCCGCCCACCCCTCCCCCTCCACCTCCGTGTTGCCCCACTAAGTTGCCATTCGCACCAATTATTTAACTATGTAGTACTATTGAGGTTTATTAACCTATCTGTTCGTTGTACAGTTATTATTAATCACTGCGTTATAAACACTACAAGTCTTTAGTAAGTGGATAGTACAGCAGAATACCAAAGTTAACCTGTATTAAATCATTATAATAAGTTATGACAACGACCGCTGGTGTTTGGCTATTCGAGCCTCCATGTCGGCACTCAAGAACAGGCATTTTTCAACTTTTTCAAGTTAACCTCAAACTAACTGAACTTGGCCTAACCTAACCCAACCTAACCTAACTTAACCTAACCTCTTAAACTAACTTAACTTAACTTAACCTAACCTAAATTAATTTAACCTAACATTTCTGTAGCAGCTTGGAGGTGGTGCTGTCGCGCACCTGAGGTGGAGGGAGAGGGATGGGCGGCGTCCAAATCTGGCGACATTGGCGTCTGTGCATCCGGACTAGAAGAGGTATTACTGAACCCCCCGGGAAACGGTAAATACGACGCCCTAAGTGCTGCACTAACGGAACGTTTCGTTCGTCACGATGAAGAGAGAAACTACAACGCTATTGTAAAAATAATGCGGTGAGACAGCACGGCATCCGAGTTACTAATGGAAATGACGCGGCATCTCAGCAACTGCAGACAATTGAAGCGTGATTTTGGTCTCATTCGACGCGGAAGGACTGTACCAAGACCGTAACGTAGGATTTTTTGATTTTCGACTTACGAAAAAAGTTATAGGTACACATATCCAACTTTTGAAAAATAAATAAATTTTCTTTCAGTTTTTTCCCAATAAAAATTTTATTCAGAGTTAAATAGAATTTTGTTTTGCTAGGCTGTTCCCACTGTCAAACTGCATCGAATGAGACCAAAATCACGCTTCTACGTTGAAAATTGTAGAAGGGATGTGGTTTTGTGCAGAAAATATATATAAATGTATGTATATGTATATATGTTCGCCCAATCACTTCTTTTCTATCTCGAATTTCGAAATTTTTCATAATATCAAATGGGTTTAGAAATTAATTTTACATATCGGTATTCATTTTCATTTACCTATTTGCAATAGAATCCTGTAATCTGAGATTGAAAAAGTATATTGAATTTGTCTTTTTAATACACTTTTTTGACATATGTAACTGTAATATAGCGAGTAGTGTAAGTTCTAGTTAGAGAGACCATAAGTTGGCAACGCTCGAGAGAGCAACACTCGCAAGTCAGTCTGCTATTGGCCTCGGGTTCAACAACAAGTACATGTTGACCGAGTGTGTATATAATTACTACTGTGGTTGGTATCTAACTTCTTAAGTTCTAAACTAATGTACTAAATCTATTCTACTCTATTCTATACATTTCCCGTCTATCTCCGCTCTATACTCACTAGCCACAGTACCGACATTTGAGTATAAAGTTAAGGTATCCAAGAGGTGAGTGAACTATTTACCTAACTTGCTGTGTCATTGCATTGTCTATTGTGTTCAGTACTATAACTATGTTGTGTCTATGTGGAACCTATGCTGTGCTCTAGTGTAGGGCTATCCACTCTATAATACTGGCGACGAGGATTATTTTTTGTAGAACTATTGGGTGAGGCTAGACTAATGAAGGAACTCAGAATTTATATTATTATTCAGTGACTAGAGTATTGATGCTGTAAATTTCTGATTTTTTTTTTAACAAGGGGTATTATTACAGTCTCTTGAATTGGCTACTCTTGCAACTGATATTGTTGCTACTACTATTTCAGGTAGATATCTGACAATTAGCTGTAAAGCTGGGTAAAAATGCCAATGCTAGGCTCAGTGGGAGAATTCAATCCTTTAGAGGAAGAATTCCCAGAATATGAAGTCAGGCTAAACTGCTTCCTGAGTATTAATAAAGTGGAAGATTCAAATAAAGCTAAAAAATTTAGGTAAATGTAAAGGACTTGACCATAATCGATTTTCCACTTTTTGATCAACAAATATTGTTGATGAGACCAAAATAAACAAGTTTTCTTCAATGCTTTTTCCGTCGGAAATGAGTATTTTAAAAGTTATGGCATTAAATGAGTTACCGGAACTCCATTGTGCATCACCCTATTACAAACGTAAAGAGGTTGGGTCGTGAGGGGTAGCCACAGTTCTTTTCGTTTTATAATTTTCACTAAAAGAACTGTTGCTCCCCCTCACGACCCAACCTCTTTACGTTTGTAATAGGGGGTTTGCTCTTCGTCGGCTTGGTTGGCGCGCGGGAACGCCTGTTTACTTTCACGTCGGACCGCGCGGTATATTTTTCCCCGACTCAAAGACTGGAGTTACGGTAACTCATTTAATGCCATAACTTTTAAAATACTCATTTCCGACGGAAAGTGCATTGAAGAAAACTTGTTTATTTTGGTTTAATTAACAGTCTTTGTTGATCAAAAAGTGGGAAATCGATTATGGTCAAGTCCTTTACATTTACCAAAATTTATTGCTCTGGTGGGTCCTAAAATTGTTAGGTTAGCCAAAGACCTACTCTCACCTAAAAGACTTTTAGATGCTACCTATGAGGAGATCATGGAAGCGTTAAGACGGCATTTTAAGCCGACACGCAACCAGATCTTTGAAAGGTTTAGGTTCCATAAGCGGAACCAAAAACAAGGGGAGAGCATTGCTGATTTTGTGGCTAGCTTAAAGGCCCTTTCAGACACCTGTAATTTCAAACAGGAAGTTCTGGAAGAAACTCTGCTAGATAGGTTAATACTGGGTGTGGCCAGTAATGATGTTCAAAATTGTTTGCTTAATGAAAATGACCTCACATGGAAAAAAGCCGTGGATCTGGCAACTGCCAAAGAAACTCAACTGAGGGAGACGGTTGTGTTAAGGCAACCTAATTCCATACTAAATGTGGGCCAGCATAGAGTAAAGCAAACTGCTATTAAGCCTCAGGGCAAAACTCAGGCTCAAGCTAGCCCCAAATCAGCATGCAGCGGCTGTGGTAATCTGCACTGGCGTAGAGATTGCCCCTATAAAGACAGTGTTTGTCATGGTTGTGGCCAAAAAGGCCATCTTAAGAAGTGTTGCTTTAAATTGAAAAATCAAAATTCTGCTAAAGGCAACAAAAATAATTTTGTGCATGCTATGCATGAAAAAAGGGGGAGGGAACACCACCCTAACCCTAATAGAACTAACAATGCAACCTGTGCAGACTATCCAGTTGCTAATCTAGGCTGTTATGGAGAGATTTTCTCAATAGCCGAGGAAATGAAACCACCAATCAAAATAAAATTGTTACTAAATGGTGTGCCATTAGAGATGGAGGTAGATACAGGTGCTGCCAGGTCTATCCTTTCAATGGCCACCTACTCTAAAATACCAGCTAAGTCAAGACCCGAGCTGAGACCTTCTGATGTTAAGCTTAGGACTTATGGGGGAGCGGAGCTAGTAGTTTGCGGAAAGATTAGGGCTAACATCCAGCGTGAATCTGGTAATATGGTTCCTCAACTAGCAACTATTGTGATTGTAGACAGGGAGGGGCCAGCTTTGCTGGGTAGAGACCTGATTGATTCCCTTGGGCTAACTATAGTATCAAATAATGTCAACAAATTGACTACCTGCCCTGAAGAGTTAGCAAATAAATTCCCTGACCTTTTTCAACCAGGTCTAGGTTGCTTTAAGGGAAGGAATTTCAAAATAGAAGTGGATCCAGCCGTACCACCAAAGTTTTGTAAGGCCAGGAACGTGCCTTACACACTGAGACCTAAGGTGGAGGCAGAACTTGATAGACTGGTGCAGGAAGGTATCCTCACCCCTGTACAATACTCGAGATGGGCAGCGGCGATCGTCCCTGTGCTCAAGGCTGATCAAAGCATCCGCATCTGTGGGGACTACAAATTAACAGTCAACAGAGCCACTAGGCTTGATACCTACCCTATACCCAGAGTGGAAGATCTATTTAGCGGGTTAGCAGGAGGAGTTATATACTCCAAGCTAGATATGTCTCAGGCATACGCTCAACTACCCTTGGATGAAGACTCCAAGGAACTCACGGTAATAAACACCCACAGAGGTTTATTTGCCTACAACCGTCTCAGTTTTGGAATTGCGTCCGCACCTGGAATCTTTCAGCGGGCCATGGAAGGACTATTGCAGGGCCTCCCAGGAGTGTTCTGCTACCTGGATGACGTCCTGGTGAGTGCCACTAATGAGCAAGAGCACAACAAGTGTCTCTATCAAGTCTTATCTAAACTACAGGAGGCAGGACTAAAACTGAAAATGGATAAATGCCAAATTGGAGTGCCACAGGTATCCTACCTTGGATACCAAATTGACAAGGATGGATTGCACCCCACTGCAGAGAAGGTAGCAGCAATCCAGAATGCACCAGCCCCTACTAATGTAACTCAACTGAGAGCCTACCTTGGGCTGCTAAATTTCTATAGGAAATTTCTAAAATCATCTGCAACTATGCTGGAGCCCCTAAATACCTTACTGAGAGACAAAACCCCTTGGAAATGGGATGCAAGTCAGGAGAGAGCCTTCCAGAAATCTAAACAAGCCCTCCTGGACTCTCAGACTCTAGTCCATTTTGACCCTCAGAAACCCATAGTGGTAGTGGCGGACAGTAGTGCGTATGGTGTGGGAGCGGTGCTGTGTCACCTTATTGATGGGATTGAACGCCCCGCCTATTTTGCCTCCCGAACTCTAACAGCAACAGAACGCAACTACTCTCAAACTGAGAAAGAAGCCCTAGCTATGGTGTTCGCACTTCGAAAATTTCATTGCTACCTGTGGGGACAGGATTTCACTGTGGTTACGGACCACAAACCTTTGTTAGGACTATTTGATCCGGGTAGAAGCATTCCTCCGATGGCATCCGGGCGCATTCAAAGGTGGGCTTTACTACTGCAGTCCTACAAGTTCACCTTGCGTCACCGGTCCGGCGTGCTGTTGGGCACAGCTGATGCTCTCAGTCGTCTACCTTTGACAACTCCCGAGGAAGCCACACCTATTCCTGCGGAATGGACGTCCTTAGTAAATTTCCTTGAGTCAGCTCCAGTCACCAGCACCCACATCCGCGACGGCACCCTAAGGGACCCAGTACTTTCAAAGGTATACAAATACTGCCAAGTAGGCTGGCCTTCGACGGTAATTGGTGACCCTGATCTCGCTCCGTATACTAGGAGGCGAGACGAATTGTCCACACAAAATGGCTGTGTGCTCTGGGGAGCAAGAATTATTGTACCCCAAGCTCTCAGACAAGCCATTGTGGACGAACTGCACTCCGGCCATGCTGGATCATCCAGGATGAAGGAGTTAGCTCGCAGCTATGTATGGTGGCCGCTGCTGGACAAAGATCTAGAAGAAACGACTAAGTCATGCAGCGAGTGCCTGAGCACTCGAGCTGCACCAACGAAAGCTGAACTCCATCCGTGGGAATGGCCTGCGAAGCCTTGGCATCGCATACACATTGACTACGCGGGCCCAATGGATGGAAAATACTATCTAGTGATCGTGGATGCACACTCTAAGTGGGTTGAAATTTTTCCCACATCTACTACAACCTCTAGCGAAACGATCTCGTGCCTGAAACACACTTTTGCGACATTTGGATTTCCATTAACAATTGTTTCTGACAATACAACGTGTTTCACATCGGCTGAATTCCAAGAATTTGTGAAGGCATGTGGTATGCGACATATTACGAGCGCACCATACCACCCTTCAACTAATGGACTGGCAGAGCGCATGGTACAAACTTTCAAGAAGAATATACGAAAGTCAACGGAACCCTTACGCCTAGCACTAGACAGGTTTCTGTTCAACTATCGGCTGACACCCCACACGACAACAGGTGTAACGCCCACCAAACTGATGTTAGGCAGAAAAGTTCGCTCTCGTCTTGATCTGCTTTGGCCGTCAGAAGCAATCGCGTCCAAAGTTGCTCAACGCCAGGACGCTCAAAAAAGATACCACCCAGGGTCTCGCGCGGTTGATATTCCGCCGGAGTCTCCTGTGATGGTCCGTCAATACACGCCGGGTTCCCCAAAATGGACCCCTGCTACCACCATTGAGAAAACAGGCCCGGTATCCTACAAGTGCCAACTGAAGGAGGGAGAGGTCGTTCGTCGACACCAGGACCAAGTTATTACCTGCTCGAACACCATCCCTGAACCCTTGGAACAACCTACGGAGGAAACCGTCGTGTTTCCACAACCTGCTCAAAATTCATACCCACCACGTCCGACCAATGAACCTGACACCGGAACACCTGATTACCCGACTCCCACCCAGGAGGCTAGGATGCACGAGCCTCCAAATGCTAAAGGGCCGTTTACACTGGTCTACATTTTGCTGCAGCCTCACGTGTAGACGCCTCGTGTGGAGCTTCACAAGAGCCATGTGCGTTTAGACTAGACACCATTGGAGCGAGCCATGGAGCGCGCGCTGCTCAACAGGGCTGCCACGCTAGATATTATATAGCTAGATCTAGGTGTTTTTGCTGAAGCTTAGATGTAAAATTTCGAACCTAGATATTAGCTATAAAATCCATATAGTTTTTTCAGCGTGATAGAAATTTTCTAGCTAGAATTACAGTTAAGCTATGTATATGATAGATTACTGTAAATTCGAATTAGGAAGTCACCATAATGGTTGGTTACTGCTTTATTCTTATTATATTTGTTAATTTACTTAAGCAAATTGTCTGAATAGTGAAGCAACCATATTCTGATCATGTTATGTTCAGATTATGAACGACACCAAGACGGCTATTTCACGGTTCATAAGCTAAAGCACACTATCTCCAATTGCAAAACTAGTGATGATATCAAAAAATCATGGAATAAAATGCACATACATTATCAAGAATGTATTGTGGCCTCATTTTGACGAAAGACTGACCAATGATATTGGTAACAATGAGTTCAGTTTATTGTTGGATGGAAGCAATGATATTTCTATCATGAAACTACTTGGTGTATCAGTTATATACTAAAGCAATGCATCTAATAAAGTAGAATCAACTTACTTAGTAATTGCAAAATTATTAAAAGTGATGAAGAGAGCGGTGTGAAAGCCTTAAAACAATTGTTCATAAGTAGGAATCTGAGCATTGATGAAATGCAATGCAATAGAGACTGACCTTTCTACTCGCAACACGTGTAAAATTGAAGAATATTTGGATACCAAGCTTTATTAGGGTAAATATCAGGATACTAGATAATTTATATAAAGATAAATTGCCTAAAATAAAGCAATTTATGAAATAAATATCCTTATATGCTATTGTTCAACTAATTTATTATAGTAGGTAATTAATTTACTTCTAGATAAATTTTTGGATGTTTTATTATTAAATCTATATGTTTCTCGATATTTTTTGAGGTCACACTAGATTTTTTGGTCAAACACAAGTGGCAGCCATGCAGCACAAAACCAAGTGGCAGCCATGCAGCTGTAGACGAGCTTGTGTGAATATTGTTGCTGCATCGTAGCTACGTAATCTCTTTTTTATTTGCATGAGTGAAATGTTACTATATTCGTTCATCTTCATTAAAATATAATGGAAAGCAGCCTCCTTATATTCACAGCTTTTAGTCTGCCAAAGGCATTGATGGGCTTAGTACATTTCAATTAGAAGCAGTGTAGTTTCTCGCGGTAGTGTTGAGTCAGCCATGACGGGTGAGAGAGAGGCGCTACCTCACTTGATGACTGCCATCCGCACACTGACCGGTCGAGCTGCGCCTCGCACACGTGTAGCCGCTGCACGGATTCAACCAAAGCGAATCGGGAACTTCGGGCTCACACACACAAATTTGAGCCTCAGTGGTGAGCTTCGGCTACACGAGTCGCGCCTCACAGCCGAAATGTCCCCTAGTGTAAACACCCCTTAACATCTCACGCAGGTCTACCCGGGCTCGGAAGCCTGTGGTGAGAATGGATCTTTAGGATTGACTATATTGAATAAGGGGACTGGGGATACAGGGGGAGGATTTCTAATTAAGGAGGGAGGGGTGTAATATAGCGAGTAGTGTAAGTTCTAGTTAGAGAGACCATAAGTTGGCAACGCTCGAGAGAGCAACACTCGCAAGTCAGTCTGCTATTGGCCTCGGGTTCAACAACAAGTACATGTTGACCGAGTGTGTATATAATTACTACTGTGGTTGGTATCTAACTTCTTAAGTTCTAAACTAATGTACTAAATCTATTCTACTCTATTCTATACATTTCCCGTCTATCTCCGCTCTATACTCACTAGCCACAGTACCGACATTTGAGTATAAAGTTAAGGTATCCAAGAGGTGAGTGAACTATTTACCTAACTTGCTGTGTCATTGCATTGTCTATTGTGTTCAGTACTATAACTATGTTGTGTCTATGTGGAACCTATGCTGTGCTCTAGTGTAGGGCTATCCCTTCTATAATAGTAACCATAAATTTTTTTCTAATCCGAAATTAAAAAAAAATCCTACGTTACGGTCTTGGTACAGTCCTTCCGCGTCAAATGAGACCCAAATCACTCTTTTACGTTGAAAATTATAGAGTGAGTAGGGTTTTGTGCAACTATATATATTTTCTAATAATCGCGAAATAAATTTTTTTTGCGAAAATCAAAAAATCTAATCGATGCAAATGTGTTCGCCCAATTAAATTTTACATCCACGTGTAAATTTTCGTTCCCATCGGTGCAATAGAAATGTATACAGTGAAGTTTGAATGAAGAGGTCGAGTCCAGGGTAGAAGATCCCCTTAATGACTTATCGCTCGAAAAGGCACTATTCTGCGGAACTATTTCAAGAAAAACTTATCAATAGGTCCACCGAATTCCAGAATATGATGCAATCTGACGATGTTGACATTTAAGTGTCCATCTTCAACGAGAACTTCACAGCAGCTCTCGACGAATGCGCCCCTTACGTCACCAAAAAAACCAAGCCAAAACGCACTGTTTGAATTACTGACGAAGTTAAAGAGATGAGCAGTATAAAGAAAGCTAACTTGCGAGAGTGCAGAAACAATTGATCAAACAGTACATTATACAAAAGATAGAAAGAACATGGAAAAATTCTTCGAAATAAAATCCCTGAAGCGAAATAAACTCACTTCCACCAGAAACTGATAACGGCAGAAAATAATCCGAAACGAACTTAGGAAATCATTAGTTAGGTAGCCTCATATAAAAATTTCGACCGTACAAGTAATTTTGAAAATCCCTTGGCAACAGCCACGGATTTCAATACATTTTTTTCAAAAGTAGGGGCTCAAGTTTTCAGTGAGGTGTGAACCAGTCCAGGTAAAACGTCAATTGAAAATTCATGCCCCACTGCATCCTCGAGGGCTGACGTCAGGTGGAGACCACTTCCTGTCGATTTACCGGAGTTGAGAACTATATTATACTCACTAAAAACACAAAGGCAGTTGGACATGATGGTATCAGTCTTCAATATATCAAAGACAGTTTCCTTGTGACAGCACCATGGATTCGTCTGATAATTAATACATCAATAGTAACAAACACGTTTCCAAACCAATGGAAACACTCCATTATTAGACCGTTGCATAAAAGTGGTGACCTAAATACAGCATCAAACTACAGGCCCATCAGTCTTTTACCTGTAATGTCCAAAATATTGGAGAAAGTGGTGACAAATCAACTCTCATTTCACCTGGAAGAGTCAAACCTACTCCACCGAAATCGATACGCCTATAGAAGAAACACTAGCACTCAAGATGCTCTGCTCAATATCTCTGAAAAAAATACAGTGACATCGATCAGAAGACTGTAACACTCTTGCTGCTACTCGCTATCTCTAAAGCGTTTGATAGCTTCGAACATGATAGACTTCGCCGTAAAATACTGAACTTGGGAGTTGACACGCAATGGTTTGAAAGTTACTTGTCAAATCGCTCTCATGCAGTCCGCATAGAAGACAAATTGTCCCAATTCATTCAAAACAATTTTGATGTTCCCCAAGGATCCATTTTTGGTCCGCTACTGTTTTCTATTTTCGTTAATGATTTCCCTCCAATGCCTTCTAACACACGGATCTCAATGTATGTAGATGATGTTCAAATTGCAATAGCAAGTTCTGTATCGGAAATGCCACAGACGCGAATTTAAGCCGAAACTATACTGACTAGTCTGATATCATGGTCCGACCGAAATGGTCTCGAATTAAATGCTAGTAAAATACAATGCATTTTTTTCGAATCCAAAGATGCAATTAAAAAACTTCAGATCTTACTCTTGCGGTAGAAGTTGATAGAATTAATACATCAGAGAAAGTTGAAAATCTAGGTGTCTAGTTCGATAGAAACATGTTCTTCGAATCTCACGTTGAGAATACTTGCAACAAAATTTACGGAACTTTTATGTTTTTTCATCGTATAAAGAGTACGCTAGACGAAAAATCCAGATTATTAGCCATTCAGTCGCTGGTGTTATCGCGCATTGACTACTGCAGCCTAGTATGGGGAGACTTACCTCAATACCCTCAAAGGGATTTACAAAAATGCATGAACTTCGCCGTCAAGGTGGTATGCAACGGTAACTTCAAAAGAAGTGATCACGCAACCCCTCTCCTTTATAAACTCGGCTGGACTCCTATTCAAGAAAGGCTTCTCATGCAGTGGGCCCAATGCGTATTCTCCTCGTTATATCTTCCTCAGAGTAATACTGAGATAGTGCGCTTTCATCCACCCACTGGAACCAACCAAAAGTCGAACAGAAACAATAATTTCTTAGTCGATTATCGTTCATCTCACATAGGGCAGAAGGCTCTGCCAATATCAGGCACCTTACTATGGAACAAACTTCTCCTGAGCATTAAAATCCCTCAAAGACTGAGAAAATTTAAAGTCAAGATAACTCGTCATCTTGCGTCTCAACAATAATTCTTAGTTACAGAACATACTGAATAAGTATTGACGAATCTCATTTGCTCAGTATTTCTATTGCTGAATAATCTCCCCTGTTCATTCTTATATAATTGAACACATTACACAACAGTTTTGAAGTGTGCGTTGGTATTATGATATGATCGCCTATACGCTGGGATTTGCAAACATGCTTACTTGTATATGTGTATACGAATATGGGTGTATGTGCGCATTTGGGTGTGCACATGTGCACGTACAACTGTGTGCACTAGAGTAGATGAACCAGTCGAAGGTGCATTTTATGTCATTCCTCTCCGTTTCTGTGCAAGCATCAAACTAGACCGTCATGGTACCTATATGTATGCTTATCAATTGCAGACATTCTGTACCAAATTTCTAAGAGAATGTGATTTTTTCTTCTAATTTGAAACCCTTATAGGACATTCATGTTTTCTTTCTTATTCGCGTCCAAAAATGTTCTTGTTAGGCTTGTGTAGTGCAAATTATAATATCATCTCTTACGCTCTAGAGTATTTTATAACAACCGCACCTAGGCGGTTGATCTTACATATTTCAGTAATTATGCTGTACTTGGGAACCGTTGTAGAACAATCGTTTTCATGTTTCTTACTCAGATAGACTGTTTTGTGCCACTATTATTAGTACGGAAAAATCATAAAATTCATGGCATGATAAAAGTATTTCCTCCGAGTTCCTCGAATGGACTGCTAGTTTATACTGATTATTTTACGCTGATGTTTGGCACATGCTCACTTGTGTATATGTGTGTGCACGCTATGTGTGCGTTTATGGGTGTATGTGTCACTACGTGATACATCATTTCACTTCATTGTTGCAAATCATTTATCAAAATATATACGTTTATTTGTTGCGCTATCACTCATTTACGAAAAAAAAGACGCTTAGCAGCCAATGATCTTTTCGTTACAATATTTAATTAAACATCGTTTCAATATTTCGTTCGAAGTTGTAAGCAGCAACACATACTGAAAAAGTTGTTACGAACGTCCTTTGCTCATTATCCTATTTTTCAATACATCGCGCAGCATTTTTTAGAACGCATATGTATGGTGAAATTGCCTCGAGGCATAGATATGTATTTGTGTGTGTGTGTGCGTGTTACGTGTATGTATGGGCGTGGGTATGTATGTGCATGTATATGTGTATGTATGAACATGTATATATGAACATATGCGTGTACTAAACTAACAACTAGCATTCGAACTAGAGATATCGGTCTTTTTTCTGTTTCACTCTCAACTTGTAACATTACCTAACTTGTCAACTGTTATTATTGTAAAGCATTCACGTAAAAAACTGTATATTTGTTGTGTGATCATCTATTAAAATTTAAATAAATTGCTTATCAACTAATGACCGTTATGTTAAAATTTTTTCAATTAGAAAAACAAAACTTGTAATTTTCGAGGTCCTCATGCTTGTATTTTTTTTCATGCATTGTTGAAATGACAATAGAAATTTAAAAGCGAAGAAAACGCTAATAAAACTAGTCATATTTACTCAAACTGAGAAAAAAACCAAATCGAAAACGTTTCGGAGTCCAGCTCCATCTTCAGTTCTGTAAAATACAAAGAATTCAAAAAAGTGCAAAAAGAACAAACATCACGAAAAATACAAGCAATACAAAAAAGTAAAACGAACACAATTGTATCAACAAAATGATAAATAAATGTCGAACTATGCCTAAAAACTAGCAAAAAAGTAACGAAAAAATACACACTATGAATTTACTATTTGAAGGGGATAGGAACTAAGCGTATTATTTAGGGAAGGTTTTTCTTTAAAAATATGAAGGGATTCTAAAATTCGTAAGTCAAACTCATTGGGAGCGCTATCAATGACTTTAAAATCTTCCTCACGAACTACTATATTGCACTGTTCGGCATGGTTGCGTACGGCTGAATGAGGAGGATGTGCAAGTAAGTTCCCAGTACGGTGGCTCCTACCGCGGTGTTCTGCTATTCTTGTGTAAATACTGCGTGACGTCATCCCGACGTACGTCGATGTGCACTGCACACAACTATGTTTATAAATGACACAAGAACGCATTAGACCAGGGATGGATTCCTTGTGCCGAAAAAAAGAACCTATTTTTGCCTTATTAATCAAAATTACACGCAGGTTGATAGTAGGGAAATACCTGTCAAAAAGAGACTTTAATTCACGGGCCAGTTTTTCCGATGGGGAACCAAAATAGGGTAGAGTGCAGTAATGAAAACTAACGGATCTGACATCAATGGTCGACTGAGAATATTTTCCAAATAAAAACTTTTTAATTTGGGAGTTTACGATTCCTGTAGGAAAACCATTATTATGGAAGAAATCTCGTAAAAAAACCAATTCTGCATGTATATCATTGAATGATGAACATATATTATAAGCCCTATTTAACAGAGTCTTTATTCCGCTTACCTTGAAAATTTTATGACAGAAACTAAAAAAACTAGTACCCAAACCAGTAAATGTTGGCTTACGATAGACAGATGTTACAAAACTTCCACCATTCTTTGAGATCAGACAATCAAGAAACGATAATTTATTACAGATTTCCATTTCCATTGTAAATTTAATGGATGGGTGTTTCCCATTTAGATAATTCAGGAAAGATTCGGCATGTGAAGAGCTCTTAAAAAGTAAAAATGTATCATCGACATACCGGCTGTAAAAAACAGGCTTGAAAACTGCAGGACAATCGGCTAACCATTTTTTCTCGTGGAAACACAAAAATACATTCGCAAAAGTTGGTCCTAATGCGTTACCCATTGCGATTCCCTCTATTTGTTTGAAAAACTTCCCTGCAAACAAGAAAAAAGAATTCAGCACCGAAAGCTCAAGTAACGTCCCGAAAAATTTCCGATTAAGGCCTATGATTTTATCTTCAGACGTACGAAATAAAGAATTTAAACATATTTCTATAGTTTCACGAAGAGGAATATTTGTGAATAGGTTCTCAACGTCAAAAGATACCATTGTTAAATTTTGGGCATTTTCGATAGTTTTTAATTTCATGCTAAACTCGAATGAGTTCTCAACAGTGAATTCGTTAGTTGTCAAATGATTTAAAACAGGCACCAGAAATTTAGCTAGTTTATAATTAGGAGTATTGACAGCTGAAAAAATGGGTCGGAATTGAAACACTGTAGCAAAGTCTGACTTGTGAATTTTAGGTAAGCCATAAAGGACACCTGGACTCGATCCCGAAACATGAAGTTTAGAATAGGTTTCAGCTCATAGTAGAGAACTGTCTTTTAGTTTACGTAGGAAATTGTTAATACGATCTTCCAACTTTAGGATGGATTTATTAACAGGGTCAAAAACTTCAGTAAATTTAGAAGAATCGGATAGTATTTCAAAAAGACTCTTATGATATTGCTTTTTATCTACTATTACCACCCCCCTACCCTTGTCTGGTTTACAAACGATCAGTTCATCATTGTTAGCAAGGGACTTCAGAAGCGAAAAATCATCTTTCCTAAAAATGTCCGAAAAAACTTTGTAGGCTTTGAAACCATAAAAATGCTTGTGAGCCAGTGACTTCAACCTACCCAGGAACTCTGCATAATTAGAGGAATTATTCTTTTTTGAAATAAACGCAAGCTTCTCAAAAGATAAAAAATATTTATAAAAGTCGATTTTGAACACCGGGATGCAGAACTCTAATCCGTAAGCTAAAAGTAATTTCGTACGAGGTGCTAGACTAAAAGAACTATAATTGAATACAACTTTTTCGGGATCACATGGACGAATATCATTATGAATGCCCAGATTACCAAGTTTCTTTGTATGGGTTCTGCGTGTAGTATCTTCGAACTGCTTTGTAGAGATCCTCACGTGCCGCCGGACCGCAAAGGCATCAAGCCTCGAAAACAGGCATCCAACACTGCGTTCCACGTCCGACACCTTAGAAGTTAGGTCTGCAAGCGTTTTCTTCTTGCACCCAAGCTCACGAGACAAGAGTTTTCTCTGCCATGACTTGTAAAAGGAGGTTGTATGCAAGCAGCGTTTGTAGAGCCGGAATCTCAAAAATTTAGGAAATACGTTGTAAACTTTGCACTTGGTAAGAAAATCAATATCTGACACTGTCTTAGAAACTTTTCGCATAAGGTCACTATATTTTCTGAGTAAACGAGTTCCTTCTTCACCGTATTCTTGCCCAATATGTCTAAAAAATTTATCACTCTGCTTGAATCGCAATGCTAATAGAAATTTAAAAGCGAAGAAAACGCTAATGAAACTAGTCATATATACTTAAATTGAGAAAAAACAAAATCGAAACACCCATCCATTAAATTTACAATGGAAATGGAAATCTGTAATAAATTATCGTTTCTTGATTGTCTGATCTCAAAGAATGGTGGAAGTTTTGTAACATCTGTCTATCGTAAGCCAACATTTACTGGTTTGGGTACTAGTTTTTTTAGTTTCTGTCATAAAATTTTCAAGGTAAACGGAATGAAGACTCTGTTAAATAGGGCTTATAATATATGTTCATCATTCAATGATATACATGCAGAATTGGTTTTTTTACGAGATTTCTTCCATAATAATGGTTTTCCTACAGGAATCGTAAACTCCCAAATTAAAAAGTTTTTATTTGGAAAATATTCTCAGTCGACCATTGATGTCAGATCCGTTAGTTTTCATTACTGCACTCTACCCTATTTTGGTTCCCCATCGGAAAAACTGGCCCGTGAATTAAAGTCTCTTTTTGACAGGTATTTCCCTACTATCAACCTGCGTGTAATTTTGATTAATAAGGCAAAAATAGGTTCTTTTTTTCGGCACAAGGAATCCATCCCTGGTCTAATGCGTTCTTGTGTCATTTATAAACATAGTTGTGTGCAGTGCACATCGACGTACGTCGGGATGACGTCACGCAGTATTTACACAAGAATAGCAGAACACCGCGGTAGGAGCCACCGTACTGGGAACTTACTTGCACATCCTCCTCATTCAGCCGTACGCAACCATGCCGAACAGTGCAATATAGTAGTTCGTGAGGAAGATTTTAAAGTCATTGATAGCGCTCCCAATGAGTTTGACTTACGAATTTTAGAATCCCTTCATATTTTTAAAGAAAAACCTTCCCTAAATAATACGCTTAGTTCCTATCCCCTTCAAATAGTAAATTCATAGTGTGTATTTTTTCGTTACTTTTTTGCTAGTTTTTAGGCATAGTTCGACATTTATTTATCATTTTGTTGATACAATTGTGTTCGTTTTACTTTTTTGTATTGCTTGTATTTTTCGTAATGTTTGTACTTTTTGCACTTTTTTGAATTCTTTGTATTTTACAGAACTGAAGATGGAGCTGGACTCCGAAACGTTTTCGATTTTGTTTTTTCTCAATTTGAGTAAATATGACTAGCTTTATTAGCGTTTTCTTCGCTTTTAAATTTCTATCAGCATTGCGATTCAAGCAAAGTGATAAATTTTTTAGTTGAAATTACATTTTTGAACATCTGCCGAAACAAGCAATTCTAATATTACTTCCTGACGTCAAGAAATTCAAAGCTTTATGTCATATACATGTAAACTCTCAAAAGTGTTATCACCCCACAGAGAAAATGCATCGTCAATGAAATTGTGTTGTCTCTTATAATTACGGTTACAGGTATCATCAAAGTAGATTAAGTAACATTAGGAGTACATTGCACTCAATAATTTATTTTTGACTAGTGACATGGGTATGACAACACTTATGTGTGCGTATCATTTAAGTGTAGTTACTTTAAGATATTTTAAAAACCAATGATGTACTACCTTTTTAGTACCATCTTTATTGGAAATAAACTGCTTTTTTTGTGAGATCAAACGGCTGCGTCATTCTCTTAAAAGGAGTTTTGCCAAATTAGCGTAAATATTTGCTCCATCATCGGTTCTTTATGAACATGATAGATGCCCAATCATTATAATGAATACTCATCATTATTATCGGTACATTATTATAGGCCTACTCTCCGATGATCAATATTAGAAGGAAGATCAGAAGAGAAAAGCTGTTTCTAGAAAATATAAATAAAATCTAGAGTTTTCGAGCATTAGTTGTTCATGTTCTGCAGGTATACAGTGTAGAAAACTATTTTTTTAGTTTTCTGTTTTGGAAATTTGAAGATGATTCAAGACGATAGCTTCCGTTTATTAATACTTGTTTCTGTAGAGAAAAAACATTGAACAAATGAATTTCGATGTGAATAGTACATATACAATACTTATTACAAAACTAAATGAAAGTTCGTGATACACTAAAGTCAATACTCTAAATAACTGAAAACGAAACATTTATTTAAGTGCAATTTAATTCTAACACACTAAACATGCTTCTTACCGAATCATCGGAAAACCTCGGCTGTTTACTTGACGACATATTATTCTCGTATGCCTGGACTAAAATTTTCAGGCGTGAGTACAAGTTACAACTATCGTTGTACAGTACGGTACCAACACAAATGTTATCGAGGCGAGTTTTCTACACACAGTAAAAAGAAAAATACAAATTAAAATGACGGTGGACCATGAATGCATAAATGCCAAATATCTATCCTTTGACAATGGAGAACGAACACGCTAAAATTATCATGTGCGTTTTATGAGTTATTTCAAAATTTCAAGTGACACGGAACTATCTCGATCATTGAGGGAGGATTGAAGTTCATGAATGAAAATGCTTTCCATTAATTCTGTATCAGGAGGAGATGATGATGCCATAACTTTGAAATTCTACGCAAGCATGGGATGGTTAGATTTCATTGCAAGGTCTTGAATATTACGACTAGGTGGTGAAGCTTGGGGGTTTTTCGGACGTGAAAATGTTCCCTCATGCTCTTCAATGCGTGTCCGCAGATGATGTTTCTCACGAATACCAATGAACGACATATGTAGCTTCGCAGATGATAAGGAATCCGCTCTTTTATGTTGAAAAAACAACCAATAATCCGAGCGATTGTTTTAATTTCGACGTGAGGGAAGTGTATTGCAATAAAATTGTACATTTCATCTCAGACATCTTGCTCCGCTTCTGGTCGGATGTATAGAAATACACAACTTCAGTTCTTAGGGACGGTTGCACTTGATTTTCGGCAGACATATTTGGAATCTATGTACAACTTAAAGCAACTGCCAATAACTCGCAGGGAGCCGTTTATATTCAAATATTCGCGGCTAATATTCCGACCTAACATAAGTTTACTTGGAAAACAATTTTCAAATTTTACCTGATAGGCGCCTGACTAGATCAAGATCCCTAATACACTTATCAATTTGAAATTTTGAATCAACTCACCAATCGCACGCGTTAACTCTGGCGTTTTCGTGCTCGATTGTCAAATTATAGTGATATATGACTACTTTATTGTCCACTGCCATCTCAATATGCATTTTTATTTTACAGTTTCCCTACTGAAGATGAGACTAAATAATGCTCGAAACTCTACATTTTATAAAACTTTTAGGAACAGAATGTTTCTTCCAGCTTTCCTTTTAATATTTGTCATCAGATTACGATTTCCAAAACTTTGATCCGTCTTTATTTTGGATACTCTATCATGATTCTCCGACTTCACGTATTCTTTGGAGATATTAATCCTTTCGAAATGGCTCATTCTCAAACCAATGAGTGTAGGATAAGTCCTTCAAACTGGTAATGCATCAAGAAAAAAATGCTACATGTATATCTCACTGAATCACAATTTGAAAATAAGTACATTCGTTACTTTGGTAAAGAATTGCAAATTTATCTTACTTAGTTTGCCTAAATAAGAAGAGCTGGCGTTGAATTAGAATTTAATGATGAATTTTGCAAGTATTGTTTAAACCAATTTGCATTTGAGGGTGTTCACAAGAGATAGACATTATCACAGATGTTCCAACCAAACTATTTCTCTTATATGCTCTGAAATCTGTGGTCAATGTTACATTTATACATTATACTAACAATCATAATATTTCAAGCCAGCTTTCGTTTCCACCTATACAATGTTTTAAAATAATGATTCGTCACTGTATTAAAATGATTGCTATCGTATCTATTGACAAATTAAGTACATCATAACTTCGAGGGCCTCTGAAATCATTGAATAGGATGTGTGCTCGTTTATAAAGTTTGTAATACATCGCTTCTTTATGGCCCGCAAGATCTTTGTAACTGTGCGTCTACTCGTCCTGTACTAGGCGTTCAATTTTTCCAAGTAAACACCTCGTCAAACAAGACCCGCAAAGGTTCTTAAGATTCTCTCCGAGGAACTTCGGGCATCGATCATGAGAAGGTGATCCTAAATAGCAGCCTCGTCTCAACTCCTCGAGCTGCCAGTCTGCCGCACCTGGTGGTCAGATGGAGGAGGGTGCAATTGCTGCGCCGCAGGCGGGCACTTGATGGTCCTGACGGAGGGAGGGCAGAGCAGTATTGCACTTCAGGAGAGCATGACGGTCAAACAAAAGGTAGAGTGAACAGTGTAACGCCTTGAAGAGGGGACTTATTGGTCAAAACAGAGTACATCACAGGGATACAACTACTGTATCTATGTGATTGGCGCTCCCAAGGGGAATATGTGAGTTCCCGAACTAAAGGTAAGGCAGGCGTTCCTTTTGTTGAAATTGAATAAGTTTTATTTTGTTACGAGCCTTTTTTGCGATTCAATACTGTCCTGTTTATAAGCATCTATTACATTATTCTTCAAGTTTTGTCTTGTTTCACGGACTTCTTTATCCACATACTGTTTTTAAGCACCTTTTGCATAGACTTCACGTTCCATTAACTCCAAATGAGAAGTGTTTTCCTCTTTCCTCTCTATGGAACGCCTTTATTGCAGTTGGGGAGGCTTAGACATCTAATCTAGTTTAATCGAATCTAATCTGGTCTAAAAAGAAGAGAAAAACTAAAGCTACTGAGTGAGGGGTAAACTGGCCAGATGAGCCATGACTCCAGCAAATTGTTTCAGATGAAATAACAAAGTAAGCCCTATTTCACCAATGGAATCGGCGCGGGTTGTCCTGTCTTGCGTGTTCTGTCACACTCATTATATGAATGGTATCAACTTTTTATTTTCACCTTCGCATTGCAGGTATTATAATTTACTTAGTTTCCTAATCCATTTTTCTTTCAGATGACCATGTAGTCTACTGAGATCAGTCAGACGCGCATAACTGTAAGTGTTAGCGATTATTTTATTGAAATGATTTAGCAGCCTTCAAGGAGTATTATTATTTGATCATCACGAACAATTACACTGGAACATGATACAAAAATTAGGAATTTCCTTGACAGTTGAATAGAAAAATGTCTTTTTCTACTCCTCAAATGAACAGGAATTGCACGTGTTTGTTTTTAGCATACTGTGTATAGTTTCTTCCCAGCATCATCGCGGCGTCACTGAACTTTCAAGAATCCCAATTGATACAACTGTTCATTTTGCAGGAATTCGGGAACATGTATTATTGGAAGTAGTATTGAACTAAGACTTTAAGCGAGCTGAAAAAGCAGCAATGTAAAGCAGTGCTCGTATGATGTGTAAGGAATTTATTCATAAAGTTTATTGTTATCATTTTAGTACCATTAGCGAATGAAGTGACCTGAGCGTAACTATTTTATGTTAGAAAGAGAGAATATTTGCTGTCTTCCATGAACGCTTCCGATCATCTGATTAGTGCGCGGCATTGTGCGAAAATAAAGCTGAATTTTCTAAGTGAAAGTTGTAAATAATGCTGGCTAATTTTATGAATTTGAAAAAAAATTGAAGAATTTTTGGCCTTAAAAATATTTTAACCCATCCCCCTGGAAAATTGCTATCTTTTTTATTTAAAACGTACGAGGATTCGTCAACTCCTAACTCTTCATCGAAGATATTTTTTACTCGAGTTTCCTTTCCTACAACCATTAGACTGGCAGTGACATCAGGTAGTACCCGACAACAAATAGAGTCGGTACTGCCTCTCGATGGTAAACATCGAGAAAACATATTAACACACTAACTCGACGTGAATAAAATGTACGGGGATTTTTATTGTTTATCAAATTAGAGCCCTAATATTTTAATATGTAGACTGCGAGTGGCAGTTCCGTTCCTAGCTTAACAGCGATAAGTGATTGAAGTTGAAAATTCAACTCTATTTCCTAAAACTAGTCCATGTTATATTCCTATGATTGATCATTTCAAGAAGAGTGCTTTAGAACAGTGAAATTTAAACTGTAAAATTTCAATTTATTTACTTTATATCTCATAAAAATATGGTCGAAAATTCCAGGCTTTTGTCGCATCATTTTTGCGTTGTCATCATATTGAAAAACTTCAGTGAAGTCGAACATTTTGTTGAACTCGCAGCTTCGCGGAATTTTTGTATGCGCAATACTTTTTCCAACTGCTGAGGCCTCATGGTGCAATAGTCGGAGTGTTAAGCCGTAAATTCACGTAGCCTAATTCTAATCCTGGAAGGGGCAGTTTTCAAGCTGCATTGTGGTGTTCATGATACTGCAGCCTATAGCTTCCAAGTCAAACATCCCCTACCAATAACCTCTTTAACCATGTAGTTAAGAGACGAACAATGAGTCTTTATTGTTAAACAATTCTATGAACCTAAGAGCGTCAGAGAAACCATTCCACGTTTCCAGGCTGCCTTCGAGAGAAGAACCCAATAGCCGTCAAAACAGTTAGAAAGAAGAACTGTTCTGAAATTTGAAGCCCATGGAACAGTACGAAATTGAAACAAAGGGATTTCAGGAAGAATCATCACCGAAAGAACTCAAGAAAGCATTCAAATGGTTAGAAAGGAAATTGAAGAGAACGAATATTTTACTTCCTGGCGAAATAGAACAAAAATTTCTCGATCTATTCTGCAAAGGATAATTAACCAATATGATTTAAAGTTCTTCCCTTATAAAGCTAAAATTTATCATGAATTGATTGAAAATGATTTGGAACGAAGAATATGGTTTTGCCGCAGGTTTTTAGAGAAACGTGAAAGTTTATTGAAGACCTTATCGTTTCTGACGAAGCGGCATTCCATATGAATGACCTCATTAATTGACAAAAGAATAGAAAGTATACTCCATCTAAACGACCACCATGAAATTATTACGAAAAATCAACATCCCGAGAAAAATTTCTATTTGGATTGAATTCACTAGGTCTGGTTCATTCATTGGCCGAATTTTTTATGAAGGGAACATAAATGGAGAAAATTACTTAGCTCAGCTGAATGAACATATTATTTCAAAACTACAAATTAGATATTTTTAGAAACCGTTTTTATAGTTAGACATAACGTGAAATGGCCACCTCGTAAGCCCGAATTGACCCCCTGCGACTTTTTCCTTTGGGATTATTTAAAAACAAAATTTACGCAGCTCCTCCAATTAACTCAGAAGATTTAAGAAACCGAATCATTCAAAATATCAGCATTTAAAAAAATCAGAAATGGTTTGAAATTCGATGCGGAACATGAGCATTCGATGCCAAAAATGCATCGCAGCCTACGGAGGTCATTGGTTAGAATAAGGCTTTTGAAATAGAGCTAAAAATGTTGAGATATCTAATACGTTTATAAAATTGTTTATTTTATTCTCCAATTTTTTATCCTATTAATTTTAATTTTCTTATTTAGCACGAAAATCTAAAAAAATGTGTTTAAAACTATTCTCGCCTAAAGACAAAAAAAGTGGCCTTTAATCTGAGTGTAACTGTGCCGAAATTATTATGGATATCAAAAAAATTTTTACACCAAATTAAACAAGACAATTTTTTCTTTAAAATGAGACCAAATAGAAATCTCTATATTTGATAGTTACTGAATAATAGCGATAAAAAAAGAGAGGGCATTTTTGAGGGCCACCCTGTATATCTTATTTTTCTTCTTCTGAAAACTGCTTCATTTTAGTTTTCCTCCTTTACCAGGCTTCTTCTCTGAATTTGTTGATCACATAAACTCATTTCGTTACCAAGACGAAATCAGATTTCTGAAATATTTTAGAATACGATCGAAAACGAACGAACGCAAATACTGCTTTTCAAATGGGCATCATAAATTGCAAGAAAATTTTTTAACGAACTTTCGATTGTTATTTTTAAAAATAAAAAATTTTCATAATTTGCAACAGAATTTTGCAGTTTTTTAATTCTCGGACCAGTTCATTGATAATTTCCATAAGTAAGAATGGAAAATCGCACTTCCGAATATTCGAATTTAAACTTCAAAATTTCTAATAGATTAGTATTGATCTTAGAAAGATATCGTCAACGAATACAAATTCTGGCCTCTGATATCACCCTGACGATCCTCTCACATTGAAACACTTCAAAGAAGTCGAACACTATGTTGCACTCGCGGCTCTGCGGAACTTTTGTATGTGCAGTACTCCTTACCTGTTGCAAAGGCCTCGAGGCGCAGTGGTGGGAGTGAAAAGCCATAAAGCCACACACGCAGGCTCGAATCCTGGAAGGGGCTCCGCTCTTCAAAATTTATTCAGTCTTTTTTGTTCGCATCAATCTTGCTTTTTTCCGTCCTTAAGCCATGTTTCTTCTAAGATTCATGGTTTCTAACAGTTAATTTCTCAAAGTTACTGATCAGTTTCTCAAAATTAAAGAAGTAGAAATCGAATACTTAATTTTGAGATAAGTGCTGCGGAAAATTTCAAAATGATCTTCGGAACTTGACATAAGTAGCTATATGTATCCACATACCTCTTGTGGTATCAAGTTGATGAAAATCTGGTGTCAATCCCAGTATGTTTACAACTGTGGTTGTAATAACAGTGATCCGAGTAACAAGCTTAGACGAATAAGACCATTTTTCTTTATTCCTATGTTCCATGGTTATGTCAAGAGATGAGGTCCTGGGTCTGTTTTGAGAGTCTGTTCTGTTCAGGAGGAAACTCTTTCTATTTGAAGTTTTGAAGTGTGTATGATAGTAAAATTGCCATGTGATAAGAAATTTTACATGTTAATTTACAGTGATGATCGAAGGGGTTAAGAGTTTATATTTGAAGTGACAGTGATACACGAAACATTACTGAATTTACGATGCTATGCTGAATTAACGAGTACGCAGAAAGCAAGGATATTGATAACGCAGTTGATATATTGATTCAGAGAGAAAACGAATATTGAGATGTGAAATTTTTCTTAAACCTCTTACTCTGACTGAATGACCATATAGTGACCTGGAAAATATTTTAATTGAAAGTCACAAAATTTGTGAATTGTCAATTTCAGATGTTCAGTGACTTCGGGTCGTGTAGACTTCACCTAGGGCTAGAGATATTTATTTCTTTTTCCGTTGCTTTCACTTAATAAAAAACTGCTCTCTGACAGTGGAACAATGAATTTAATTCATGGAATTAAAATGCCATTCAACGATGTCTCATCACAATAACGAGTTTCAAATATTTTTCTACGGAGCAATCCGACTGGGCACACTTCAAAGCAATTCCTTTTGAAAAAAATATTCATTCCGGTGTGTTCGAACAATTTTAATCAATAAAATTAAAATGACAGCCTAACACTCATAACACATTTTTGTTATATGAGCTTTTTGTGATTGTGCTTGAAAAACAATTTTTCTTTTCGTCGTATTGTTCCTTTCTATGCATGTTCTCGGTATCATTACAGTCAACTATTATTGTTTTTCAACATTATTAGACCATGAACTGCATTAGAAATATCTGAAATTACTGCAGAATCAATCGATATGCTCACTGTCAAAGTAAACGTGGTGTATGAAACGGTGAGCTTCCAACTTCACGTAGAAGATACCCTGCGATGAGAGGTGTCTCGGGGCCAAGAGGTTGTTCTCTAAGATACGGACCATTCAAAACTTGTTTACGTTCACAAAAGTTTCCATTGTAGATAGTTTAAAAAGAACAAACCTCCGATAATATATGCGTATACACTTGCAAAACGCTGATCTCAATTTTGAAATAAGGCTCTGGAGTTAATTGGGTCTCATTATTTACGTTCTAATGTTGATTGGAAAAGACTTGTGATTTTAGCAAAACCGTTAAAACTTGAGTCGTAGGAGCGGGTCGAGTAATCTAAAGCTCAGCCGTAATTTTGGGCAATAATTAGCGGCCAGCCTGCTGATGGGCCTGCTCAAAGTTTACATGGAGGATAGAATGGATTAAGACTCTGGCTGATTAATGGCAAGTGTTGAGGAAGTAGTTAGAATTAGGACTGAGGAGGCGTTTTGAATGAGACGATTATCTAGCAGACATTGAGGCAAAGTTATTTGAGGAGCCGATTAATAAAGATGACCTGTACTCAAGCTTGATGTCATTTAATCGCTGAGTGATTTTGATTCTAAGATAGACGGTAGCTGAGTTCTGGTTACTTACTGAGGTTAAGAGTCATAATTTCTGTGCATTAATGCATCTGAATGTTGCTCCCAAGCAGGAGAACGAAAATCGATACAACACCGTGGTGAATGAGTGTTTTTTGAAGCGCTCGCATTGTACATGAAAACGCATGATTTCCAGTCCCATGATAATTAAAGTTTGTTTGAGAATGAGCCCTTGTGTTCTCATTCAATTTTTTGCACGTTGAAATATGTGCTTAGAGGAGTATCACTCGCCTCATGCTAAAATTATAGTTGGTCGATGTTGAGACTAGCATTGGTCGGTGTGAAATTTGAAATAGTCACTATGAATTGATGCTTTTAGGAGAATAAAAACGATTAAATTTAATAACCTTGAATTATTTATGTGCTTTAAAAAAACCTGCATCATTAAATTTGGTTTGTAGATATGAAGAGCCTTTGCACATATAAAAAGTTCTGATTTTTTATTTTACATATATTCAAACTGTTTTGTCGAATGAGAAACAAGAGGAACTTGTCAAGATTTCTGTTGAGAAAACAGCAATTAGAGACCGAAAAGAAATAATTCATGCTTACTAGAATAAAAGGAAATGGTGAGCAGTGGCAAAGCTAGACGAAATTTGCAGAACAGCGTACAAATGATTGCTAATGAGCATGAAAATCAGAAGACGAAAGGACAAATTTCGCCAAGTTGATGTTAATTTAAAAACAAGGTTATTGGAAATATTGAAATTGATTACTTGGCCTCCGTTTATAGAGTCAAAGAAAATAGTATTGGAAAATGTTTGAAAAAGATATGCATGAAAAGCATGAAAATTGACTTGAAGGACAAATGAGAGCTATATGAAAAAGACTGAAAATGTATTGAATTTAAGGAAAACGGAAAAACCTAAAAGGATCTGATAACATTAATTAACTTTTTGAGAACGGACCCGACGAACGAGCTTTAGTTTCGTTTCATAAATAGAATTTAACTTAGATTATAAATTTTCACGTTTCTCAACAATTCGGAAACATGCTTCAGGAAACAATTTTAATTGGATTGATGAAATGAATTTATCACTCATTTTATTCAAGTCATAGTTCACTCACAATAAGAAATATTGCGCGCAGTGGTTCACAGATTTAGCTGTAGCGGGTTGTGAAGAGGAAGGTGTACTATTGACAATCCCCAGCTCACAGCACATTGGAAATCACTTGCAATGAGTTCACACATGTTAAAATTTTGCGCTTAGTACCGTACTCCTACTCATTCATTCATATCGGACTCATTTTTTTTTTTTTTGAACTTATGTAAAGTCGATATTTGAAAAAAATGCCAGTGACCATGCAAATGAACCAAACAAAAGGACCTCTTTTTTATTAACTAAGCATGAGATAGCTTAAAATAGCAGCTAATAATGTTATGCATTTAGATACCCTAAACATATCTCTTTCCCAACTTCTCAACTCTAAGAAATAGGACGAGTTCTTTGCATGTTAAAATAAAAAGGAAATCACTAATTTTTTCTGAACTAATGTCAATTATTAAAATTCTACACTTCTGTCATTCTATAAAACGCCACGTTTCGATGCAACTGATGTCATCTTCAGGCTGAAAAAACGAAATAGGAGAATTTTAATGCAGTAATTTTGATGAAAATGTAAATCATTTATTCAAGCAAAATCAGACATTAAAAATACATTGTAGATAGGAATAATTTTTTGGTCTATAGGAATATCGATCACCAGCAAACTAGTTAATACTGCACAACTGTTACAGGTTAATGGCACTAGAGACAGGCGAAATGGACGATCGAGCCTGTGTTGCCAACTCCAATGGACAAAAAACGTCAGAAATTTCCCAAAAACACGCCAGAATCCACTAAATATTTGTTATGTTCCGCTAGAATTCC
Source organism: Morinoia aosen (assembly GCA_030386875.1). Taxonomy (NCBI): domain Eukaryota; kingdom Metazoa; phylum Arthropoda; class Malacostraca; order Amphipoda; family Talitridae; genus Morinoia; species Morinoia aosen. Next base: position 73,636,284 of record CM059579.1, read on the forward strand.
AGCCAACCCACACTGGATATTTGCTATGACGAACGATATTAATATGTAATGTTTTGCGTGATTATATAACAAGTAAAATGTATTAAATGATTTATGAGGAGTGAACTTACTGTTTTCATTTATCAGTGTCAGGCAGCGTAAGTGGTTTCGAGTCTATTCTCTTATAGTTACCCATAATCTTAGACATTTTATTTATGTGCTCAGTTCCCTGTACCCGGCCTAGGTCTGTTTCTCTACGCCGATGGCGCGCCTGTGTATTTACTTTAGTTAGCCATTAGAAAGAAAGGAAGAAAAAAAAACGTTTATTTTCAAGTTGCCACATGAGATACATGCCAACATATAGGCTTTCAAAAATTTCTCAATATAAGACGTCCTAAAACAAAAGTTGCATACGAGGAGTACTAATTGACAAACTATCCGAGGTGTGCAAATCGATAGAACATACGAGGCATACTAATTGACAAAATACGAGGCGTACTAATAGATAAACCATACATGGCGTGCTAATAGTCTAACTCTGTCAAAGGGTAGTTGAATAAGAAATGAAAAATATCATCCCTTGGATATTTTATATTCCAAGAGATGGCTGACAACTTATAAATAATTCAAATACTACTGAAGAATTTTTCGGAACTCCCAAGTTATTAGTTGAATAATCGAAGAAAAAGACAAAAAAAAAAACGCTATACCGGAGCAGATTGAAACACCATCGTAAATGACTATCAAGTATTGAGAAAAAGTTGGTCACGAAGTAATTTCTAAAGAACATCGCGCAACACAGCACGCACATCTATAAATGCGTAAACAAACTAACACGCAAAAATGAAATGCATGGTTTGTTCAGCATACAAACATAGAGATAATTTTTGCACGAGCGCTTTATTTCATTTGTCTGTTTATACTTTTAGTTTCCTCTATTCACAGAAATGCCCTTCGGGGTCGTGATAGATCGATTCGTGAATCATTAAGCCAGCGCAATCAATTTGTTTATTTTTGGAATTTAGTTCAGCGTTAACTTGAGGCTGCGACATTGCGATTCACTGGTCTCGTGACCACTTCAGTTGAACGAAGCTGCAACATTGTCGTACCCGTAACGCTAACAGTGATGCCAGATTTCGGGTTAGCAGTGTTGCCAGATCAGGGTTGCGGAGTCGGAGTCGGGAGTCGGAGTCGCATGTTTTAGGGCGGAGTCGGAGTCGCTTCTCTGAAGTGTGGTGGAGTCGGAGTCGGAGTCGTTCATTCGGATGTGGTAGAGTCGTGGTTGGAGTCGCTATTTTTTGGTGTCTTCGATTCTAACTTTTGCTAAAAATTATGTATAATTGTTTAAAACCGAAAGTAAACAAAACAGAGTTAGAATGCTTTGTTGAAAAATTTAAAAAGTACGCAATGTTTTTGTTGATTATTTTGCTTTAAGTTTGAAACAGCGTATTTATACTTATCACCTAATACCGTCATGTTATCTATTCATTGTGGGTTTGCATACCTATATATGTATATATATATGATACATACGAGAAATAAATATAATTGTACTGAAGTAATAATGCCTATTTTGCAGTTAAAAAGCAAGAATTTGTAATTGAAAGCATTGCAAATTCGTTCTGTATATTTCTGTTTTGTTCGTTTCCCCTTCAATTAATACATAAGAAGTGGAAAATAGTAGTAAATGTGTTGCAAGTTACTTGCAGAACATTTCAGCTGATGCAATACATTGTACTCACATAAAGAGTGGTAACTCTGTACGCTCTTAATGATGCATTGATTGATAATGACTAGTCTTTGCAGAAACTTAAAGTTATTTTTTGATCATAAATATTTCTAGTCTTTAGGTTATGATTCCTTGCCAGTAGTCTTTGCCAAAACCTGAAGCTATGGTCTGATGCATAAAGACTTCTAGTTTTCAGGTTATGTGACCAAAATTGATATGGCTTCCTTATCTTTTGGTCAAGCTAACATGTATCAATAATAAAAATTTCTGCTCATTTCTAAAGTTATTCCTTGAATTTTGTTTGGTTCTTTCAGAGTTATATTGAATTTCACTATATCATCACGTTTATTTTTTATCTTCGTATCACTTCCCAGTTTCTAAGCAAGCATACGCTGAAATGGAGAATTTTATAATCGTGTTGATACAATTTTAAAAACTGAAATAGTATCCATTTTGTAGCATTATATAATGAATGACTTTTTCTTAAGGAAGATTTGGAAATATTGTAAGGTAATCAATATCGGCATTGAGACACTTAAAAAAAATTAAAATACAATGTAAACGAGATGCAATGAAAATAATTACACACACTGGCAAAAACTTCACTTATAGTCACACACATATTGTAACTGAAAGTAATGCACTATCTCAGCTGCAATGGTTGTTGCAGTTATGCGATAGCACAAATTCTCTTGCTGGAAACGTTTCAAATTGCTCCAAAAAACACGAAATGAGAAGAACCTGGGCGTTTATTAAAATAAGAAAGTGTCAAATACAAAGTAACAAGTTAGACGAAAATAAGAGATAGTATCATATTACACGTAGAGAAACTAAAAGTGACTTTTATTCGTAAACAAAACGTTCCGAAAACGTCAGGCCCCTGCGACGAAAGCAGAACAACTTTTGCCTATTATAGCCGAAATGTAATATAGTGTTGAGCAATAATATGACACCTTTTCTGCATGGTTACCCTGCATAGTGTAGATACAAAGAAGAAAAGGCAGCGTGAAAATCTGGCCTACTTTATCCACACGTATATCATAATTTTGGGGATTTGGAGCATAGTTATTGAATTAACTTTTATAATTTCACTGAATTAGTGCATACTTAGCAATAAAAAACTGTTGATAAATATCTATGCTTCTCAGTGTAGATAGTGCCTACATTACCTACTCAGAAAACACTTGTCAGTAACATACAGGGTGTTTCAGATTCAGAATAAGATGCAAAAAATTGCACACCAAGTAGAAGATGTCCAAATAAAAACTTTTTCCTCTGTGAAATTTTCCGAAGAAAGAGACGTTGAGATATTAGCCGTTTATTGTTTTAAAGGATGAAATTTAATGACTAAATTACTCGCAATATTTATTTTGAATTCACGTTAATCGGGCGAAATGTTCTAGTTGCATGACCTCCTAGATCTCCTGACATGACTCCACTGCATTTCCTTTTTTGGTGACATATGAAGAGCCTTGTGTATACTACACCCATTGAGTCTGAGGAAGATCTTGTGGCCAGAATTGCAGTGGCTGCAGGTGAGAGACCTTAATGCCAGACGTGTTTCCTAATATCCGGCAACCTTTATTAAGGCAAACATTCGAAAAGTGCGTTGATGTAGGTGGAACACATTTTGAATAATTTTTGTAAAGTAAATTCAAAATAAATATTGCGAGTAATTATGCCATTAAATTTCATCCTTTAAAACAATAAACAGCTAATACCTCCCAACCCCGATTTTTTAGGGAAAATTTCATTGAACAAATAGTGTTTATTTGGTCATTTTCTACTTGATGTGCAATTTTGTACCTCGTGTTCTGAAACACTCAGTATACATAATTGTGAACACGACTCGTCATAAATGACGGGATTCAATATTGTCTGCATACAAATCTTCCAGATGTGGATCATAAAGTAAAATTTCCCTCCTAATAGTGCCCGCGATTAAAATATTCTAGTACTTGTGCACTGGTGAAACTCGCATCACAGATACAGTCATTAAGCATCTTTGAAAGCGTGAAAGGGAGACAGACCAATCAACACAGACGGACAGCCAGTTTTATTTGTTCAATGAAATTTCCTGTTGAATATCTTCCGTATTTCTTTAAAACAATTTAAACAATTTTAAACAATTTTAAACAAACAATTTATTTACCACAGGAGATACAGAGGTAGAATGTTTCTTAAGTCTAGTACAATGGTCAAATTTGAGTATAGCTACCTGTGGGCCCGAATAAGTTCAGCGACTTCTAGGGCATCCTACCATCACGCTATTCTAGGGTGTACAAAAGTTTAACCTAGTTCACTTAACCTAGTTTCGCATTAGACTGATCATTGAGATAATTAACTCGATATTTTACAAGTCGGCTATATTTAACAGTATGTTCGATAAAACGATTCAAGAGCAGAGAGAAGATTGGTTATGGTACACAAGGCAAGTTACATTATGACATTATCATTAGTTACATGTAGGAGGCAAGATTTCGACACGGTGATCTTACACTACTAGTATTCTGATAGGAAGTGAGACTCAAGATGTCTTTTGAATACTTTGTACGAATTACATTCACGGATCTCTGCAGGTATAGAGTTCCAAGTTTTGGTTCCAACGAAGAGAATACTGTGTTGCGACCTGGCCTCTGAATAATAAGGAAGCATGAATTTACTTCTATTTCGGGTTAAATGGTCGTGATGACCAGTTTGCGCAGTCAATAATTGTCTTAGGCTATTGTCGCCATCATTTCTTAATGTTTTGTAAATGAAATTACAGATGGAGATTTTGTAGAGATCCGAAAGTTTAAGTATTTGTAAATTTTTGAAAGAATCATTTGTGTGAGCATTATATTCTAGGTTCTTTACCGCTCTGACAGCCCTTTTCTGCAGAGTAAAAATTTTGTTGGTTTTATTTTTATCAGTTCCGTGCCATGCTTCTATTCCGTATTGCAAGTATGGGGAAATGAGCGTACGGTAGAGCATTTGTAAAGCTGTTTCAGGCAGAAAATTTTTAACTTTATTTAGGATTCCGATGGATTTTGATAATTTAGAACTAATATGAGTGATGTGCTCTTTGAAGGTCAGATGTTTATCTATTATGATGCCCAGAAACTTACATGAGTTGGTTTCTTCGATTTCACCTTCGCCAATTTTAATGCATGGGAGAGATACATCTTTCTTGTATGAGAAAGTAATATAATTTGTTTTATCGATATTTAGGCTTATTTTATTAGCTTTGAGCCACGATGAAACCTTGTGAAGTTCAGTATTTATACTCTCCACAATCATAGCAGGATTTTGGTTCGGAAGGACCGCAGAAAGCGTACTGTCATCGGCAAAAAGTATGAATTTGAAGAATGATGTAGATTTTACAATATCATTGATAAAAATCAGAAACAAGAGAGGCCCGAGAACAGATCCTTGTGGAACTCCATGGCTAATTGTCTGTGGGTCTGATTTTGCGTCGTCAATGACAACGTATTGCTTCCGATTTGTTAGGTATGATCTGAACCAATCATGGGCAATCCCTCGAATGCCATAACAGTGTAGTTTCGATAATAGTATTTTATGGTCCACACAATCAAATGCTTTTCGGAAGTCAAGAAATACAGAGAAGACAGGCTTTCCTTCATCTATATTAGAATAGAGGAATTGTAAATGATTTAATATAGCCTGTGTTGTTGATTTTTTAGAGCGAAAACCGTATTGTTTATCGTAAAGAAATGATTTTTGTTCAAAATAAGAGTACACTTTTTTATACACAATCTTTTCGAATACTTTGCTAATAATTGGTAGAATGGAGATAGGTCGATAATTGTTTACACAGGTTTTTTCACCACTTTTAAAGATAGGGGTTACTCTAGCAACTTTGAGGGAGTTCGGGAAAGTGCCTAGTAAGAGAGACTGGTTAATAATATTTGATATCAGTGGGGCTACAATGTCAGCAATAACTTTAAGTACTTTAGTCGGAAACGTTTGTAACCCACTCGATTTATTTTTCATGTTGTTTATGCACGTAATTACATCGGAGGAGTTTGTAGGCGTAAAGAAAAAGGAGTTGGGTTCTCGAATATGATCCATAAATTCCAGGTGATCAGTAGGTTCACTTGGAATACCATCAGCTATTGTTTTCCCTACGTTTACGAAGAAGTTGTTAAAGAGATTAGCAATTTCTTTCTTCTCATGATATTTTACATTATCTTGAACAACATATTCAATTTTCTTTTTATCGGCATTATTCGGTTTACAGCAGGAGTTAAGGAGATGCCAAATCTTTTTAACGTCAGTTTTGAATTGAGTAAACTTGAGCGTAAAGTAGTTCTTTTTTGATGTTCTTATCTGGTTTGTTACATAGTTTCTAAATCGGTTATATGTTTCTCTAGATATTCGTCCTTCGCAAAGGAGGGCTAGGTACGCTTGACGTTTCTTTATATTTATCACGATGTCTCTGGTAATCCAGGGCTTATGTTTATTTTTCGGGGTAACTGTACGAGTTACAATTGGGCAACACTGATTGTATGCGGTCATTATAGTTTCAGTCAACTTTACTACTGCTTCATCAATGCTCGTAGTATTATTGTTTTGTTGAGAGATGTGCAATGTAGGCATTGATTCTTCTAGAACGGTGCGCATTTCTTCAAGATTTGATTCGTTTATTTTACGATATGAGTAAGTTTCAGCCCGTGCCTTGGTGCAAGCAATATAGACATTTTTCTTAATAAGAAAAACTGGGAAGTGATCTGATAAGTCAGAAGTAATTATTCCAGCAAGAAAATCACTAGGGTCTGTCATAAAGATATTGTCAAGCAGCGTAGCACACTCTGAGGTTATTCGTGTAGGCTTTGTAATGATCGGAAGGAAGGATTGAGACTGAAAGGTAGTTAGGAAATTAGAGATTGGTTCATGGCTTTCATGTTTCAGTAGATCATAATTGAAGTCACCGCATATTATTATGTCATTGTATAAGGGCCTGTTGAACTGAGAAATAATACGATTCAATTCATTCAGGAAGGATATAGGACAGGCTGTAGGAGGCCTATACACCGTTCCAAGCACAATGCGTTTACCATCTCTAAAAAGTTCTACGAAGAGTGATTCTATATGATCCTGATTCATTGTTGCACTTGCTATGGTTCTCGAGTCTATGTAGTTAGATATATATGTGCTGATGCCTCCGCCCCGCTGGTTTTTTCTTAGCGAATGGTAACTATGATAATTTTCAAATCGAATCATGTCTTTAGTCGAGTCATCTAGCCAGCTTTCGGTGAAGCTAATCACGTCTAGGTTATATTTAAGTTCAGTAATAGTACATTGTATCTCTTCCAATTTTGGATAGAGTGACCTACAGTTCCAACACAGGAGTGAGAAATCTCGGTCAGTTATTCGTATAGTTTCGTTGAATTCTGATATATTAGTATACCTACACTCTTGAGAGTCGTTTAGGTTTGGATATATTCTGTTCAAATGATTGAAATCTGGATCGATTTCCTCAAATATTACAGGGTGATCAGTCATTTAAAATAAGTAAAAGTAAGAATTAGGTACTATAGAGCTTAAAACGAAATACAGAGTCAAGCTTAAAGGGATATTTCAGTCTAAAAAGTAGCTTATTAAGTAAGAGAGAATAAAGTAAAAAAGAAAAATCTAGCGCGATTTCGTGAGTACACACAAACTCAGTCCATGAGCGAGTGATAATGGAGTTCAATATCACAACATTGGTGCAAACAGATTGCTAAGGGCGTTTTCGCAAGTTCACATACAACAGGTAATAAATTTCTAAAGATTATGACGACAATGATACAATCAGCTAATATGGTTTACGCGTAATAATAACTGTAGTGGTAAATAGAGAAGAATTCACAGTAACATTGGTTGGTGAAAAATTACTAATTGCGATGTTACAAAATGTGACACACAGTTGTCATAGATGTTTACACACACATCTATTATTTATTTGTTATAATATTGGAGTTCGATATCACTACATTGGTGCAAACAGATTGCTGAGGGCGTTTTCATAAGTTCACATACAAGAGGGAATAAGTTTTAAAGATTATGATGACAATGATACAATCAGCTAATATGGTTTACGCGTAATAATAACTGTAGTGGTAAATAAGGAAGAATTCACAGTAGTATTGGTAAGTGAAAAATTGCTGATAGATTATAATGACAATGATATAATCAGATTATAAGAAGATTACAACGACAATGATATAATCAGATTATAAGAAGATTACAACGACAATGATATAATCAGCTAATATGGTTGTACGATGGCAGTGGAGGGCAGAAGCGATTATCAGATTATAAGAAGATTACAACGACAATGATATAATCAGCTAATATGGTTTACGCGTAATAATACTTAAGTGGTTAAGAAGAGAAAAAATTCACAGTAACATTGGGAGGTAAAAAATTGCTGATTGCGTTGTTTACAAAAGTTCACACACAGCTGTCATAAATGTTTACAAGCACATCTGTTATACACTTGTATAGATTCAGGTTGGACGAGCATCAAGTTGAGGTTTACTGACATGATACCTAATTGAGGTTAAATTAATACGAAATTGACATATTTAGGGGATGAAAATGAAATTGACTAATTTAGGGGATCACCTAATCTAGGGAATTTAGGGGATCACCTAATGACAATGATATAATCAGCTAATATGGTTTACGCGTAACAAAAAAACTTTAGTGGTAAAAAATGAAAAAAAATCACAGTAATATTGGGAGGTAAAAATTGCTGATTGCGTTGTTGCAAAAGTTCACATACACCTATCATAAATGTTTACAAACACATCTGTTAAACATTTGTATAGATTCAGGTTAAGCTAACATCAAGTTGAGGATAAGCTGATATGATATCTAATTGAGGTTAAACTAGCACGAAAACTGACAATCAAATTGAGGAGATCACCTAGTCTAGTCACCCATGACTTGTTTTGATGTCATATTGAGTTGTTGCATCAGGTATTGCTCGAGGTCATCTGGCGTGTTGATCTCGCGGCGTCTTGAATCTGGGTTTCCGGGGTTAAATATGAAAATGTTTCCATCCTGTGTTTTTGGGGTTCCAACTTTATCCGGGAATTTCCTTTTGGCCATCCTCAGAATGTACATGGCGTTAGCTCGTGAAGGTATGAGGTATTCATTTATGAAGAAGAACTTTGGTTTCTTTTCTCGGCAGGCGTTGAAAATTTCACGTTTTTTGTTGTAATCTTTTAGTTCAAATGCAATGTTTCTTTGATCTACGTTCCCAGTTACTGGTTTTTCCACATTCTTGTAGCTGACGTCATATCAGTGTCGGAGAGGTCAATGTTGATCTTGTCCTTCAGGAGTTTGCAGACTGTATCCTTACAGATTTCGTTTGCGTGAGATTGCGGTATTTCCCTTCCAGAAATGACGAGAGTACATTTTTTGTCTTCAATGTCTCGGCGTTGATTATTTTTTTCCAACTGGTCGAGGCGGGAGGTTAAGCTATCCATTTTCTTGTTCTGTTCATCGAGAATTTTTTTGTGTTCCGCTTCTTTTGTTCCAAATAGCGTTTTAAGGTGGCTTATTTTATTTTGCATTTTTTCAATATCGCTATTAAATTTTGTCATCACTGAATCGAAGTATTTTATTAAGACAGAGACCACTTCTTTACCGCCTTTCGTTAGGCTAGACACATCAGGGTATTGACCAAACTTCGGTTGAAATTCGGTGTTGTTGTTGCTGCTGTTGTTGGTGCTGTTGTTGGTGCTGTTGCTGGTACTGCGTCGTTTGTTAGCCATCTTGAAGATTGAGGGAGTGCGGTCGTTGTGTAAACGAGGGTTGAATACTCTCACGCTTTTGAGGGAATATTATGCTTTTAGTTTGATTATTTTTATATATGGGGTATTTAAATCACATTTGAATACTCAGGACGAGAGTGGGTACCCATTTAGGTTAGAGGTACATTCTTTCTAACAATAGGCACTTTGTTTCGGAGAGAGCGCCACACCCGTCCTCACACCACGGAGTCACTGAAGACACTGATGGCGATTTTTTTTCTGATGGCGGCTTTGTGGAAGAAAAAGTTTTCTTCAGTTGGCCTCTCTTAGTTCACAGACAAGAATTTGGAACAGTTGAAATTAGTTCTTTTTGTTCTTTGTTTTGTGTTTTGCAGCGGCATCTTTTCTTTTCGTGTTTTGTGTTTAAATTTCTCTTTCTATAATTAAGCATGTTTGAGCGTCTACCAGATCTGCATTAACCTTAAATCGTTGTAACTAACATTACTCGTGACGCTTTGGCGTTCACTCATAAAATTATCTTTGAGCTTGCTCTGCTTGGGCAGCATGACGCCCTTTTAATAAAAGTGGGTCTGGTACCTCTAACTTATTTCTCTTGCGTAAAAAGCTGTCTCTTTCTGCGACTTTAACTCCTCGACCCGGCTCTTGCAGCCTGTTGAATAGGCACTTATTATTCAAAGTTTTTAATTGTCAATTAATTGTTAAAATCTTAGTGCTATATGCAATCTTGCAATTAGATACGATATTCAGCTTGTCGGTGACCAGACATCTTAAAACTCTGTATCTCTCTACTCGGAACGCCTCTAAAATTTCCTACCGGAGTACCGTGCTGATGACCGGCCGCGTCCATTGGTTGTCTTCTATTTTTAGCGAGTTTCGTTTGCATAATGAAAACGAAACGAAAAACTAACCTTATGTTAAAGAAGATCTTCGGTCTCCATTTCAAAGGATTTTAAAAATAAAAATACTACAGAGGACGCTGCTGTGCGTACTGTTGGAATCCTCAAGATACGCCTAACTTGGGTGCTGTTTCTCTTTTTGCGCATCTCGGGAAACGACTTGCTGTTGTTCCCTTGAAGTTCTTGTGTATGTGAAATAAATGTTCGAACAGTTGCCCTTAAGTTTTAAATTCTAAGGCTCCATTGTAATAACATAGGAGAGATTACGCCCACGAAATACCTAAACCTATTTATTTATTTGTTTAAAGGAGACACTTGACCTTTTATTGTATAAGAACAATCAACACTACACCGGGTGTCTCAAAAATGTCTCGAACTTTTTAATTGATTATATCTCCGCTTTAAATTAATATATTTTAATTGTCTTTTATTAACAATGTAGTAAATTTTGTTTCCTTTTCAAATAATTTAAGTTTTTGAAAATCAGTTGAATAACCACTTCACAATGATCGAATTACTGAAAGAGGTAGAAAAATTGTTCAAATGGAAAGTGTTAAAAACAGCACTGGCGTTCTTCTTCATTTCTCAATACCTACTGTTAAGAATAATTTCATGTTGATGTATCCTACATACCACCAAGTATTTATACCCTCTGAGAGGTTCAAAGTTTCAAGTGTTCTCAATAATATTGTTTCAAGAACTGAAAGAAAACGGTGGAATAATGGGTAAAACTCTTCGCTCAATGGTGGCTAGAAGTAATTCTTGAGAGAAATGGAGGGTATGCCGAAGGATACTAAATTACTTCATTTATTTAAACGTTATTTAAGGTAATGATATGTTACTCTTTAAAATATTCATTTGTTCAGTTTTATGGAAAGTAGAACAGAAGGAAGAATATCAATATTGTTTTAAAAGCTTTTCCTTTGAATAATTAGTCTTTCTACGACTTTCAGTAAATTAATCATTGTGAAGTGGTTATTAAACCGATTTTCAACAACTTAAATTATTCGAAAAGGAAACAAAATTTACTACATTGTGAAAAAAGACGATTCAAATATGTTAATTTAAAGCGCAGATATAATTATTTAAAAATCGGGGAAATTTTTGTGGGACACCCGGTATAATAAAAAGCCAGGTGTCCGTTAATTTATAAATAAGTGTATGTTCTCGTGCTTAATTTCTCCTATGTTATTACAATGGGAATCTGCTTGCTTGGACAGTATCATAAATACCATTGAAGCATTGTGAAAAACCTGGTATCTGCTCACTTATGTTTATAAGTAAAAAACATTGCGTGAAAATCGAATCTACTGTCAAGAAAATGCGGCTTATCGCAGTAAAAAGGTATGGCAATTTTTTTAAAAACTTCTTGGCAAACAATAATTTAAATCATAACGCACAGTTGTTGCTTGGTTGGTTGGTGTGTGCGTCTGTGACGTTCTTAAAGATGCGTAATGACCGTATCTGTGATACGAGTTTTTACCAGTGCACAAGTACGAGAATGCTGTATTTTAATTGCGGGTACTATTAGGATGGATATATTTGTTTGCCATCTTTCTCATGTGATTTTTTTTAAAACGATACCATTGAATCCCGCCATTTTTGACCAATCATGTACACTAGTATCTTGATTATTAACATTCTGTAGTCAATTTAAAAGTCGTTCGCTAATAAAGAATATAATGAACATATGCACAGATTTCAACACCTGCAACCGTTTACTACTAAGAATGACTGTTGTGTGTTTATTTATACGTTTTGTGTCACGCTGTTAAGAATAATTGATAGGAAGAAATTAGCACTGGCGGTCTTGGTTTCAGTTCACGGTCAATTAATACACTCATTTTCGTTAAGCAAGTGCTCTATAATAAATCACTTTCAAAACAATTAGAGCGATCCAGAGCCTTATATTTATACTCGAGTTTGTATCGTGAATACCGATTTCGGCGGGTTATTGTATATCACAATATACCGTATTGCATATTACAGTATGCTGTATTGTATATTACAATATACTGTATTACAGTGCCCTGTATTGCATATTACAATATACATACACAAGTTCGCAGTTGCTTTCAGTAAAGGGGCCCATACACGTTCAAAAAAAGCGTCAAAATTTTGCATCAAAATATTGATATCAAAATTTTGATGCAAAATTTGACTGTGTGTGGGACGCTTTGATGTCAAAAAAATATTTGAATCAAAATTTTGATGGATCAAATCTGTTTGATATTTTTTTGACGAGTCGTCAAATTTTTGAAGCGTGTGTGGGCTTTTGTCAAAATTTTGACCAAAATTGTTAGTCCGCAGGTGACTGCCGATGATACAGAATCGCCATGTCTGGGAAGGAGACCGAAAAAAATTTTTGATTGAAGTTTAAGGCGTGTATCGAACCTTGCCAGCCTTGTGGAGAATTAAGTCGGAGGATTATAGCAATCGTGCCAAGCAAGCCGAGGCCTATGGCGCATCCATCCGAAGGAAGTTACGGAAGTCCTCTGGTTCGTTAAAACGTAAATCTTGGATGAGGTTGACGTGTCCGTAGGTTTCGCGTTTCAAATACCAGTCTTTTGACCATTTCCGACGTTTAGCAGGAGGTTTATCAGAATCTAGTGCTATGCCCACTGATCCATCCATGTCGAAGATTTTGACGATACTGAATTTTGATGGAAAAAACGCCTTAACGTGTGTGGGCAATTAAGCATCAAAATTTTGTATCAAAATTACGCGTCAAAATTTTGATGCAAAATTTTGACGCTTTTTTTGAACGTGTATGGCCCCCTTTATACTGAATTTCTGTATCTTGGATACGACACGAATGGCTAAATAACTACTTCTCTATCGGCTCAAAAATACTGTGTTCTGAGTGTTTATTACTCTAATAATAAAATTAAGTTACCTTTGGAATAAGCTGAAAGCATGGAAACTCCACTCAAACGAAAATTTGTTGAAGAAAGGTATTGAATCCCGTCGTTTTTGACGGTCCGTGTACACTAGTCAAGAAATAAAATATTCATCTTATAAATTATGAATAGGTGGAGTTGGAGTCACAAAATTCTGAATAGGCGGAGTCGGTATTGGAGTCGCCAAATTCTGGAAAAGCGGAGTCGGAGTCGCCAAATTCTGGAAAGGTGGAGTCGGAGTCGCCAAATTCTGGAAAGGTGGAGTCGGAGTCGCAAATTTATTCCTCCGACTCCGCAACCCTGTCAGCCAGATGCAATTTAAGCGCTGCTATTGGTCGCATGCCTTGTCGTCACTGGGATCACACTCGAGTCAATAAAAGACTGGTTTGCCGCTACCTCCTTTCGTCCACCATGGCAGAGCCTCTGGCTGTCTGGCAGCAATAATAATAATTGCTGCCAGACCTGGGGGATTCACCCCAGATCTGGGGGAATGTACGGTAGTCTGGGGGAATGGGGGATTCTCTGGAAAAATTGCAATATTCTGGGGGAATTTCGATACCCAATCACCATTATGCAAAAATTACTGTAATTCTGCTGAAATATTTTATTAAATATTGAAGTTCCATGGAGGCTAAGTGTAGTGACATACTACGCTTTAAAACGCGCTTCAGCGCAACGCTGCGGTAGCCGCAAATCCGCCAGCACGTGTTGTCTTAAGGCCTGTTGACACGGTCAGTGGGTGCGCTTCATCACGAGTACTTGGTGGAGTCAGTGTGTCCACACGGACCATGGCAGAGGTGCAGCACTGGCTGCACTGCTCAGTGTTTCCACGAGCAGGGTAATTACCCTAGTTTAGGGTAATCAGGAGTACCCTAGGGTATTGTTTAGGGTAATGAAAAGTATGGGCAAATCTAGGGTAATCAGAGGTCCGTGAAGGAAGTCCGCCTAATCTACGAAAAATAGAAAATTGAAAGCCAATATGCAAGCACCCTACTAGTCACCACTTGAACGAAATGCAATGAAATGAGTCAGAATTTAGTGTTCACAAAACTGCATTGAGTGTGGGTAATGCTGCACATTTGGATATCATCAGGTACCGCTAACGAAAGACGGCGTCAAGATACGAAGCCGTAATATCTCTTTTCCACTTCGTTTTGACAAATGATTCTGAGTTACATTTCGCTAATAAAAACTCGATCGGTGTCAGCAACAGCCACTTGGCGAGAGTCACTGTCCTATTCTGATTGCGCTCGTGCTTATAAGCTTCAACAGAATATTGACAGGTATGTTTGTTGTATTTTTAAATACCACAGTTAAAGGATTTCATCGTAGAAATATTTAACAGGTTCATTCTCATGATAGTCATTGAGTTAACAGCCGAGTTACCTCACAGCGCCGGTATTTTGCCAACTAATTAGATGGAAGGCGTCTTATTTCTAAATCTTAGCCATGTTGCACGCCAATGAAGCATGTTATTGTATCGATGTAAACAAAAGAATTTAGACAGGGTTCTTTTACACTTCGAGTTACAAAAGGTGCCAAAGGTGGAAGGAAGAATCTATAGAATTAGTTAAAAAATTCATATAAACAAAAGAGCTCAGTTATTGACTTAAAACTTGCAATATATGTTTGTATTTTCATTGTCTTTCTTAGGCGCTTCAACACGGACGTAGAATTTGATGTAGCTGCGATCATGCCTAGAATTCTGTAAACCGAAATTGAAGCACTAGGGCTTTTAGCAACTGAGTGTTCAAGAAAGTTTATACATATTAATAAAGGCAAGGTAGTTTTTCCAAAAACTTCTGAATTTCTTCATCCGCTCTTTAGGAAATGAATATATTTGATTACTTTGCGATCAAATTTATGAGTTGATAAAAGAATATGATTGCAGAAAAGTGTCTGAGAAGCACATTTGATGTAACAAGATTGGAAAAAATCCGTAATGAAAAGATTTGACAAAGGTCATGTGTGAGGACAGCCAGAAAGTCATCAGAGAGAGTGAATCAAAGTGTGAGGTTAGATTGAGCATGAGGAAAGAATGGCTGAAGTGCGTGAATGGATGGAAAATCAAATGAAAAATAGGTAATTATACTAGGGATAGGTAGGCCTACACAAATTGTGGCATTTATATTAGTGTAGCCTATGATTGCACCCCTAGTGAGGAAGAGCCAACGACACCCCCATGAAATAAGGAAAGCTCCACTTGAAAGCTAAAACTACCAGCAGAAATTTAAAGATTCGTGGACATCTGAACCTGAGTTCGAGGGATGGTTAGCCAAGTCCTCAAAATCAACAGAGCAAAAGGATGTGGCATATTGTAAGGTTTGTCGAACCGATATTACTTGTGGGAAATCGGAGATCATGCGTCACATGCTCTCAGAGACACAAACAACGATCCATGGTGGCAAAAATGGAACCATCACTTGCCAGCTACAAATGATCATCTCTAAAATCAACTCAATGTCCCTCATTCCAATGATTATCCTATGATCCTCTCGGAAATCGTGCTCGTAAAGTGGAACTGCAAGTTTGTGCATTTTTAGCTAAGCACCTCATACCTATCTCATTGCGTGAGCCTCTTTTAGTTTGATGAAATCAATGTTCCCAGTTGAGGAGTCGCTGAAAAAGGTGCGCCTTGGAAAACAGCGGGCATCAAACATAATTCGATTGGTATTTGGCAAACATCTTGTACGTGATATGGTCTGGGATATCAAAACAGCATTCTAAAGTTGTTCAACTGGACTTCCCTCCTGACACTCATGTAGTATGTAACACAGTGCTAATTCATACTGACGGAGCTGTGGAAACCAGTCATTTACCTTTCAATTGATTTATAGATCATAGGTCAGGATTTGCTCTTTTAGGGTAATCTGGGGTAATCAACACCCTTCAGCTGGGGTAATTAGAGTCGCCTCACGTGGAAACCCTGGCACTGCTCCAAGTAAAATCCTCAGTCTGCTCCTAGCAGCGGTAGAGAGAGAACGTACGAAGGTGGCTCTGCGACAGGCAATGGCGCTTTCAATCTTTATCAGTTATCGCGGCTATAAAGAAGAAACAAAAACGAATGAGGAAAATGTGGGCGAAGCGTTGGCTTAAAAAAGTCCTTTTTTAGCAGCTAAACGCCACTTTTCCAAGAGAACGTGTAGGCAGGGAGCAGAGACGACACACACTACACGTTCAGCATCTCATATGGCACTGGCAAGCAGGGCTGCCAATAAGACTTTTACAAAAACCCAAGATCATGGGTCTAAAAATACCCAAGATCTAAAATTGAAACCCAAGATTACCAAAATACAAAAAATACATGATATTTAAAGTGTTTTTTTCTTTCTGTGCGAACAAATTGCAATCATAGGCGGAAAAACATAAAAAAATGATTATTACGAAGGATAAAATGCCAAAAACTACCAATTAAAGCAGGTTTTTGCGATTTTAGCAATAAAAACTACAAGCATATTACTGTTAGAAAAAATACCCGTAGTTTCAAGCTCTTAAGCATTAAACAATGTTTCTACGTTATTGGAACACACGAGTTCGATGCGTCGAAGTAAATGGAGGCCATTTAATTTCAACCCCTGTAACAAGACTAGTTTGTTGAATAAAAGTTAAGCATTAATTTATGGCTTGTTATTAATATCCTGCAATACCTCTGACGAAAAGTTCCTAACAAATTGTAAAAATGAGGCTTCTAAATTTAATGAGATAACTACTGTGGATGGCTTGGCGTAAATTTTCAACCGAAAATTAAATTGCAGACCTTTTTCTCAACTGTACAATGCTTGCTGGCTTTATTGCAAACATAACAAAATCTGCTATAATGGGGTCGGAATTTTAGAAAGTAGAGATAACATTGGCGCCCATGTAGTATCCTACTTTAAGTTTTAAAGTTTCTTTAAGTCATTTGAACTCGAAAAGTAAGGAGTTTTTGGCAAATTATTATTCGTGAAAATTGATTTATTTTGAGTTTTCTTTAATAAGGTGAAATATGTTTGCTCAAAAACACCTTGTATTGTACAAAAAATACATATACTCACGTATAATTATAATTACATGTATCATCAAATGTAGATTAAGTAACATTAAGAGTACACTGCCCTCAATCACTTATTTCGACTAGTGACAAGGGTATTACAATACTCATGTGTGTGTATCATCTAAGTGCATTAATTTTAAGATATTTTAAACACCAATGATGGTACTTTTTTACCATCTCTATTGGAAATAAACTGTTTCTTTTTCCTCTATTTTACGTTTGCGAGATTAATATTTATTTTATCAAAAGCTGTACCATCTAGAATTACCTAGGTAAGTTTCGTTCGCTTCATCGACAGATTTTCGGCTATTTTACTATCAGAAAATGCAAGCTCACAGACCTCAATGTTGGCAAAGGGTAGATTATGTGCTACGAAATAGACTGCAACCTTATCTCACTCCTCGATATTTGTTGGCTTTCAGTTGTTCTCTTTTTTAAGATATTGAGTGATACTCGTGCTCCCTTTAGCAACAGCAAATTTTTTCATGACTAAAAGAAACTTTATATTTCAACGACCTAGACTCATTTTTATTTTTTAGTGTCACTTCGCATGCCTTGCAGCAGGTAACTGAGTCTTCGTCGTTGCAGTCATGCTCAAACCACTTTTTTTTATTCCGTTTCACTGGCCCATTCTTCCTTGAAGCACAGAACATTCCATTTGCTCTTCATTGCTGGTATAATTTCTTCAGTCACTTTTTTTAATTTGAATGAACAGAGTTCATTAGAAGATAATTGCTTCAAATTTGAGTTTAATCGAAAAATGCAGATTTTCAAATCAAACCACCGACGAAAATCACATACCAAATCCAGTAACGCGACTGGCACACGCCACACACACTCAAATCAGTTTATTTTTGACACAGTGGCGCTCGCTCAGCAGATTGTGATTTGTGACAGGTCACGGTTACGGTACGAGTTCATGCGCTAAGTGCTCTTACAGGTTGTGACAGGCATGCAACGCATTTCTATCGCATAACGAAACCTTTAAGCGCAATAAAAAGAAGGCATTAGTACGTAATAATTTGACTTTGAGAAATTTTTGTGCACCATGATTGAAGTATGAGGCTCAAAACCCAAGATTATCTACATATTCGAAAACAAAACCCAAGAACCCAAGGTACATCGTAAAAACCCAAGATCTTGGGTTAAAACCCAAGCATTGGCAGCCCTGCTGGCAAGCATTAGATAGCTCGACGAAGACCAAACCTAGACACACTGTTGTTTAGTGCTCCATTCAGTCAGAAACGAGAGAAAATGGGCGGGGTTTGAGCCTCTCTTCAGTGCTGAAGCGCTGGCCCACTGACCGTGTCAATAGGCCTTTACGAGGCTTGACATGCTAGAGAAACCGCGGCGTGGAAAACGCGCGCGGTATTTTTTTCTACCGCGCATGTCGGCGGAAGGAAATTTACCGCGGCGCGGTTTAGAGAAGTCAACACAGAAAGTAATGGCTAGTGACGCATTAGCCGCTCACAGCGCTGCAGTAAACCCAATTCCTTTCTATTTTCCCGTAGAATATTAGGAAGATATCCAGATATTTTCGTCAAATATTACTTATTACTATTATTTTATCTGTTATCCATTATTATTTCTGATATGTAAAAGAATTTTTATTTCATTTATCGCTGTGCTCTCTAATATTTTCATAAAAACCATGAAACTTGTCTCAGCCACGTTGTATGGGTGTACGGAACATCTCCGTACACGAGGCATATCCAATAACCCTTCGCTTTCAGCAGCGTGTTGTGATCTTATCACAACGTAAGGATCTTTCTGAACGGGGGGACGCCTCTACGTATTCGAAATGATTCAAAGCGGCCAGAGAGGAACGTCGTATGCCAAGGAGACGGTTATCAGACTTTGCGACTCGTTCTAAATAGTTATTCTTCCCTCCTTCTATTTCTACTCTACGTCGACTCCGAGGTCGCGAGGGAAGCAAAGGACGTCAACGGAACAAAGGAGCTGCCGGATGCCAACACAAGAGAGATTCTTCACTGTTATTTCTGTCATTATTCAATAGCCCATGTTAATTAGATCATTTGTACGATTAGCGAGAATTAATGTTTCCCTTTGCTCATATAATTTAATACGCTAGAGTCATACACAACCGCTTGGTCGAGGAATAATCTATATTGAGATTGCAATGTTAAGCTATCGTTCGAAGTGGGCGTGAGAGCAGACGATCTGGAGGGTGAGCGCTCCGTGCAAACGAGAAGAGTCAGTACGTCCGAGACCTCCCTCAGAGAAAGAACGCCTTAACACATCTTGAACGCCTGCCTTCGGGCTAGGCATTGTTTCTCCTTTGAAATGTGTACTACTAGTGATTCCTCATACCTGTTAAATTAAAGTAATTGATAAATGTCTCGGCGTACACGCGATATAGCTATTTTCCGGATTTCGAAACAAAGATAAGTCCACCATATCATATGTCCCTTAGGTGACATCCTCATTGCCTCCCTTCTGGGCGTAGGATTATCGGTATTATGCCTTAAGCATTCATTTATATCGTCATGCCTTCAGCATATCTTATGTTTTGTCTTCAATGTCAATCAAAGTGTAATTTAGTGCGTTAGGCTTTCTTTACTTTAGAATGATAATCTTTTGTGACGAGATTAGGGAATAAATGTCGATGCGCCATTGTGTATAATTTCCTGCTGGTTAGGGAGATGAGTTATCATTATCTGTGGAGAGAAATATTCCATGCTACCAATTTATACTAACTCCACGCTACCAATTTGCCGCTCATTTAATTTGCCGCTCATTCATTAATTAAATTCGTGGACGTTGAAAAGTCCCAGTTTATCTACGTTAACCTAAAATAAAATAATGTGGTCATCAATCACGCCCGTCAAAAGAGAGCTAAAAGATGAATGGAAAGAAAGAATGACATCGAGCAAGGCTCCATAACAGCGCACACAGTTGCAACATTTATGAAATGCGAAACCTCCATTCTGTTCAGAGTTCCAAACAGCACTGTACGAAAAAACGCGCGACAACCTTCACGGTTTCCGCGCCAATGTGTCATCTACTATATACAAATGCGTTTTTACCGCGCGCGGTCGCGTTAACGGTTTCCCGCTGCCGCAACCGCATGGTATGTCATAACACTAAGACACATGTGTATAAAAATAGAAAATACACAGAGTGTACTTCACTATACACTAGGGAGAAATAATTACAGCGTGATTTTGAACGGGTTAAAAACGGGTTTCGTGACTTTCGTCGTCGTTCGATTTGAGATCACGCGCGCACGGTCCGTTAAGCTGGCCACACACTAGCATATCTGATCGGTGAGCTTCTGCCGATTTGATCTGTACAGACCAAATCGCTCAAATATCTGCCAGTGTGTGGGATGATACAGATAAAGTCTGGCATATCAAATCGCTCATTTTGATCTTCCATCATGTTGGAGTTCCTTACCCGCCTGCAAATTTTATCACCCAGTGTATGGGCAAATGTGACGGTTCTTTCCCTCCACCACAGAACTTATTGCCTTTCTGAGCAATGTATTTTGCTTTTGTATGAATGGGGCAATAGTGGCATGTATTTCGTGGAATACCTCATTGGACATTCGCAAATAATTTCTAAAATCATCTTGGTTATTTTTTTTAATTCTTTTAGAAGTGTCATATGAGAAAATTATTTTTTTTAAGCCATTCCTTTGACCAACGCGATCGTTTCCGCTTTCCGGGCTTCTTCATAACATTAAATAGCACAAAGCTTGCTAAAAATTATTTTTTCTTATCGTCCATGACTGGTTATCTCACATCTGCCGCCCTCAGGGGGATACAACAATTGTATCTATGGGAATTAGCGCTCCCAGGGGTACAATGTGAGGGCCTGAGCTTAAGGTTAGGTAGGCTTTCTTTTCGTTGAAATAACATAGGTTTTGCTTTGTTACGGAACATCTTTTTTCCGTTCACTGCTGTCCTGTTTTTCAGCACCTCCTGCTTTCTTCTTCAACTTTTTCTTGTTTCATGATCTTCTTTCTTAGCTTTCTGTTTCTATGCCCTTTCTGCATAGATTCTGCGTTCCCTTAACTCCATACTAAATGGTGCTTGCTTCCTACCTCTCTGTTGATCTCATTTGTTGAGGATAGGGAGGCTTAAACTAATAATCTAATTTTATCTATCTCACATCCACCTGCTACCACTGCTGAACACGCACTGGAGATGCAGTTATAGTCGCTGCAGTTAGTGGCGAGTAGAGCGACAGATTTCATCTGTAGAATTCCATATCTGTTGGTCATGACCGATCAGATATGCTAGTGTGTGGCCAGCTTTACCCGTAACGAGGAACTAGCTCTTCAGTCGAGCGATGATTGAGTACACGGCCGGTCGTTGATTTGTGTTCGTATACGACGCTGTCTTCTGTTGTTATTTGTGATAACGGGCTTTTATTTAAACACCCATGATGAGTGAGGGTGCGGAATCTCTTCCTAAAAAAAGCTAAGTGGTACAAGCAATCATTTAAAGAAAGTGGCTCAATGTTTCTGAATTGAAAGCATGGCTGAGGCGTGATGCGAATGATCCCTACTCTGCTTATTGTATTTTCTGCAACACTACTCTTAAAAATTATAATAAATCAATGTTAAAAAAGCATGGTGATACCTTGAAACACAAGAAAAATTACGAATGCGCAGAAAAAACTTGTGACATTACTCAGTTTTTGATGAAACAACAATCAAAAGAAAGAGAAAAGATTGCGAAAAGTGAAGTTTACATTGCTGCATATTCTGCTGAGCATGACACACCATTCTCAAATGTGGATCATTTCCTGTCTATGAGTAAAAGAGCAATCCCCGACAGCAAGATAGTTCAACAATTGTCTATGAAAAGGACAAAGTTGTCGTATATAGTACAGGACGGTATAGCTTCACATAAAAGGCAATCCCAAGATGATATATGTAAAGCGCAATATTTCTCTATAATAAAAGATGAGAGTACCGACATATCCGAAACACAGGTGCTAGCTGTCGTTGTTCGGTATTTTGACAAAAACACGTTAGACGTCGTTGACAGACTCTTAAGATACAGTGGTCGTTGAAGACGGGAGCGCTCGAGGTCTTTATACTTCACTTAAAGCCCTATTTAACAACAGAGGAATATCATGCAAAACATGATTGGCTTAGGTGCGGATAACTGCTCATCAATGATCGATGGGAGTAAAGAATGGCTTCCAAAAATTTTTGAAAGATGACATACCTTCGGTATTTGTTATAGGATGCGAGTGTCATTCCTTCGCTCTGTGTGCCAGTCATGCTGTAACCGTATTGCCATCCTATTTTGAAGCATTTCTGAAAGATTTGACCTCTTACTTCAGTCGCAGTAGCAAACGGAAGAACGATTTTCAACTTATTCAAGAAGCAGTGTCTGCGCCTAAAACACCAAATTCCCAAATTAGCGCAAACAAGATGGCTGTCGCGAGAAAATGTGATAGTGCTATTATTGACAATTACGACGTCCTATTATTGTATTTTCACAATGAAACAACCGTTCATAAAGTTGATGGTGCTCGACGAATTAACGAGGTATTGAACAATTCAGGAACGAAACCTTTACTTTTATTTCTGCAGTACATCTTGCGAAAAGTGAATTCGCTCAACGTCGAATTCCAGTCGGACAACTTTCGGTTACACCGCTTACATATGATGGTAAACACGGAATATAGAAACATCATAAGTTGTTTTGTCACCGAAAAAATAATGCAATGTGCCAAACTTTCAGATATCGACCCAATCAATGCATGCAACCACAAAAAAATGGATGACATTTACTTAGGACTAGCAATGATGCATTTAATAAATAAACCATTGCCCACCGAAGTTTTGCAGAGATTCAAAAATGATTGTTTGAAATTTGTTGTCGAACTATGCGTTCAAATAAGGCAAAGATTTTCACTCAGTGAAGAAAGTTTAATTGCCAAGTTAACCGTTCTGGATCCAGCTGTTGCTTCAAACACAAGTGTATCGCCAGCCTTCTTAACCCATCTTATTAGCAAGTTTCCTAATTTAGTGCTGTCAGAAGAAGTGAATGAACTTGACGATCAGTGGAGAAGCTATCGGCTCACAGCTAAAGAGCTCCCACTTCAAGTGTCAAATGATAACATACCACGCTACTAGTAAGATTTAAGTTCAATTAAAGATGGTCTTGGAGACTCCAAATTTGCGCTACTTTCACAGTTTATGCTAAATTTAACATGTTCACCTCATTCTTCAGATTGGGTTGAACGCGTATTCTCCCAAGTCAACAACATCAAAACCAAATAGTTGAATTCACTCAAGGCTAAAAGCTGCACACGGACGAGTGCTGAGAAGTTCCGTCGAGGCTGCCATCACGGCCCGCGGTTGAGCAAGAGGACGAACATTTCTGTTCCTCTTGTGCTGTCATCTCCCTTCTCTTCTAATTTGCACTAATATCTTCCGTGTTACTTTTTCCACTTGGGCGTCCTTAATTATTAATGTTTAAAACTAGCAATTATTAATTTACCTTTGTCGTCCTCCTTGAGAGGCGACGCTTAACTTACCTTTTGTCGTCCTCCTTGTGAGGCGACGCTTAACTTACCTTTTGTCGTCCTCCTTGAGAGGCGACGCTTAACTTACCTTTTGTCGTCCTCCTTGAGAGGCGACGCTTAACTTACCTTTTGTCGTCCTCCTTGAGAGGCGACGCTTAACTTACCTTTTGTCGTCCACCTTGTGAGGCGACGCCTTAACTTACCTTTTGTTGTCCTCCTTGTGAGGCGACGCTTAACTTACCTTTTGTCGTCCACCTTGTGAGGCGACGCTTAACTTACCTTTTGTTGTCCTCCTTGAGAGGCGACGCTTAACTTACCTTTTGTCGTCCTCCTTGAGAGGCGACGCTTAACTTACCTTTTGTCGTCCTCCTTGTGAGGCGACGCTTTACTTACCTTTCGTCGTCCTCCTTGAGAGGCGACGCTTAACTTACCTTTTGTCATCCTCCTTGAGAGGCGACCCTTAACCTAGGTAGTATTAATTACTTTAAGGTATTTTTAAGGCCTTCATTATCTTCTGTGTTCTATTGCTCCACTTGAGCCTTGCACCGTACTTACCACTAAAAGAGGAGAAACCTCACTGAGGATAGATTCCTTAGGTGAGTTTCGACCGACCTTTAAATACAACTAATTATTTCTGAATCACAACGAGTTATAAGCTCAAACTTACTTGTTGCCCTTTTTTTACTCTTAAACCTTCTTTTGCAGTATAACTGCACTTCACTGCCAAAGCATCTTTCTTTGTTCCTGCAACTTCGTTCTTTTGCCACGTAGCGCAACCATTTTGCACCGAACGTCGAACATTAAGAGGGTAAGAGAGCTTGTGTCAGATTTTTGTGATTATTTTCATTGGAAGAGCTATTCACCTTCATCCAATTAACTTGGCAAATTAATTATCTAAATTTCTCTCTCTCCTCTTGCAGTAAACCTTGCAGCTCTCTCCTACCTTTGCTCTAGACCCGAGTCAGGACATCTGGAAAACCTCTTGCAACCCATTCTGGCTGATGGAGGCGAGAGCGCTTATCGTCTAATTTGCGCTACCTTTAAAGGCTCCGACGCCGAGAAACCACCAGCGTCTCGAACTACGACTCAAAACTATTCTCCAGGACTCTCCTCGACTTGCAACTGTAAAGCATTTCGCGCTGGAGTTGTGTCGTGCCTGTTGACACGTTTCATTTAGACTTCGCCCATATTTATTTCTTTGCCTAGCGCAATAAAATTAAAAGAACTTAAACCTGCAGTGTGTGTTATTCACAACTGAAAGGTGTCTTCTGAGAAGTCAAAGTAGGCAGTGCCTACCCTGATAAGAAGAGATAAGTATCAACGGATTTTTCTATTCCTAAGTGTCAGGCCGCACAGGTGTTGTCGCGGCTTTTGTGTTAGTTACCCATAATCTTAAGTATTTTCTTTATGTGTCCAGCTCCCTGAACGCTGACTTGTCTGTTTCTCCGCGCTGATGTTGGTTCTGTGCATTTACTTTAGTTAGCCCTTAAATATCATTTGTATTACTTGTCGATATTCCAATGTTTCTTTGATTACCTAGCTAAATAAAACTAATATTTTAAATGCAATTTTGAGTGTTATACCCTGTTATGCAATAGCTCATGTCTGTACGCACTATTTTTGCAACAGAAAATAAATCACTGTCTTTGTTAAAATATACCAGTGTATGTAATAGGGACTTCAAACAGATTCAGTTAAAAGAAAGTAATACCCTAAAATGAAAAGAGTGTTATTTCTCCTTGATGAGACAGGCTCTAGTCTCATACGAGACCTCGTCTAACAAGGATTTAAGGTGACACCTAGGATGGAGGAACTATTCTGCGTAGTTCGTCGTTTAGGAAGACGCAGTCGCAGTGCGGCACTAACAGAATTCACTTCTGTTGCCCTAACTGTCTCATTACGGCACATGCTCGTCTTCTCAACGGTACCGCCGTAGTTCGGCACTAACATAATTTACTTCTGTTGCCCTAGCGGACTGATTAAGGCGTAGGCGGTACCCACACACACCTCACTCTAGCGGTACCACCGTAGTTCGGCACAAAACAGAATTTATTTCTGTTGCCCTAGCGGACTGAATACGGCACAGGTGGTACCCACACAAACCTCACCCCCCCCACACACAACGGTACCGCCGTAGTTCGGCACTAACAGAATTTACTTCTGTTGCCCTAGCGGACTGATTACGGCGTAGGTGGTACCCCCACGAACCTCAGAAAGGGCAGCTGCGAAGAAAAGCTAGCGCCCCGGAAAAAGGTAGCTGCACAGAAGACAGCCCCCTTTTCCACGAACCCTCACGTCGACCGCACGACGGTATCGACACTAAGTGTGCTCCGATTCAACGAAATTACAACAGTTGATTTAGTTACTATGCTCAAAATCTTTGAAATTTTGATATATCATACATACATGTGGATAAGGTGGGCAAGATTTGCACACCGCCTTTTCTTCTCTGTACCTACACTATGCGGGTAACAATGCAGAAAAGGTGACATATTATTGCTCAACGCTATTTTATATCTCGGCTATTATAGGTAAAAGTTGCTCTGCTTTTGTAGCATGGGTCTGACGTTTTCGGAACGTGTTGGGATATTATTTTCACTGCAGCTCTTTCACATTGTATTTTATTTTTTCAGGTGTCCCAATACCGATTTTTATTACCTTACGTTTCCAAAACTTTCTTAAGAAAAAGTCACTAATCATATATTGCTGAGAAACAGACACTATTTCAGTTTTTAAAATTGTGAAAACATAATTATAAAAATCTCCATTTCAGCACTTACTTACTAGAAACTCGGGAGTGAACAGATGATAAAAATTAAACATGAAAATGAAATGGTAAAATACAATATAACTTCTGAAGAACCAAACAAAATTCAAGGAAAAACTTTAGAAATAAGCAGAAATTTTCATTACTAAGACATATTAACTTGACCTAAAGACAGGAAGTAAACAAAACAAAGAAATAAATTTCAAGTACATAGGTACTACATATAGCTGAAAAAATCAATTAATATTACAGTTATTAACAGCAAAATCAGCTAATTGAATTTACATTATCGATAGCGATTACGAAACCTGAAAACTAGAACTCTTTATTTATCAGACGCTCTCTTCAGGTTTTGGTAAAGACCAGTCATTATCAATATATCACAACCTAAAAACATGAAATATTTATGATCTCAACATAACTTATGGTTACTGCAAAGACTAGTCATTATCAATCAATACACCAAAGCATAACCAAAAGAAAGACTAGCAAAAATCGTTTTAAGGAACCACGGGTGTAGAATATAGACACAGTAAGAGCGTAAAGAGTTACCACTCTTTATGTGAGTACAATGTATTACATCAGCTGAGCTGTTCTGCAAGTAACTTGCAACAAATTAACTACTAGTTTCTAGATCCTATGTATTGATTGAAGGGGGAACGAGAGAAACAGAGACAAACAGAATGAATTTGCGAAGCTTTCAATTACTAATTTCGGCTTTTTCACTGTAATGTATGTATTATTGCTCCAGTACTAAAATTATACTTCGCACACGTAGATATCACATATATGAATATGTATGCGAACCCACAATGACTAGATATCAATGACCATTGACCGTATTAGGTGATAGGTATAAATAAGCTGTTTCGAACCTCGAATAAAATTGTTAAGAAATATTCAAAAATTCAAATGTTAGGAAATAATTAAACATGTTAAATTCCTTATTGTAGGATTTCTTTTTCTGCAATAACAGGGCAGAAGAGTAGCTTGTGTGTCTGAGAGTGTCGAGGGTGTTGTTGTTGTACAAACAATGTGTGTGTATGTGAAGCGGTGCACTTGAGTTTGGGCTATGAGTTTGGGCTTAAGTTTGCTTAGCTAAGATTGCGTAATCAATAGCTTGAAAGCCGAAGGCAAGGGGTGACCGCAGACGACAGAAAAATTTATGGGCTAGCGAACACACTAAGTGTTGGAGCCGTGAGAAGCATTTCATCTTAGGACTCGCGAGAGTGGTCAGTATATATATATATATGGCTCGAAATTTGAGCTTGGGGACCATGAGAACAAGCGGACAACCAATTCTTGGTGCTCGAAGGGGTAGTGACAGGTCGTGAGAGAGAACGGAGTTATGCAAGCGCACTGCCAATGGAAAACAAGAAGATCACAGGAGGGAAAGTCGAAGGGTAGAACTAACAAATGAACAGCGATCTCAACTAAGAGGGAGGCCTCGAAAGAGCGCTTACGAAATCTCTGAAGAGCCTGATTGGTTATGGGTGAAAAGAAAGGATAACCTTCTCTAACAATTACGCAAAGCTAACAGCCCGAGGGGAGTCTAACGCGGTACTTCGTCGGTGATTGAAGTGCGTAGAACCAAGTATTATACTGATATATCACGTTGAGATACTTGAATGTAGTGTGCGTCAAAAGATATATAAATTGTTGAACGTATCAAAATTCGTTGTAATAACACAGTAAATTTTCTCCTTTTGTTTCAGAAGGGTTAATTTCAAACACAATCATATTGTGGTAGTCATTGATGGAGCATTAAATGTCAACGCTATCGGGCGGGTGAGAATCTATGTAGAAGCAGTTTTCCTTGAAGGAAAATCATTTTGAAATAAATATGATAATAAATTTAATGTCATTTTTGTTAAGAGAAAACTTGCAATATTTGAAGGAACATAATCAGTACAGTTAAAAGTAATGGGTTGTAAACATTCTGACAGGTGGGAGACTCACGACGTCTTGTTACACTTCTACATGAAGTGCGAGAAGCTGTGAACACCTAGTCAATAGACATTTCCTAATTGGTGTATAACTAAGGGAGCTGAACTGAAGCAGTGACTGTACGGTGGGTGCCTGTGATGAGAAGAATGACCGAGCCTAGCATGGTGGAAGAGCCCTAATAGTTGCGTCTTATTCTCTATTTGTCGTATGTGTAGCTATTGTAAAGGGCCAATGTACCAGGATAAAAATTATTGTGAAAGTTATTAGGTCAGGGCTTTGAGGCAGTTCGAAAATTGCACTGTTTCTAATAATATGTTCATTGTTTGTAAGTCTCCGTTCTCGTATTGTATCATCTCTGCCGTAATCATTAATCATGCTAAATTCATATGGAGTATCTAAATCCCCGTCAACGTGAAGGCAGCTCATCAATACAGGTGCGCACCGAAACGCGCTGGCGTAGGTCGTGTCTCTTCATATCGGTGAGTACCGTCCTTGTTTTAGTATATGTTTGTTGACTTTTAGCATGTATGCATTTTTGTCATCCCGTAATTTCTCGTATTTTCTTGTGTATTGTGTCATTTGTGTGTGGAGGTACGCCAATCCCTCTATTCCGAGAGCCTGATTTTCTTATTAATGTAAATTAATAGGGAGGCGGGACCTTCTCTTGTGACAAAATAATCAATAAAAACATTGCGAATTTTTTAGCTTTTCAGTAAAGTATTTTAACTCTGCTTTGTTTACTTTCGGTTTTAAACAATTATAAATCATTTTTTGAAAAAAATAGAATCGAAGACACCAAAAAATAACGACTCCAACTTCGACTCCACCACTTCCGAATAAACGACTCCGACTCCAATTCCGACTCTACCACATTCAAAAAAGCGACTCCGACTCCGACTCCACACACATTCAGAAAAGCGACTCCGACTCCGACTCCACCCTAAAGCATGCGACTCCGGTGACTCCGACTCCGATTCCGCAACCCTGGTCTAAACTGTAATGGAGGTGTAGAGCTGATCGGAGACGGAGAACGATTAAATGTCGGTGAGCTTTAATTCATTTTTGAGGGACTTGAATTTACTGATATACTACTTTGGCGTACCAAGCTTTGGCCTAGCGATCTGGTTTTCCCCCATTAAAACTTTTCTCATATTCTTGGTTTGTTTGAGCGAGTTTATTTCAGGTCTATTTTGTTATTCTTGTAGTTCAGAGCTCTCATTCATTGGACTCTGCCGAGTCTCCTATTACCTGCCAAGGCTTGATCGAGCCCCCCTCCCCCCATCACTAACTGGCTGTCGACCCGCCCATTAACTGCTCTTTCGAGCCTCCATCAGCTAGCTCTGTCGAGCCCCTCATGAACTAGCTCTGTCGAGCCCATAATCTAATTCGAGGTTAAGCTATCTAACTGTGAAGAACACTGTTTGGTAATCTTTTGGCCTTACACACTTCATTGAAGGAGGAACTTCCTCCATTTATCATTTTTATTGTAGTGCAAGCTGTAAATGGTATTCTTCCTCTTTCTCATTTTTCATTTTTTCCCTAATAACTTCCCTTCTCTAAAAAAGGATCTCATGGCTTTACTCGGAAAGAAATTCCACGGGTGAGAGTTGTCAGGCGTAAGGGAAAATTTGGTAACGTATAAATAGATGAGAAATTGAAAGTTAATACTGTTGATATGACCGAGTAATAATCATTTATTTACAAGAATTTAAAGACGAAGAATACAGCACGGATAGGAATCATTTTTAATAGAATTTAGCGAAACTAAATTATAAAAATCTTTAATTAGTCAATTTTAAACGTTTCGGAGACCAGCTCCATCTTCAGTAAGTCTGAAAACATAAAAAAAACAAAATTGGTTACTTCATGACAACAGTAAGAAAAAGTGACAAAGTGATCAGTACGAGAAAAAAAAACAATTATACAAAAATTTCTAAAGGATATAAACTATTGGCATTATTCAAAGGTGGCTTCTCTTTTGCAATGTGAAGGGATTCTAAAATGCGCAAATCTAACTCGTTAGGAGCAGAACATAAAATAGAAAAATTGTCCTCGGAAATACGGCTGCTACACTGTTCGGTATGAAGGCGGATTGATGAATGAGGAGGTTGAGCTAAAGGTCTCCCGGTACGAAAGCTAACTCCGCGGTGCTGGGCAATCCTAACGTAAAAAGGCAGCGTCGTCATGCCGACGTAGCCAGACGTACACTGTACGCAACTAAATTTATATACCAGGGATGCCCGCATCCGCTTAGGAATCCTATCTTTGTACCGAAAGAAAGAACCAACTCGCAGCAGATTCACAGTAATTACATTTAATTTTACCGCAGGAAAGTGGTGTTTAAAAAGGTTTTCAATATCCCGGGACATCTTGCTCGTAAAATCGCCAAAATATGGAAATACACAGTAGAGCTGTTGCACCGAATCGGCGACATCATTAATACCGGAATATTTCTTTGCTAAAAATTTTTTAATATGCGCATGAACAATAGAGGAAGGGAATCCGTTTTTACAAAAAAATGAGACTAAAAAATTAAATTCAGCATGAAGATCCACAAAACTAGAACAAATGTTATAAGCACGATTTAACAATGTTTTAACGGCATTAATTTTAAATCTATAGTTACAGTTGCTGTAGAAACTTATGCCCAATCCAGTAAAAGTAGCTTTACGAAAAACTGAAGTGGTGAAAGCTTTTACTGGATTGGGCATAAGTTTCTACAGCAACTGTAACTATAGATTTAAAATTAATGCCGTTAAAACATTGTTAAATCGTGCTTATAACATTTGTTCTAGTTTTGTGGATCTTCATGCTGAATTTAATTTTTTAGTCTCATTTTTTTGTAAAAACGGATTCCCTTCCTCTATTGTTCATGCGCATATTAAAAAATTTTTAGCAAAGAAATATTCCGGTATTAATGATGTCGCCGATTCGGTGCAACAGCTCTACTGTGTATTTCCATATTTTGGCGATTTTACGAGCAAGATGTCCCGGGATATTGAAAACCTTTTTAAACACCACTTTCCTGCGGTAAAATTAAATGTAATTACTGTGAATCTGCTGCGAGTTGGTTCTTTCTTTCGGTACAAAGATAGGATTCCTAAGCGGATGCGGGCATCCCTGGTATATAAATTTAGTTGCGTACAGTGTACGTCTGGCTACGTCGGCATGACGACGCTGCCTTTTTACGTTAGGATTGCCCAGCACCGCGGAGTTAGCTTTCGTACCGGGAGACCTTTAGCTCAACCTCCTCATTCATCAATCCGCCTTCATACCGAACAGTGTAGCAGCCGTATTTCCGAGGACAATTTTTCTATTTTATGTTCTGCTCCTAACGAGTTAGATTTGCGCATTTTAGAATCCCTTCACATTGCAAAAGAGAAGCCACCTTTGAATAATGCCAATAGTTCATATCCTTTAGAAATTTTTGTATAATTGTTTTTTTTTCTCGTACTGATCACTTTGTCACTTTTTCTTACTGTTGTCATGAAGTAACCAATTTTGTTTTTTTTATGTTTTCAGACTTACTGAAGATGGAGCTGGTCTCCGAAACGTTTAAAATTGACTAATTAAAGATTTTTATAATTTAGTTTCGCTAAATTCTATTAAAAATGATTCCTATCCGTGCTGTATTCTTCATCTTTAAATTCTTGATGATAGTCCGACTAAGGAGTGTTAATTTTACGGAATTCATTTATTTACTTGGTATTCTTTTCAAATTGATGGCTGTTCGGTGCAGTATTACGCAAATGTCAATGGGTCTAGTATAAGGTTCTCCCATTCTGTCATCTGATGAGGTCTTTATCTCGCCGCCGAATTTTTTGTTTTGCGCCCTTTTGGATCCCTGATTGGTTTGGATGTTCCTTGTATTTTGAAGGTATTTATGGATGATCAGAGATTTTTACGCTTAATGAAATTTAGTTTAATGAATTTAACAATGTTCAGAACTTTCTGATGCAAATTTTTGACTTTCTTGTGTTTGGGAATTTCCATTAATTTTGCTTGTACCTTATATCTAACTCCATCTCCTCCAGCGGGTACCTTTTGAAACCTTTTTGCGGAGACCTCCCGAATTTAGAAGCGAGATTTCCCTATGACTTCAGGCCAAGGTAACTTTATTCGCTGCAGCCTCCGTTATTTTACTAAACTTCGTCAAGAGATTTTTTAGAGATTAGTTTTTATAGTTTTTGTATGAAATAATATAATTAAAGGCTAAGAGTGTGTGATTTTCCACATTTCTTTCGTAGAATTTTTTTATACATCGATCACTCTATAATTAGAGTTTAATCCTTCTCATTATTTGTGGAAAAATAGCACACCAAATCTCCATTCAATAGAAAACTTCATTGAACTTTTTTAGTTGTCCAGTAACTTCATTTTAAAATTGCAGAGTCGCAGCACACAAAACTCGTTCAGTCCACAATGGTCAAGTTCCAACGTTTTCAGCCGAACACCGAGCGTTTTTTTACAATTTTATGTTGAAACTAATTGTTCCTAAATAGGTGGATCTACAGCAGCACAAATGCGTTTTCTCTCACTCACAACCCACAGTCCTCGCAAATATTATAGAGAACTCACTAAAGTGTGATCAGCTAATAACTTAACAGATATCCCATGGAGATTTTTCCACTCTGATAAAACCAATAATGCGTCCTATATCCAATAATGTTACACTGGTTCAACGGGTCTACATAATTTTGTTTCAAACAAAGTTTAGGAACGTAATTACCCACAAAATAGATCGTCGCTAAGTGAAAAACTTTTATTGAGCGTGGCTGTATGAATAATAACTATTCACACAAATTGACTTCATAATATCGCTGCTGGAAATGATGTTACACACATTTCTGTCAAAAACAGTATCCGATTTGTTTGCTGAACAGTATTGGTACCTTTTTTATGACAACTTGCTCTGAAAATCTTCACAAAAATTATTTCAGGGCAGGCAACTACTAGTATGTTTACCATTCCTACTCTACTATCACGTACTCTAAGTTTGTTCTACGGGTAAAATTTCAGCCCCTCAGGGTTTTGACTACACATTTGACTGCGACAGTTTTTGGCTCATGCAAAGTATTCATGCACACTTTGGGCCGGATTTTCAACCAATTCATGTCGCAGTAGCGATACACATGTTACGATACGTATAATTTTTAAGTTTTATCAAATCGATATAGTTATATTATGTGATTTTGTTGAGACAACGTTTGTTCGCCTTAAAAAATAATTTCACGATTTAGTATTTGATATCGCTGCAGGGTCGGTGGATTCTGAATAGCAAAATAAAATTTAAAATCGCTGAAACATGTGAATTAAAGCTCGAAAACGTTTCACACAATGCTGCGAAGTCGATTATATAAATTGTTTGGAAATATCCTTCAAGAACCTATGAGCTCGGCGGGGCCCACATGATGCCAGCGTTGTGCAGTGCTACGACGCACCTCCGAATTAAGCAGGAATTGCTTCATTGCTCTCTATGGAGCAATTATGCGGGCCGATGAAGTTCCATCGTTTACTAGACGATGTGCCAGCCGAAATTAGGCCCGCCTTTATACAACGCACATCACCTGCTGATTGCGCTGCCAGTACCGAAAACACTCGCAAAGTGAATGTTTAGCGATATATTCACGCCGGAGTAGGAAGTAAAATAAGTACCACTTATTTTCACCAATATATTCTGCAAAGAGATTTATATTGACCATAGTGTACGTTATTTCTACTAAAAGGCACGCAACAACAATTGAGCCATTAGGCTTGTTGCTGGTGATTACTATGAATTTCATGCATAATGGCTAGTTTTTGCGGCTATTTTCTTATCTTATTATTCGTTGTTGATAGAATATAAACTTTTATAGCTATGTATTAATTTTTCCAATGATCAGTAAAAAATTGAATACTTTTTCGGCGGCGCTATCAGTTGTTTGGGGGCTCTAATTCCGATAGGGAAGGTTTTTCTGATCTCTTAACTGAAATGTTACTTCGTTATTTATTCAAACGTGGATATTCACTTATGCTAATTGGCTAATATGAATGAGCCGTTAAGCCGACATGTAAGATCAACTCTTGCATTCATAGGTTGCGTACAAAGCTTTTGAATCTGTGTTCAACGTAAGTTAAAGTCTTTTAGAATAACTTCTTAATGCCGGGAAAAAAGTTTTATCGACTATATATTCTCTTTCGTTTAATACATGTTAACTGGACATACGTATTAAACAAAATGAGTCATAAGCGAGTAATAGCTTTTGAGCTATTTCTAGCGGGTGCGATATTTTCAAAAATTAATCAGTTACTTAGAGTAATGTACATACATATACAGGGTGCGTAAGGTATTTGAGGACGCTGTACTCACTTTTAGAAAAAACAGGAAATGAAACTGATTATCGTTGACAAAATTTCTTGTAACGTAACAAATAAACATAACGTTAACCTACGTTTTATTCCGTAAATCTTCCTTCGGCTTCTATCGTCGAAAGCGACTGCAAGTTTTGATCAGATGGTCTTTTTTTATGTCCTCCATTGCTCGGGCTATTGCTTCCATCAGAGAGGATTTGGTGTAATGGGGATGCTTATTAACTTCCTTTTCAACGACGCCCCGCACGTAATAATCCAAAGGGTTAAGGTCTGGTGAGTTAGGAGGCCATAAGTTTGGTGTGACATTGTCATGAAAATTCTCATCCATTCAGTCCTGGGTTTTGAGATCTTTGTGGGATGAAGCCGAATTTTGTTGAAAGACATAGGCCCCTCCATTGGTTATGCTGTCTATCCAAAGGCTTAACAGTGGTTTAAAGAGTCTCGACATAGGCATCGGCATTGACTCTAAGGCCCTGGCATGATTTACCCTTCACAGCTAACAACACAGAAAACCATGCACTCTTCTGACAAACCCAAGTGTTCTGAGTGCGTCAGAGCGTTGGCAATGCTATTTTCTCTTTCTCGAGGCCAATTCATCTTCATTATATTCAGTCAGCTCCTTTCTAACTTAACTTTTAAAATTTGAATGGCAACTTTCATTTGAATGGCAACTTCATCTTTCGGAATGCAAACGAAAGATGTGGCAACTTTCAAAATCTTGCAACTTCTAGATTGCTGTGTTTCGCTTCTGTGGACACTATTACAGCGTGTATTTTCATTTCATTAGTTATAGTAGTATCTGCCATGGGATCTTCTGAAATAAGCAATACATTAATTATTATTGGATAAATTTACTTTACAAACATATAGGTGTCCTCAGATACCTTACGCCCCCTGTATATGTAGATTACACATTTTCACTCGCAGACGAAGTCAGGAAATGAATGTTCAGGTCGTTAGGCGTGCGATTTGTTTCCGTCTTAAATCACAATTGTTCGCATTGCGCATCCAAGTACATGGGCTTCATCTAAGCTGATTTTTTCTCTGAATTAATTGTGTAAGGACATAAGCGTATTTCAGTATTTTTTCGCTTTTAAGTTTTGCTCCACTTTCAAAGCTCTCGAAAAGGTAGTGTTACTACACTTTTCATGCTTTTGAAAAGTAGAACTCTATAAATTAAAATGACCAGATGGAACATGATTTACAGTTACTTGTCTTCCTATATTTGATGATGAGCTTAAGGTCGAAACGTATGAATTTGATGGTACTAAATAATGTTCACTATTGCCGTCAAAAATGTGTTTGATATTTTAATTGTAGAATATGGAGATTTCGAGTTTTGATTTGTTTTTAACGCATTTTTATTGAGCAAGATTAGCGAAAATGCAATATGACAATTTTTACCGATGTTCTATCGTTCAATGTAATTACAAAGTTCTTTAATAAAATTTGTTATTGAACTATTTATTGCATGCCTGAAAAATGAATTTAAGCAGTCATCAATTACATAGTGGATTATAAGATTCAAATCAGTTTTAACAGCTCCTCAGGAATAGGAGTTTCACTCCATTTGATGGTCGAATCGTCAACTTTAATAGGATGAAAACCGTGGTATTCTAATTTTTCCTTTGATGTTCCTTTCAAGCGCAAAAGAAGACAGGTCCGGAGGAGAGGTCGGGAGAAGGATGATGAAATCAATTAGCTTTAGTGAGCAGATCTATCTTGGTTTCACACTTGGCCAGTTCTTTGACTCGCCTTGCAATGGTTGGCAGGGACTTGAGACCGTCCAACCACAACTAATGGTGGCTCCGATGCGAGCCAAGCCTTCCCTGTGGTGTTTGAAGAGCGCGATTTTTCATCAAAAATCAATCATTCAAAAATAGCTCTATGTATGGAGCGCATAAGAAGAGGTTGCTTTACGTAACGTTAAATGAGAATGTCGCGTACATGGCTATTTCCAAAATTATTGCAGTTGTTATTGAAGAAAGAGTGTACGACTTACTTCCCGGCTTAACCTGCTCAGTTGATTAACGTATACCTGCCTGATATTGATAATCTCTGCTCGTTTAAAAGATCATGTTCTAGACTAAAAACAGCATGTTCAATGTCTCAGATGGCATATTCTTCGCGAGGAAAGACACTCAAGCGTTCGCGAAGTCTAAACTTGATTACTTACAAATGCCCGATAAACAAAGCGTTTTAAGTTTAAATGTTTTTTTCTTTAAGAAAGTGTAATTACCTTTAAAGAAAAATCAAAATAAATGATTAATAATCAGACAGGCACATTGAAAAAACTGAGAAAACTAATTAGAATGTTTTAAGAAAGCCTCTTGATTCATATGGTACTGGTGCAAGCTGTTTTGATACATGCATATGAAATCCCTGTAATTACTAATTTCTGCCGAATCCGACTTAAATCCTCCGAAATAAATTCAAACCTTTAACGTATTATCCCGAGTTACTCTTAACTCGAGAATCAGTATGTGTCATTTCTGTATATGCCCTGGGTTAACTCGTTGTCATTTACCGAATTTATTTGGTACTTTAACGTGTTAACTCGTGGTTTCTGAGGCTCAAAACATCTAAACAAAGTCATCTTCGAGTTAACTCGGTGAAACAAACGCCTGGGAACTGTAAATGTGCGACAGTAGCGGTGATGGAAGTGGTCAAGTGCCAAGTGTTTTTGTGACTCACGGTGTATGTTTGTGGAGCACTAGTGTCTGTTCAGTTGTAGATTGCTGTCGTTTTCGTACTTTACTGTAATTTTCCACTTTTATATTTCATGTTGTTATTTAATTTTTTTTCGGACGGACGAGTTAACTCAGAATAGTACGGAGGTTAGGAGCCACGAGTAAAATCGTCATAGACCAGAACTGACGAATAATTATTCTTCCTTTAATGTTGAATAAATAATCAACTATAAGAATTTGGGGCTTCAAAACAAGAATGATACAGTTTAAACAACATAAACTTTCATTCTATTGAACAAAAAATAGATTTTTTTTAACATTATCTCAGAAAAAATAGTACTTTAAAGGGTTAATTTGCCCAAAAGTAAGGAACATTCTAAAAGAAAATTGGCATTGTCGAGTGAAAATTTCGTAACAAAAGGTGAAGTGGCTAAATCGAAATTTGGAGCACGGTCAAATAAAACTCGTTCTAACCATAGGAATTTAGAATGAATTTGTTTTCGATTCGCGTAAAACACACTCGATGATTTTACATTTTTAGAGGTGAACAGAATGTAAGATATTTAACTAAAAATCAAGCAAACAACTGAAGCATAAATTCTTTAGGATGCAAGCAGTGACTCGTCAAGGTAAACGATATAATGAAATAATTTCCAATCATGAAACAATTACTATTGAACAAAGAAGACGACGTGGTGAACTAATCGAGAGCTACAAATGTTTCAATTAAAGGCTACAATAATGTACACCCATGAGGACTTTGCGACATTCACTATTGCGTCTGTATCAAAAATAACGGTTATAAATCTGTTATAAAACATCATACGACACCTTAGTTTTTATAAAAAAATTTTAATCAAGATTATAAGGATTTGGAACCAGCTATTTCGAAGTATCGACTCTGCTGGCTCATTGATTACGTTAAAAAGATTTATTGACCAAAACCTGAGAGGAAATCCCTTATATTCCAAGGGTCAAATCGAGTGTTGACCTAAATTTCAAAGAAATACAAATGAAAAGCGTAATTTATTAGGAAATAGGCAGTTCCAAATATCTACAATAAATTTTATAGTGTCTCGACCAAAAATGTCGTGAAGATAATGATAAAATAATGAACTATAGCTCTAAAAGATATTACTGACAATGGCCAAGGCGGTAAAACAAATGAACTATTACGTACACGTGAATGTTGATGTCT
Organism: Morinoia aosen; assembly: GCA_030386875.1. Classification (NCBI taxonomy): domain Eukaryota; kingdom Metazoa; phylum Arthropoda; class Malacostraca; order Amphipoda; family Talitridae; genus Morinoia; species Morinoia aosen. Next base: position 73,675,050 of record CM059579.1, read on the forward strand.
GTGAATGCGATTGTTAATTTTTCTTCTACTTCTACACTGATGCCTGTACGTGATAGGAGTCTGGCGGCATGAGATCTAGGTACAGCAGCCCAGGAACGGACGGCATGGCTCCCTACTGTCTCATTCTATTTTGTCCTGTTCTGCTACTTCAGTCCATTCCAGTCCAGCCCATTTCAGTCAATTTCAATACATTCCAGTCTATTCAAGTCCATTACAGTCCTGTTAGTGTTCATATTTTTGGTATGTTTATTTCGATCCTACATCTGCACCACCATGTAGCTGCAAGGGTTCTCTTTTTATGTTGGTTATCGATCTTACCGCTGGTCAGCAGTTGTTAGAGTCCCCATTTTCCAGGTCATTTTATGCTTCTGCTGCGGAATGAGGTGTTAAAGTTTACATTTTTCACGACCCATATTTTGTTTTTTTAGGAATCATTTTAATATGATATTTGTTATCCACTGCCACCAGCCTCCAATGCGATAAATTATTATGATACTATCATAGAATTCTTATGATAAGTATAATGATTAGATGATTCATTTCGGTTATCGCAAAAAGGTGGTTATTTTTTGGTGTAAGTGCCAAGGGCATCAATAAAACCGTATTTTCTATAGGCAATCGGTCATTCGTGCATTTTCAGTAGCGTTAGTATTTTATGGATTTCATCTCTCCTTTTGCAATCTTAGCTGTAAAGAAGAGAATTAAAAAAAACTTATTTCACTATTGAAACTGAAGAACACTAACGACTGTATATCGCAAAGCAGTCCAGAGAGACGCGTGCTTAGAAATTATGGTAGTACTGAGGGCTTTTCTTACGAGTCCATTTGGGCGTCGGTGATGCGAGTACAGAGACTGATCATATCTTTAATTGAAATTTAGATGAAATGCAGTCGAGAGAAGATCAGTCTTCTCATCCTATACTCTTTCATTATTAGTCATGCAACACAGATTTTGCTGTGATAAACCTTCTTCAAAGGGTAAGGATTTATCGCCTGGTGGCGATGACTCTTAGAATGAAACACCAGCACCAACGCTTTATCGTCAAGGTGGTCTCTCGCTGTCCTTCACTTGGCCCTGGGCAACCGTTGAAGCGCTAAGCCCTTTATACGTGACGGAAAAAAGCGTCACGTCAATTGTTGACTGTTAATTGGTGTAAAGGCCCACAATCTGAATTAACCCACGAGACACTAGATTATGCATCTAATTTCTCTAAAACAAATAAAAATTCGACTAGTTTAAATTGGAAGGCAAATATACAGTGTCCTTACTAACAAAACAGAGGTCAAAACTGGAGAGTGCATTTAAGTGATAATTTCACCTCATAGCGGCGTAGATGTCTTTCAGGCAGAGAGGCCCAGTGCCTGGTCCAGTTCCTAGTTAGCAACTTGGCTACGAAAAGCCAGTTTGGCAACCGTGCGATGTACACCACGCCTCTAACTTGAATGTCCTAAAACTCTGGGTTTTGTGGGTAAGGACACTATGCATATTTGCTCTCCAATTACAATGACATGGAAATAGGTTCTTCGAAGCGAAGTGGTGACTCTCGATGACGTAGATCTCATTTATAGGGTCAATGATATATAGGGTGGAGGTGATGAGGGTGTGGGGTGAATGGTAGACATTTATTTGATGTCGACTTATGTTGTACGGGCATCAGCTGGACGGCATTCTTCATATTAAAGATCCGGAGTGCCGATGGTCTGTGGAGGATCATTTTGGTTCTTTTCGTGACATTGAAAAAATAACATTGGCGAGATTCAGTATTCCTCATTGCGTAGCATTTGTACACACTGTAAATGCGATATCGGTGGTTGAGTGAAATACAACTGCTCCCTCGACGACTACTCTGCGTCAAGCTCGGGGTTGATTTTGAGCTTCTTTGAGACCTCAACATGTGCAAGTTCGTTGAGAAAATACAATGGATCCAACAAACGAAGTTTGCTTCTAGAAGAAACGCTGATATGAGGTGCCGTATGAAGATTTTAGACTAGTTTTTCTTCAGAAGAACGGCATCTGAAATCGGCATCGCACATGTGCAATTGAGATCGGTGAAAATCCCTTAAGTTAAAGTCGTTGGATTACCACGAGTAGCAATCTTGTAGTTGAGCAACTCCAAATGTGATTTTCCAAAATGAAAGACCTCAGATGCACTAAGTGCAACACATCTTCAGCCTGTCCTCTCGCAGCCTAGAATGAAGAAGTGGACATTTTCTCTCACAGAGGTAAGTCTTCTTTCCACATTGCTTGGGAGAATGAAGTAAGCTGCCGTTTCCAGTAATGATCTCATTGTTAAACTTCGCCAATGTCGTTCTTCAAGTACATTCTCTATTGTATTTCCAATCATCGTGGATGTTTGCCTCAGGCGTAACCGTCAATAAATTGCACCGTGGTTGACTTTTAGAGGGTGCGTACAAAAACTCACTCGTGTACACTTAAGCTTATAGACCGACCGGGGTTGGAAATTTGGCCGGGGCCGGGGCCGGAGTAGTGATGCAAAAAAACGGTTTTATTTGATTGCGTTTTTTTTTGCAAAAAAAACGTGTTTTTTATGTGTTTTTTTTTGTTTTTTTTTGTTTTTTTTTGCACACCTAAATTTTGTTAAGTATATGTCTGTTTTTTTTATGGATACCTAAAATATATTAATATCCATGTTTTTTAGTCATTTTATTGTTATAAAAACATCAAAAAGAAACCATACAGTAAAAGTGGTGGCAGGATTTTATTTTTATGTGACCTAAAGAATCAGACTTCGCAGAGATAATAAGCTCTGAATTTTGACTCCATCAATATAAGTTCTGTGGCTCCTGCTGTACCTCTTAGACTCCTCTAGGTAATTGTGGGTTATCTGCCACCACTTTTACTGTATGGTTTCTTTTTTTTTTGTTTTCATTACAAAAAATTGATTAAAAACCATAGATATTAAATTTTTGGTGGCCAAAAAAATATGCTGTTTTTTTAAAAACATGTTTTTTACAAAAAAATCTGACTAATAAAAATGAATATTAATATATTTTCTGGTACCAAATATAACCATGCTTTTTTTACAAAGAATCATGACTAAAAAACAATATATTTTATGTGACCTAAAAAACCCCATGCAGTTTATTAAAAAGAAAACATGTTTTTACTAAAAAATCATGACTGAAAAAACATGAATAATATATTTATGAGACCAAAAAAATGTTTTGGTACTAAAAAATCAGGACTAAAAAACAAATATCTTTGAGATCTAAAAAACCCCATGCTGGTTCTTGAAAAATGTTTTTTTTTACAAACAATGATGTATAAGAAAACCTGGATATGAATGTATTTTATGCGACCAAAAAACCATACTGTTTTATTTTATATATTTTCATAAAAATCGTGTCTTAAAATCATGGATATTAACATATTTTATGTTACCAAAAAATCATTGTTTTTTGTAAAACATGTTTTTTTTATTAAAAAAGTTATTATTATTAATTTTTTGGTCACGACTTCTTTGCAAAAAAAAACACCCCTCAGGGGGATACAATTATTGTATCTATGGGAACTAGCGCTCTCAGGGGGACAATGTGAGGGCCCAAGCTGAGAGTTAGGTAGGCCTCCTTTTTGTTGAAATAAAATGTTTATTTTGTTATGTTGAGAACTACCTTTTTTCGGTTCACTGCTGTCCTGTTTTTCAGCACCTACTACTGTCTTCTTCAACTTTGATCTTGTTTCATAATCTTCCTTCCTCTCTTTGGATCGCATTTGTTGCTGGGTAGGGAGGCTAAAACTAATGACTAATCTAATCTGTAAAAAAACATGGATATCAATTTATTTTATGTGACCAAAAAACCATGCTTTTTGAAAAAAAAAGATTTTTTACAAAAAAACATGAGTGTTATTAAATTTTATCTGACCAAAAAAACATGAAATTTTAAAAACCATGGTTATTTCACAAAAAGTCGTTAATATCCATGTTTTTAGTCATGATTTTTTTGGTAAAGAAAACATGATTTAAAAAAAACCAGCATGGTTTTTTTTGGCACATAAAATATATTAATATCCACATTTTTTAATCATGATTTTTCAGTAAAAAAGATGTTTTTCAAAAAAACAGCATGGGTGTTTATGGTAAAATAAAGTATATTAATATCCGTGTTTTTTAGTCATGACTTTTATTGAACAAAAACTTTCAAAAAACAGCATGGATTTTTTGGTCACATAAGATATATTAATATCCATTAGAACCGTACCAGGTCTTAGAATAAAATATCCACAAAGAACCTATTCACTCCATAATACCTTTCGGAAACTAGCTCCATCCTCAGCAAGTCATTCAGTCAAATGTTTTTCAAAGGAACAGTGAAAATTCATTGACAATTTCAATAAATTTTACTGAATGACTGAGGATGGAGCTGGTCTTCGAAAGGTTTTATGGAGTGAAGAGATTTTTTGTAGATATTTTATTCTAAGACCTAGTACAGTTCTAATAAACATGATTTCAATATTAACAGCATTCTTTGTTTATAAGTTTCTTAAGACAATTTGATGAAAGAAAACTAACTTTCCTGATATTTACATCCGTGTTTTTTTAATCATGATTTTTTTAAAATGTTTTAAAAAAAAACAATCTTTTTTGGTCCCATAAAATATAATAGCCATGTTTTTTTAGTGAAGATTTTTCTGTTAAAAAACAATGTTTAAAAAAACAGCATTGGATTTTTAACCCTTTAACGCCCCAGAGGACACCAGTGTCCTCTTTCAAAAATACCCTCAATATATTGTATTTCTTGTTCAATTAGTTCCCTAATGTGTTCTTTGGAGTTCTCTGCCGGGTGGCAGTTCCTTTCCCATCCTGATATCGGTGACTGCCTGATGCCAGCGCCAGTTCAGTGACGGTGGTTGTGTTAACGGTAATATGAGTACAAAAATTCGGACGTTAAAGGGTTATGGTCACAAATATATTAATATCCATGTTTTTTAGTCATAATATTTGTATAAATAACATTTTTTTAAAAAAAACAGCATGGTTTTTTAGTCACATCTCTATCAATGACCATAAGTAAAGTTATGTTATTATAACACACCATTTTGGGAGTTGAAGGTCATTCACATGTATTGTAAAATAAATGAAATATCAAAGCATGACACCACAGAAAATGAAAAATTTCATAAAACCATGGAAAACCATCAATTAAGAAGTATGCTGTTTAATTTTTTAATTTGACATGAAAACAACTAATTTAATGTGGTTCTTTTTCTTGCTGAGTTATTTTCAGACAAGATATTAAAAAAAAAAACAAAATATCCACGTTTTTTTTGACCACGGTTTTTTTTGTAAAAAAAACGTGTTTTTTTTAAAAAAAACGGCATGGTTTTTTTTGAGTCACATCTCTAGGCCGGAGCCGAGGTTAACAAATTTGTAATGGCCGGGGCCGGGGTTCTCAAATTTACCACTGCCGGGGCTGGGGGGGCCGGGGTTCGGACCGTGTCAGGACGTGTCACGACGACGTGATGCATAACGCCGGTTAGTGGCTCAATGCATGTTGCATTACGGTTACGGTTGGGTGTGTATTTATGTCAAGTCACTTAAGTTTTGTACACTTGCAGTTGCAGTGCTTGTTGAATTAATTAATACAGAAATAATTATAGTAATTAAATATACCGAGTGTCCCACCCAAATGTCTCCGATTTTTTAATTGATTCTACCTCCGCTTTAAATAAACATATTTGAATAGTCTTTTTTCACAATATAGTACATTTTGTTTCTTTTTCGAACAATTTAAATATATGAAAATCGCTTAATATCCACTTTACAGTGAGCGATTTACTGGAAGAGGTAGAAAAATTAATTGTTTAAAGGAAAAGTTTTAAAAACAACACTGGTGTTCTTCTTCATTAACCAATAATTACTGTAAAGGAATGCGTTTTCAAAACATCACCTCCATCATTAATAATTCTTCGACGACGAATTGAAGAAGTGTTTTAAGAAATGAAATAAAACAGTGAAATAATCCGCAAAACTCTTCGTTTAATGGTGGCTAGAAGTACTACTTGCCCTGAGAGAAATGGAGGGTACATCGAAGGATACGAAATTGATTTATTCATTTTAACTATATTTAAGGCAATTATTTGTTGTTCTTTTAAGTTTTGTTTGTTTGGTTTTTTGGAAAGTAAAAAATAAGGAAGAATATCAATATTGTTTTCAAAACTCTTTCTGTGATCAATTAGTTTTTCAACCCCTTTCAGTAAATCCATCAATGTAAAGTGGTTATTAAACGATTTTCAAAAACATAAACTATTCGAAAAGAAAACAAAATTTACTACACTGTGAAAAAAAGACAATTAAAATATGTTAATTTTATGCGAAAATATAATAAATTAAAAAGTTAGGGACATTTTTGTGGGACACCCGGTATAATTACAAAAAGAAGTTCATCACCAGTAAGGGATTACTTTTATATATCGGTGAAGAGTGTAGAAATTGCAGTGTGCACCATTTGTGAAGCAAATATACGGCGTGGAGCGGCTGGTGCATCTCAGAAAACTTTCTTAACTAAATCTTTATGGGGCCATCTAAAATCGACACAAAATGATCAATTACTAGAAACTAAAGAAAAATCAAACAAAGTAAAAGAATTAAAAAATAGAAACAAAAACGAACAAGAAGAAAAACTAAATGTCTATGTATTGAAAACTAAGTAAGGTAGCTTAGGTTGTAGTAGTGGTAAAACTGCCGATTGTAGGAAGTTGTCTTCGTCTACTGGCAAACAGCTGACTTTAAAAGAAACATTTACTCAATCCAAAAACTGGGAACCAAATAATACTGACCAAAAATATGGAGAGAAATTGTTAATTTACTGGTTTTGTGACGGACTCAATCCTTACAACCCTGTGGAAAAGGAAACTTTTGAATTTTAAGCAGTGTTTTTGAATAAGAAGTTTCGGTAAAAGAGTAGCGTTGGTCAGTAATCGATTTTCTACTTTTCGGTGTCTAATCGTATTTAATTAGATCGAAATAAACAAGCTTTCTTATATACACTTTCCGTCGTAAATGAATATTTTACAAGTAATAGCGGTATATGACTTACCGCAACTCCAGTGTTTGAAGCGGAAAGAAATTTATCGATCCCGTGGTATGGCAACGCTGCAATGGAGTCTCGATACCAGCCCGATCGTCATCAAAGACGAAACTAAACCTACCGATATACGTCGTTAAATACTCATTTAACGAAAAAGTGTGTAGAAGAAAAGTTGCTTATTTTGATGTTATTACCATGATTCAAGCAACAAAAATTAAGAAATCGATGAGTAGCTGTTTATTCGAGCGCATTCGTCATCAAAGACGAAACTAAACTTACCGCCATAACTCATTAAATGCTCATTTCAGACGGAAAGTGCATAGAAGAGAAATTGTTTATTTAGATCTAATTACCTATTTCTAGGCACCGAAAAGTGGAAAATCGATTACTGACCAACGCTACACATTTACCGAAGTTTCAAGCGTCATCAGAAAAGGTAATTACAACAAGACTAATTCCGGACCTCAGTATCCAAATTCAGTTTGCCATTTCAGAGGAAATAAAAAAGCAAGTTAATGAAAATAGCTTCTTCTCAACAACTATTGATATTTGGACCTCTCTAAGTCGAGATTCTTTCATGTCAATAACTGCGCACTGGATTATAATTACAGTGGGTGGTAGCATAGATTCTGCTTTTTCTTCTTAGGGTCTGCAAGTTCTTCAGGATTGCGATGAAATAGCAAATCTCTTGATAAATCGTTTTGAGTTTGATTAAATAACACGGGAATTTTTCATGTGCCGGGCACACTCCACCTTTTTCACTTCAAATTAATCCAAGTCAAGTTCAATTTAATCAAAGTCAAGTTCAAATCCATCCATGTCAAGTTCAATTTAATCCAAGTCAAGTTCAAATTAATCCTAGTCAAGTTGAAATTAATCTAAATTAAGTTCAAACAAATTCAACCCTAAGTTGAGTCAAGAATTGACATAATCACTCGTTAATTTGAGCGTTTTTTGTGTTAACTATGTACTTACTGGACGTGATGAGCGAGACAATCGTTTTTCCTTTCAGCGAGGAATATCTAAAATTTACGCCGGTGTTACAATCTAAAAACAAGCTGTCGTAAAATGTGCCAAGCTTCCAGCATCAGGAGGCTAAGTGTGATTCAGATCTTTGAGCGGCGTAAAAGATATAAGTCAATTATAGAAACTTCGTATTATACTAATCAAAGTTGTTTTAAAATTCTACATTTATGGCAGTATGAATCCATTCAAATACTTATTTTAAAATGGTAATTTTATATAACTCATAGTAGTATCGAGGCTTTATTTACACTCATATAGAGATTAATATGCGTGAATTCCACTTTATCCCAAATATTTGAAAATATATCCCTTTATCCCAAATATTGTACCTTTGAACATAAATATTTGAATGGATGCATACTGTTATCGATTTAGAATTGTAAAACAATTTTAATATTTTATGTATAATACGAAATTTTTATTGTTGACTCCTATCTGTTACTCAGCTCAAAGATCTGAATCCCACTCTGCCTCCTGATGCTGGATACTTACCACATTTTACGACAGCTTGTTTTTATATTGCAGAAATTTTATGTATTCCTTGACGAAAGGAAAAACGTTTTTCTTGCTTATCACATCCAATAGATATATATTAGGTTGTCCTAAGGAATCGAAGTGAATCGGACACACTCCAGCACTTGTTGCCCTCGTTTCCTGTTGTGAGAAATTTAACCAGGAAAATTTTCAGCTTTATATCTCGTCTTTTACTGGTCGCGCATTTCATTCAATTTTCTGCTGGACGTCAGGTTGTGCAGGGGTCACTGCATGGTATAGCGTGCAGCGGTCAATGTTGTAAGGGCATTAGGTGAGCTCTATTTTACAATAACAAATATTTTTCTTGTTTCATGAACTGATTTCTTAGCTTACTGTTTCTATGCACCTTGTGCAATGTGCATACATTCCGCGTTCCCTTAACTCCATGCTAAATGGTGCGTTCATCCTTTCTCTTTTTGAACAACTTTGTCGTGGAAAAGGGAGGCTACAACTTTCTTATATAATAATAGTAATAATAATAATGCTTCCATAGGATAAACTGAGCTCGCGTATCGTGGATACTTGCGAATCAGACTTCTGTCACAATTTTCAAATTTCCGTTAGCTTGTTTGCTTTTTGCTTTTTCACCGGACTTGTTGCGGAAATTTAGCTTCCACTCATTTTATGGTGCCTTATAGAGTGAGTAGAGGTGTGAGTGGTGCCTTACGGTGCCACTCACCCTTCTACAGCAAGGCACAGCTCAACCCTCTACATCAAAGCACCACTCACCCCTCTACAGCAAGGCACCACTCACTCCTCTACAGCAAGGCTCCACTCACCCCTCTACAGCAAAGCACCACTCACCCCTCTACAGCGAGGCACCACTCACCCCTCTACAGCGAGGCACCACTCACCCCTCTACAGTAAGGCACCACTCACCCCTCTACAACAAGGCACCCCTCACCCCTCTACAGCGAGGCACCACTCACCCCTCTACAACAAGGCACCCCTCACCCCTCTACAGCGAGGCACCACTCACCCCTCTACAGCGAGGCACCACTCACCCCTCTACAGTGAGGCACCACTCACCCCTCTACAGCGAGGCACCACTCACCCCAAATACTTCTCACCTCTCTACAGCTAAAACTACAGCAAATACACTTTGTTTTCTGCAGGAAATCAGAAGACGATGCATCAGTTACATTACTGATAAAAATTTAGTTTTACTGAGACGTAATTGTTGATAAGGCAAAATATCTTGCCTTATGATGATTATATTATCAACATATTGTAAACGGAAATTTGATGGAGTTTATATTTATTTCCTTTCAATGGTATTTTATAACACTTTCAATAAATATCAAATTTCTACAGCCATTAGTTGTCGGACTATATGGAATAGAAGAAAACACCAGAATTTTATTATTTGATTATCTATTATCTCACAGGAGCTATAAAAAACGTTCGTTTTGCGCGACCATTAAATATTGCCCAATGTTCATGAAAATTTGGTGGAATCATTTTCTTTTGACGAGGAACCAGAGCAGCATGTGCTGGATTTGATACCATTACTTTGAATTTCTACCTATATATGCTTGGGACACCCTAATACATATTTACCGCAAAAAAGCTCAAATTACAGAGTAAATGTCAATTCTTAATTCAACTTAGAGTTGGATTAATTTGAATTTGACTTGGATGAAATTAAACTTCACCCAAATTAAATTGAACCTGGCTTGGATTACTTTGAGGTGAAAAAGGTGTAGTACAATACTAAAAGCCCCGGCCAAACCCCGGCTTAGGGCACTATTCTGCCGGGGCCGGGGCCGGGGTGTGCAAAACTTGTCGGGGTTGGCAGAGGACGGGGCCGGGGCCCCGGTCGGTCTGTACCTAAACTTCGTTGGCTTGTGATGGGAGAGGGTGGCAGAACTCGGCGATGAAAGCTCACACAACCCTCGTACGCGTGGCGTGCGCAAATGTGTCTTGTCGCCCCTATCTGGACTCGAAGAGAACCCTCACGTGTGTAGGCGCGCGCTGGAGACGCCAGGAAGTGTGATGGTTGAAACGTGGCCTCAATGCCCGCTGATGCCTCATCAAACAGTAGATCTGAGTTGAAGTCACGTGTTCTTTCCTTTTTCAGTACCAGATACAGTATGTCTGCGATATCCAGATATGTCTTTAGTCTCAGCTATCTGCCTCAAATTGTTATCCACGCATGAACCTAAATTGAGAAAATGACATTCTAAAATGAAATGGCATTCCAAAATGACCCTCAATTTAAATCGATTTTAAATTTTAAATACCTATATCGTTATGAATTTAATTCGTATGTACAAAATTTCAAAATCCAAAAACGCTTATTTGAAAAATGATATAAATTATAAATTGGAATGATTTTGAAATCGCTCTTAAAATTAATGTTTCTAGTCCTTATCCTACATCGTGCCCAATATTTTGACGAGGGAAGCATTTGTGATGCCAAAAACTGCCAAGTACTTCAAGGTGAATGTTAATTACAATTACAGCTGAGCGGAAATGTATTTTACGTTATCTCATATTATACGAGGAGTGTTCAAAAAGTATCGAACCTTATTTTTTCGCCGGCGTAAATCAGAAAAACGTGGGAGACTTTCTTCCATGTAGATGTAGAAGGGACACTCATCTGCAATTTTGAATATGTTCCCACCCACAGAAATAGTCAGTCGTTGGCAGTCAGCCAACGAGCGAAGTAGTGTAGTCAGCGATTGTCGGATATTATTTTTATAAAACGACAAAAAATTAGAGCAGCGATATTGAATCAATTTTTGTCAAAAGTTTGACAATACCCAAGCGAAAATCATTCTCAGAATTCAACAGGCTTTCGGGAACGATGCCATGAGGGATGGATACACATCAGCGAACAGTGAACCAAGTTCAGGTAGGCCCTCAAGTCAGAATGACATTGTCATTGAGGAAGTTTGGACTGTAGTATTGCAACACGCACCACAAGGCCTAACTATCACTAAGAAGTACAACTAGGAGGTCATTCGTCGCCTTCGTAATGCTGTGCGGCGGAAACGATCGGATCTGTTGACAGCAAAACTTGTAAGCTCAATCATTATAGCGCACTTAGCTATTCTGCGCATTAGATTCAGTCAGACTTTTATCGCCTAACACAATATTCCTGTGGTTCGTTTGTCTCCCTGCTCATCCTACATGGTTCCCTGTGACCTTTAGCTACTTCCCAAGCTAAAATTGTTGCTAAGAGGGCCCTAATTTGAGTCAAGAGAAGATATCGTGCAGAAAACGATGGCCCGGTTGCTCACCATTTAAACACTGCGTTCCCTAAGTGTTTCCAACAATGGCGGGGACGCTAGGAGAGGAGTGTGCAGTTACGAAGATAACTTTGACGGGGATTATTGTTTTGGATTTCCAAATCAATAAATATATCTTCGTCAATTAAATGCTCGATAACTTTTGAACATACCTTGTTAAATAATTTTCTCGTCGCCGTCAGTAATTTTGACGAAAACTTGCATGAGATTGACAAATTTCTACATATAACACTACTATGAAATGCAAAAGGCAAAACAGAAACCATGCATGCTTTTCATTAGGCATGAGAGTGTTGAAGATATGAAGCAATATGAGCCCGAAATGATTTCATACTTGATGCAAGAAAAATGGCCCTGACTTTTATCATCAAAGATACAATACTTCGCGTCGCTGTCGCGCATCACTCTCACGAACAAGCTTAAGAATTGGACTGAGCTCGAGGGAAGGCTTGTTTACAGCTTGCATATCAACGTCGAGCCAACCTGCCTGTCTAGCTATGAAGTACTCGCAAAGTTTGATTCCACGTTAGCCTATGAACATACATATATTGTCACAGTTTTAACGTCCAGTTGTGTAGAAAAATGTTGTAATTTACGGACATTGAATTCAGTTAACGAAGAAAATACATCGAATACATGCCCCATTAAATATATCAGTGTTGTGATCTTATCACAACGTAAGGATCTTCAGAACGAGGGACGCCTCTATATGTTCAGGATGATCCAAAGCAGCCGAGGAGAGACGTCGTGTGCTTCGGGAAACGGTTATCAGACTTCGCGAATCGTTCTAAGTAGTTATTCTTCTTCCCCTTTATATCTCCTCTACGTCGACTCCGAGATCGCGGAAGAAGCAAAGACATCAACGGACTGAAGGAGCTGCCGAATACCGACACAAGAGAGATTCTTCACTGTTATTTCTGTCATTATTCAATAGCCCATGTTAATTAGATCATTTGTGCGGTTAGCGAGAATTAATGTTTCCCTTTGCTTATATAATTCGATACGCTAAAGTCGTGCATAATCGCTTGATTGAGGAATAATCTGTATTTAGATTACAATGTAAGCTACCGCTTTGAGAAGGGCGTGACGCTGAACGACCGAGAGGGAAAGCTCCCAGCGCAAGAGGCAGTATGCCCGTGACCACCTCAAGAGAGAGTACTGTATCGCTCCTCGAGCGCCTGCCCTTTAGGGGCTAGGCTTTGCTTCTCCTTTGAAATGTGTACTACTAGTGATTCCGAATACCTGTTAAATAAAAGTAACTGATAAATGTCACGGCGCATACACACGATATAGCCATCTTCCGGAATCAATAATTAAGATAAGTCCACCTGTCATAAGCCCTTAGGTAACATCCTCATTGCCTCCCTTCTGGGCGTAGGATTATCGGTATTATGCCTTAAGCATTCATTTATATCGTCATGCCTTCAGCATACCTTACGTTTTGTCTTCAATATCAATCGAAGTGTAATTTAGTGCGTTAGACTTTCTTTACTTTAGAATGATAATCTTTTGTGGCGAGATTAGGGAATAAATGTCGATGTGCGATTGTGTATAATTTCCTGATGGTTAGGAAGATGAGTTATCATGATCTGTGGAGAGGTACTCCACGCTAGATACTCCACGCTACCAAATTTTATCAATTTCTACCATTCACATTAATTCGATACTTGCTCACTAATTAAACTTTTGGACATTGAAAAGTCCCACTTTATCTACGTTAACCTAAAATAAAAGAAAGTGATTAATAAATCACGCCCATCAAAAGAGAGCCATTTATACGAAAAAGATGAAAAGAGAATAAAAGAGTGATACAAGAGAAGGCTCCATGACATTTGGTGAGCAGCGGTAGTGGATTTTGATTCCTATTTTCTGAATAAGAGTTAAATTCCCTTACCCTCTTTCCTCCGAAACGCTCGCGCATACAAAAACAAAATAAATTAAATAAACCTCCAACAGATCTTGATAAATTCATCTCCACGTTAGGGTATTTGTATAATCTAATATTTCATGTATGTGTTTGATAAAATTCTAATTCATTTCTGTGAACTTATTATTGCTATGTGTTTATTTTGCTTTCTATTTCATTTCTGTGAGATCATTTACAGTGCATTTTATAATCCACCATTTACGTGTGAACTTTATTTTAATAACTAATTAAAATTTACTTCATGTAACAATCATTAGTAGGTGTGCATTGATTGTTACGTGTCAATTCTTTTAATATGTCAAATCGTTTGATTGTGAGGAATATGATAATATGAATTAACCTTCTGATCCAAGAGCATTCAATTACTAAAGGCCAATTTGACAACGTGAATCATTCAATTATTTACGATGCAGGATGACTGCACTCCAATGAATTATGTAAAATTATGATTTACCGTGTAAATTTCTCCAATTTACCATGTAACTCTCTTTCATGACTCTAAACGGACGCTATTTTATCATTTTGTTTGATTTGTACTGAACGTGCTATTCATTTTAAACCCTGAATCTCCGTATCACAAAAAAATTTACATTTATAAAATTAAACCATAAATTGAAATTTTCTTCTAATTCGGCTTATAAATGACCTTCATTAAATCATCTCCTTGAAGTTCAATCATATTTACACGAAAAGGAAATTCATTTTAGAAGTAAACTTATTTTTAGTCAGGAATTATTTACATGATTAAAAATTCAAATTCATATATATCGTAGATATTATGATGCTAAATCTATGGCAACCTTTTCATTCAGACGTCCGTGTGTAAATCACAATTTCAATGCGTTATTTTAACATGTATTTTAACCATATGATCATCATGAATGTTGCGTGATTGTGCGTGTTGAGATGGGAGAGAATTCTAAGACCAGCTAGTTGTGTGGTAGAGGGTAGTTCTCGAGTGCCCGGACTCATTTTGTTTCGTAAACAAACCTCTACTTCCCCCTCCATGTCTCCCCAACAGCCTGCGCGAGTTAGTTCTCCCTTCTACTTCAGTCACTCATTCTCTCAATTTTCCTCTCTAGTGTTCGTACCTCAACGGTATCATGAATTCTACCTTGCTCGACAGTTTTTTCTCGACGGTTATATTACGTCGCACTGAGAAACCTAGTGGATTACCTTGAACGTAGTATTGATAAATGTATAGTATTTCGTTAATGTTGTGGGTTTGATGATGTAACGTTTATCATTTTGCCTCACGTAACCAACTAATGAAATTATATGGTGACTTAAAAACTTTTCCTTAAATCTAACCTTATGAATGATTTAAATTAAATTCATCAAGTTATCTTATGAAATTCAATCATATTCTACTTTAACGGAATTCATCTAGAAGTGAAATTTCATTCAATTAGAAATGATTATGCGGAGAACGATTTATTTCGTTTGATTAGGGTGTCCATGTCTAATTCTAATTCCAATGTATTGTTTAACCATGTCATTGTAATGAACGTTTGCCTGAATGCTGAGGAGTGAGGGAAGAATGTGTGTTGGGGTGAGGCCGTGTGAGGGAAGTCGCGATGTGAAAGGGTGCGTTCAAGTTAGAGCCAACTCAACGTCCCTGTTGTTTCAAATCACCCCACATTCACCCCCCTTCTCTCTCCAATCCTCCGACCCTCGGCTTGCTCTCTTCTTCGCTCTCGTTCAAAGAAAGGGCCTAACTGTCATACGAACATGCTTTGCCTCGCGAGCTCGATACCAGACTTGGATACTCGCCGTCTTTTGATCACTACTTTATGCAGCAATTCTATTACACTGAATGACTTGATAATTTGGAACTTAGAATAAACTACTTAATGAATTAAAATTTGAGGTAGTATTATGAACATACGATAAATAGTAGCGTCAGTGTGTAATAATTTCATTCATTTAAAAATTTGAACTTGCTTCTCATATAAAAAAAAATTTTCGTTAACAAATCACGACCTAAAGGTATTGAGTCACGCTTTATGCACATAAAATGCTTCTCCGAAATCGGGTGATAGTGTAAAATGTCAGCGTCATGTGATTTAAATGATGAATTATCTCATCCGCAGGATAATGGAATTTGTAACCAATTTAAAATTCGATCATGATGAAAACACCCTTGATGTTAATCTAATCGCAGAAGTTCTTCGTCATATGACACACTCAACGTGAATGTAATACTAGGGAAATTCTGTTTTTCCTCTCTACGAAATGTTTTAGAGTTAACGTCATGAGCAAACAGTGGAAGTACCGAAATAGGTTTAAGCTCAATGTATGTCCTGTTTGTAAGCACAGAAGGGTGGTATGAGACGAGATGTTTGGGCTTATGTCTGCAGGTGATGGTGGCTTGTCGGGGAATGAATGAAATTCACAAGAACGATGAATAACAATAACGGTAATTTCAGCTGATGCCGTGGGCTCTGCGAGCGGACGGAGTGGACTGGTGCGTCTTCGATACCAGCCCCACTCCCTACCTAGATGCCTGAGCCGCCACACTCGCGACAGGTGTCGCGTTCATGTGGTCCGCGCTAAGTGTCGACATGGCTCGGACGTGGACGTGGCAGCGGCGACGCAACAACGGGGCATTGGCGGCAACAACAACAACCACACTCCGACGAGCTCAACGCACGAGCGCGGAGAAAACGTCGTAGAAAATGGTCCGCTCAGACGCTGCTCGGCAATACTTCAGCGACAAGAACAGTCTAAGCTCAACGCACGACCTCGAGGAAAACGACGAAAGAAAACCGTCCGCCAGTTGACTGGGTCAACTACTTTGAAATTTTCTGGGAGGATATTTCGAATCACGGAACCTGAGTGGAGATAACATCGGCAAGAAGAAGAGGGAAACTCGACTACGACGAAGCTCCGGGATATACCAGCGCATCATGAACAACGAAATGAACTACAACTACAAAGATTTTGATGATCTTCTTGCGACATCGACGTGACTTCATGGCTGTTAAAAGAAGTCTTCAGGACTCAAAAATAACCCCATCGCGAAGGAGATCGTGTATGATAAGGCGCGGTTAAAATGACTTTCTTGAACACAGGCATTGCGAGGATGTCTATCCTTCCACATAATTGGATGCTGCTGAAGTATGATCACGGCGACCGAGACTTTAATTGTCCCGTGTCCTTAATGAAATTTTTATTTCATTGAATATCTTCTAGAGGTATTCTGCGAGCTGAGGAAGCCTTCACCATTTTCTGCGGGGAACAACGTTTGCCAAAAACGGACGGAGGACTTGGTCATGTCTGGAGGTTTCAAATCAGAGTTCGACAGAAGAACAAACTCAGTAATCGCTGCCGTAAAATCATCACAGCTGGATTGCGTGGATATTAAAAAAAGAAAGGATCCGACTTATCAACGTTTTCCTCTACCACGGCACGCAAAAGCTGTAGAGAAAGTCAACGATAAGGAGATCGTCTTCATCGCCAACAAGGGGAGATTTTGTAGTGATCTTATCACAACGTAAGGATCTTCAGAACGAGGGACGCCTCTATATGTTCAGGATGATCCAAAGCAGCCGAGGAGAGACGTCGTGTGCTTCGGGAAACGGTTATCAGACTTCGCGAATCGTTCTAAGTAGTTATTCTTCTTCCCCTTTATATCTCCTCTACGTCGACTCCGAGATCGCGGAAGAAGCAAAGACATCAACGGACTGAAGGAGCTGCCGAATACCGACACAAGAGAGATTCTTCACTGTTATTTCTGTCATTATTCAATAGCCCATGTTAATTAGATCATTTGTGCGGTTAGCGAGAATTAATGTTTCCCTTTGCTTATATAATTCGATACGCTAAAGTCGTGCATAATCGCTTGATTGAGGAATAATCTGTATTTAGATTACAATGTAAGCTACCGCTTTGAGAAGGGCGTGACGCTGAACGACCGAGAGGGAAAGCTCCCAGCGCAAGAGGCAGTATGCCCGTGACCACCTCAAGAGAGAGTACTGTATCGCTCCTCGAGCGCCTGCCCTTTAGGGGCTAGGCTTTGCTTCTCCTTTGAAATGTGTACTACTAGTGATTCCGAATACCTGTTAAATAAAAGTAACTGATAAATGTCACGGCGCATACACACGATATAGCCATCTTCCGGAATCAATAATTAAGATAAGTCCACCTGTCATAAGCCCTTAGGTAACATCCTCATTGCCTCCCTTCTGGGCGTAGGATTATCGGTATTATGCCTTAAGCATTCATTTATATCGTCATGCCTTCAGCATACCTTACGTTTTGTCTTCAATATCAATCGAAGTGTAATTTAGTGCGTTAGACTTTCTTTACTTTAGAATGATAATCTTTTGTGGCGAGATTAGGGAATAAATGTCGATGTGCGATTGTGTATAATTTCCTGATGGTTAGGAAGATGAGTTATCATGATCTGTGGAGAGGTACTCCACGCTAGATACTCCACGCTACCAAATTTTATCAATTTCTACCATTCACATTAATTCGATACTTGCTCACTAATTAAACTTTTGGACATTGAAAAGTCCCACTTTATCTACGTTAACCTAAAATAAAAGAAAGTGATTAATAAATCACGCCCATCAAAAGAGAGCCATTTATACGAAAAAGATGAAAAGAGAATAAAAGAGTGATACAAGAGAAGGCTCCATGACATCAGTAACATCGAAATATTCCATAGCACATTAATGTAATGGAAATCCTTCAGGTGGAATGTTTGTTTAGGAGAGAGAGAGAAAAAAGAGATGAGAAGGCTAGATGTTTTCGTTATTTTTAATCATTGATAATATACAAGTTATTTTAAATTTTATTTGGCAACTTTGAATTAAGCCAAAATCTTTTGTATCTTTACGTTACATCAAATTCACATCCAACCCCATGCATCACCAGTTGTTAGTGTCCCCTTTTTGAGGCGTTTTTCATGTAACCGCTGTAGTTTGTGTTCATATTTTTGTTATTTTGATCCTAACTTCTCACCACCAATTGTGAGGGTCCGTTTTCATGTTGTTTTTTCGATTTTACCTCTAGGTCCTCTAAAGTTAGAAACCATATTTTCTAGATTATTCTGTCGCAGAGCTGCAGCAATTTGTGTTGTGATCCTAGGTTGTAGTTCATACATATTTCGTTTTAATCGTACTGTTGCGACATTACTCGTTACAACTTAAGACGTAAGACGGAAATTTTCTATATCCTAGTTGTCAAATCAGTCATGAGATACTTTCATTCTCGCAATAATGAGTTAATTTCATTTCATTGCAATATTTAGTTTACTGCTACCAACATATATATCTGTAGCAGGGTGATGCAAAATAGGGGAAAACAAAAATTGTCCAATAAATTACTGAGATACCAACTCCAATCAATCTATTTGATTTAAAAACAATCCTATAAATATTTCAGGTCCAAATTTTACCATGTAAAGGCCGCTCTCGCCATATGAAAATTTGCTGATTTCAAAACACCAAGAAGCTACAGCAATTGTCCTGTTACATTTTTCAAGGGGAAATTCCCCAGTATGCCCTGTTTATAGTAATTACTTATAATATGGACTCGATTTGATACGTATTGAGATCGAATTTCACAGATGAGTCATAGATTTGATGGTTTTCTTCTTTTTGCCCGATAGTTTTTTCGGTAATTCAATACGACTTACATCAAATGTAGCGTATGCTGTTCATTATTCGTAATTAATTACTTTGTTGTAATCTTCCATCAATTTGACGGCTCTTTCAGCAATGTCATTGATCCTATTCATGTGATTGACCACATTCTTTGCAATCCAAAATTTCTTTCTCTAAGGCCGACCTTCCACTAAGTTCCTAAAAAATGACGAAAATAATCCTAAATATTGACGAAAGACATAGTGATTGCAATAAAAAATCTTCAAGCTGCTTCTGGTTAATGATTTCAATATCTATTTGTGTCTTAGGAGGATCTGGATATGCTGGTATTGTGAGAGCCTCTTTCATTTCATTTTTAGTATCATGGCTGATTTTATCCTCAGAGGCTGCCTGAGCAAATAAATTCTTTTGAGAGATACCATAAATCATTCTTGAATTTGTGTGAAATAGTTTTTGCTAGAACGTCACTCTTAATTTTGTTATTATGAAGTCTCTTGAGCAAACAAAGATAATTACGAGGGACATTGACAGCACTGAGAGTTGAGAATCAATATGTGATGTAAACTGAAACAGAAAAACAGCTGATGTCTGTCAGATTCTTCACTTCTTTTTCTATAATTTTGAAGTATTTTTTGAACATGAAGATTTTTCTTGAATTCAAGAGTTTACCCATCCAACATCTTCTATATATATATAATATATGTATATATATATATATATATATATCAATAGCTCAAAGTCATATTACCCCCAGAAACAATTACTGAGTCTGGTTAAGCGGGCTCTCCGTCCACGCATAGGTTTTTTTTCAAACGAAATAAATGTACAGGGAGCACATGGAATCGAACTCGTGACTTATAAGTTACCGCGCCAGCACGCTACCGACTGCGCCACCAATCACCCTAAAGGAGATCGATGCACAACGAAAGCAATGCATGGCACGGCGAAAGCGGGCTCTTCCGTCCACGCATATAATTTTCCCTTATGTATCAATAGCTCAAAGTCATATTACCCCCAGAAACAATTACTGAGTCTGGTTAAGCGGGCTCTCCGTCCACGCATAGGTTTTTTTCAAACGAAATAAATGTACAGGGAGCTCATGGAATCGAACTCGTGACTTATAAGTTACCGCGCCAGCACGCTACCGACTACATTTACATTTATTTCGTTTGAAAAAAAACCTATGCGTGGACGGAGAGCCCGCTTAACCAGACTCAGTAATTGTTTCTGGGGGTAATATGACTTTGAGCTATTGATACATAAGGGAAAATTATATGCGTGGACGGAAGAGCCCGCTTTCGCCGTGCCATGCATTGCTTTCGTTGTGCATCGATCACCTTTAGGGTGATTGGTGGCGCAGTCGGTAGCGTGCTGGCGCGGTAACTTATAAGTCACGAGTTCGATTCCATGAGCTCCCTGTACATTTATTTCGTTTGAAAAAAAAACCTATGCGTGGACGGAGAGCCCGCTTAACCAGACTCAGTAATTGTTTCTGGGGGTAATATGACTTTGAGCTATTGATACATAAGGGAAAATTATATGCGTGGACGGAAGAGCCCGCTTTCGCCGTGCCATGCATTGCTTTCGTTGTGCATCGATCACCTTTAGGGTGATTGGTGGCGCAGTCGGTAGCGTGCTGGCGCGGTAACTTATAAGTCACGAGTTCGATTCCATGAGCTCCCTGTACATTTATTTCGTTTGAAAAAAAACCTATGCGTGGACGGAGAGCCCGCTTAACCTGACTCAGTAATTGTTTCTGGGGGTAATATGACTTTGAGCTATTGATACATAAGGGAAAATTATATGCGTGGACGGAAGAGCCCGCTTTCGCCGTGCCATGCATTGCTTTCGTTGTGCATCGATCACCTTTAGGGTGATTGGTGGCGCAGTCGGTAGCGTGCTGGCGCGGTAACTTATAAGTCACGAGTTCGATTCCATGAGCTCCCTGTACATTTATATATATATATATATATATATATATATATATATATATATATATATATGCACCAGGTTTCTTGAATTTTATTCTAGTTTATTAGAGTACCTCGTAACAAGATTATTGTGAGTTCCAAAAGCTTTCTCTAGGCTGTTAGTTTATTTGTGTTGCTGTAAAAGCAACTAAATCTCCAGTTTCATATTTTGGGTATATTCGCAATTGATCAGATATAGTTAAATCAAGCATATTCCAGTTTGTTTTATTCGGTTGAATAACGTGTGTCTGGTCTTACAAATGGCTGTAAAATAGGCGACTTCGGAAATATGGTGGCCTGCGTTTGTTGCTGTTGTATCAAAACACATTGCTTCCACATGACCTGTTCAATTCCAATTAGAAATGGCAAAATTCACGTCATCTGCAGTATCTTTGTCAGTTCCATGGCCTATTTTTGGCACTCCAGGGAGTTGGTTTCTTCCATTCCCAGATATTAGAACTGGCAAACGGTTAATTACTTCGTTTCCAGTAATGTCTTCCGCAAGTTTGCTAACCCGGTGAACGATCAAGGTTTGTCAGTTTAAAAATTTTTAGTGAGATTTTTATTCATATTTTCTTTTTCTTTCGATCTTGCTCTTCGGATCGTTGAGTAGCTTATGCCGCAATCCTCTGAATCTATTCCTAAGTTGGCTATTATAGGCATAAGGGTTAGGAGTAGCAGGCTGATCGATCGATGATTTTTGACCCATACTAGATTGTCAATCAAAACTTTCTTCTTCTTTCTTGACGGACCTTATTTTGATGCTGAGGGTTGTGCCAGATCTACCTCTTACATTTCAATTGCTGTACCATTTTGTTAACTTGTACCGCTGCTGCTGCTGCTGGTTGAAACTATTTCAATAAACGAACTTGATTGTCGAATTCGTAATTAATTAGCTTTTTCTTGGAGCATTAAATGTTTTGTATCTTCTCCCGTTCTTTCCCCTTTTTCGACAATATTACATTTCTGGGTCGTTGGTACTGCTGAGTTTGTCATACTCCTTGCACATAATTAACAGGGGAACTTAATGACTCTCTTACAGTTTCCATCTAGTTACGTCTGTGATCCATGAATAAAGTAAATAAAATGAAGATTTGAGAGCAACTTACTTTGATGTAATGTATCTATTTGCTGGTGAATCAACCAGATATCAGTTGGGCTGTTGATAATTTGATACAATGTTGCCAGAATAATTGAACGATATTTAGACGGAGCTTGACGCGCTATGCCTCCCTCGGCTACTGCTACACACACAAAGTTCAGTTGTAATATAACACCACTGACTGACGTGACGTCTGGGGCTGTTTCAATGCTCAGTAGACTGTTATTTTCTCCGAACGTCATAAAGTTAGCTATGGTTTTAGCTTAAATCAAAATGTTATTTTAACGTTCACTTCGCTCTACTGCATGGTCTACCCTGAAGCGGAAATGAAAATAAAAAATTAATTCTGATATTTACTTGAGATTTTCCATTATTTTTACCATTTTCAAAATCCGGGCTCGACCTTTCAAAAATATTATTTTTTGTGGTATAGAAAATCCTACTAAGAGGTACATCAAGAAAAGTCAAGAAATCTGTGATAGATGAGTTCATTGTATCATACGAACCAATACTCGCATTTATAATTCGAATGTATACATATGCTTATGGCTTCTTCATATATATTTGTATACATATACTTTACCTAGAATGTATCAATTGCCGTTCTCTCTGAAAATAAGTCAGATGACTTCTGAATCTCAATAACTGTCTGTAGGCACGAAATTTTGAACCCGCAACCTGACTGAGTTAACAACATATATAACTATCATTGAAAGGAATAGTTAACGTACATAGCTATATATATAGAGCTCATGTATATGCATATCATGTATATATTTATGTATATACATATATATACATAGCTATAGATATGTATATATCTAAATAAATACTTAAAAAAACTTCCAATGATAATAATCGTTAGTTATGACTAGAGCCCAGCTCTTGCGGCACGAAAATCGTGGCATTTTTGGCTGTTTAGATTGGCAAGTATGGCATTTATGGCAGAAGCTTTGCTCACTTTTGCGGGAATCCCAAATTAATAAAGATGCCTGCCAGTGGATGGAACACCCTACAGATAATTATCGGCTTACTTTCTAAGAAACGGATAATCCCAAAATGCAACAGTTGGCGTTTTTTATCAATTCAACATCACATCAGTTTACAGAAATAAAGAAAACAGTTGAATACTATACCTTAATTCCCATAATAACAATGATAAATAAAACACTCACACTGAAACACACGAGTAGATAAACATCAACAATCACCTATGGCTCATTACAAGCAATAACTAACATTTTTCTTATGTTATCCATTTTCAGACTGAGTCTACAATCAGAAAGTAATAATTTTTGTTTGGAGAATGAGCGCTCAACTTCGACAGAAGTTACAGGAGCACATTTGAATGCTGAAATCTCGCTAGGGGTTAATTGGAGAGTTCTCCTGCACTATTCCCTTTGAGTACATTCCGAATCGTCTTCATAGCATGTAGGCCATGGTTTGCTTGAATGACACGTTTGCATTTATTTTTGATTGCATTGTTTTTCACATATAGAGGTTTCATCGAATTATCGACAGTATTTTCAAACCAATCAAGCGTTTCGATAAATAAAGAATTCCTACTTTCTAATGTGGTGATAACACTGGGTAAACTGGCAGAGTAGGAGGTGATGAACGCAAGGTCGTTTAACAAAGCTGGTAAGTCAATGAGCTCTTCAACGGTCTTGATAGATGATGCACCTTCACTACGCAACTCATCGAGCACACTCCTCGAACGGTCAAAATTTGAGGCATAGTATAAAGCAGCACTAAGCCATGTGTCCCACAGTGCGAGGATTGGCTAAGGGGGTATCGGAAGTCCAGGAGCTTTTTCAAGGAATAAATTAATCCGAGAAGGGGCCTTTACAAATACCTTCTGACAATTGGAAATTAGCTTGTTGACATCAAGAAACTTGGAGCGAATTTCTTCAGCTATGTGATGAAGGACATACGCTAAACAGGTCAAATGAATCAACATTGGATAGAGAACCTCGAGACCAGCGGCAGCCTTCTTCATGTAGGGAGCTGCATGGGTAACTAGGAGAACGTTGTCAAATTTAAATTTGTCCGGCCACAGCATGCTAAGAGAGGCTGTAAAAGTTTGCGCATTGGTAGTGCTATTTGTTGTTGTTAGTTTGTCTGAGGATAGTAGACAGAATCTGTTTTCACTCTCGGTATCCAAGACACCTACAATGACATCGGCTATCTGGCGTCCGGTGGTATCTGTAATTTCATCAATAGAGACCCGGATCTTTCCGTCTCAAACATTTTCTCTAATTCTACTGATGGTGGTATCATAGTAAGCTTCAACGTACTATTTCCTTTACGTATATTTTCTTAGAATGTTTTCAATTGTACTTTTCATCAGAAACGTTTTCACGAACGGATTTTCCAGTTTTCAGAGAGGGATGTTGGCGCCCCCATATGCTTTGCAAAGGTCTAATGAAAAAGTTGAAGTATTCCCTGAAGTAGATGGCTCAGCCAAACTATCGTTCTCCTGCAGAACGGAAGAAGCACGCGCCACCGCTATCTTGTGCTTTGCACGATTGTAGTGCATCGTAACAAAGCACCTCTTGCCGGATTTCGCAGTTGTTTTGCACGGCTTGCAAAAAAGGGGAGTGCCATCTGTTGAAGAGACGTCGTTACCAAATTCCGTGACGAATTTGTTAAGCTTGTCAGTCTGGCACGTCTTAATCTAAGGCATGATGAATGTTAACAAAGCGGTGCGTTGATAAAATGACAGAAGTCTGATGCGCGTTATTGTTCGAACTAATCGGCTGCTTCTAAGTTCTAGCCAATAAATTTTCAAAACAGATCTTGTCAGTCGCAGTGTTAATTTTAAATAGTTCTCAGCCTACAAAAATTTTAAAAAGGGTATAAAACAATATATTTATATAAATGTCAGAATAAACATAGCTGCAGTGAAAGCTTTGAATATTTAAAATTAAATCGAAATTTATCTATAAAATCCTGCTACCTAGCTTAAAATGACGTAATTTACTATTTTTTTGCGGAATAAATACACAGGATTGGCACAGTGACAACAAAATCGACATATTCTTAAGGTGCCATAAATACCTTAAGAATATGAATAACCATTCATTAAAGTGCCACATTTAGGGGGCAACTACGGTGTTTATGGCAATGCCACAAATATCAGGCATCTTAGGCATTTATAACGCTTATGGCAAATATGTTGTTGTGCCACTAAATCTGGGCTCTAGTAATGATAAATGTTGTTAACTTATCTTGTTGTGGGTTCAAAATTTTATGCCTACAAACAGTTAATAAAATTTAGAACAGTCATCTCACTTATTTTCAGGGAAAACGGGAATTGATACACTCAAGGTAAAGTTTAGTGTTTACTACAAGAAATTCAATATGATGAACATGACGTTTTTCAGTTGATGTTACGCGTTTTCCTTCACGCTACGATCAGGAAGAAATACAATTCATTGCAGCACAGTAAACTGAAATAAAAGAGAACACTCATCTTTTGGAAAGTGGCCGCAGACGTACATCACATCTCATTCCATTCCACTACATTCCATGACATATTATGCCATTCCATTCCATGCCACTTCATTCCATTCATGCCATTCCCTTCCATTTCGTGCTATTCCTTACCATTTTATTCCAAAAAATAACCGTTTATTTAAACGGAAGTGAAGGATAAAAAAAACATGGCACATTCTGAGGTGACTTCAATGGTTTCTTATTCCAACCAAGTGCGAAGATGTCATCTCTAACAGTGACTGTCGATGCCAGTGTTTTATAATTAACGCGAAGTAACAACAGGTATCAGTGGTCTAGCCGAACCCATTTTACGCCTGGTTCAGAGAGAAAAATGTAGCTATCTTCATTTTTTTCTCATGCCAAAAAAAAAAAACCAATTTGCTGAGGGTTCAAGCGGACGATTTTTCACAAGGAGGCTAATCTCTATTACTGTTATGCCATTAATTGTGCTTGAAACTAGTCCCTTTTGATGATAAATGGTGACGTTTGATGCCTTTTGGTTATTTCACGCTATATTTTACTACAGTATCTGCCAAATTCATGCTATAATCTATAAATAAACAAGATTCCTCTGTTTTTCTCACTATCTTAGGAAACTTTATGCTTCTTATCATACCCATGGCTGATTATCCCTTTAACAGACTAACCAATGCGCAATTTTGATGTCGGATACTCATGATGGCGTTTTGCTCGAAAGTTTAATGTTTTTAATGTACATCTATGACAAGAGAGATGTTCCTGCCCACCATAGCTTTTATTCTTTGTCACAGAAATCATTAAAAAATTCAAGAAAATCGCTAAATTAACGCAACATTCACACAGAAAAGTAGTGTTTATAAATGGTTGGTTGAGACTGATACTGAACTTAGTTCTATATTTCAACAAATTTGTCGTACATCATTCTCTAATGAAATCAAAACAGCAGATAATTTAAAACGACCACAAATTGTTAACATTTTCCATGTTCTGTACACCTTTGTACAGTCTTATAAAAATACTGATGTTGAGAGCCTGCGTAATAATATGAATAGTCAAGGTTAAAAAAACTCAAGCGGCGCAAACTTGACCTCAAAATGGCGCGAGTTCTGCAGCTTTGAACATGTGCGCTAAGTCTCTATACTCTCCTCCGCTCTTCTAGAAGGGCATCAGAAAGCCAGCATACTTCACGGACGGGTTCTAAAATTCCCGAGCAAGTGAACTGAAAAACGATCTTTTGCCTACGGAGCGAGGACAACAAAGTTCGGTCAACAGGGGAACTTTGGCGTGAACTTTGAGAGAAGGCTTAAAAAATCCCTGAGGAGGCAGTGATACTGCCTAATAGGCTTCCACGGGCGCCACAACAGAGAGCCTTTTGACGGCGCATTATTTTCAAGCTAAAAGTTTTTGGGCCAAAAATCGTGAGTAGTTTTTGGAATGAACGCGTAGGCTATTATCGTAAATGCCTTTTACTATTGGGAGCTTTTGAAATATTTGTTTGGGCCTACTCCAGAGTCCTTTGATTATGATCAATGATTAGAACTCTCACGACAGAGACCTAAAAAGATGAAAAGTTGAATAATTTAACCAATTTATTTCCGCTAGCAACGCATCAATAAGAGTAAAATCATTACTGAGAACTATTACAATGAACAGGTGGAAATACAGAGAACTACTTGTCGGCTGACTAAGTTCAATCACTTCCATAGGGCATCTTATGGAAACCTTGATCTACGTTTACAATTTTATTTGGCCTAGAATACTTGACAAAACCAACTGATATAATTTCACTTTGATCTATCGTACAGAGAGAAGACAGCTATTTCTTAACAGCTTGTTTCATCAATACCCAGATAAGAAATGACATTGAAGAATCTTTTCGAACACATGGTAGCTACCAGCTTTTTCTCGGATGTAAAAATTTTGTTTCTAAGAGTAAGAAAATTTGAGTTTACTTTGGCTTATATTTTATTGATTGTGTTTTCGAATTTGTGAACATGCAGAAATATATTGTTTAAGAAGTGTATTGCCTTCATCATTCAAAGTTTTGCATACAAAAAGTACACGGGAAAATTTGACCGGCGTCTGAGAGCTCAAGTGTTTCTAGGTATTTGAATGAATCATTGGTATGGGCATTGCACCGAAGTTTTTATTGCTCCCTTGTCATGTTATCTATTAAATATTGTAGCAATGGCTGAACTAATATTCTATTAGTATTTTAAGTATTTTAAAAGCTACTTCAAATCATTTTTAAAAATTCTAATCGATTTACATAGCACTAATATAAAAGATGTTCTTTTGAAAGTAAAATTCTTATCATTGATAGTTCTTATGAATTCGGATCCGTTAGTTTTCTTTATCGGCTCATCACTGATTTTGAAGAGTAGAATAATATATGTACAGTTGTATCGTTAGATGTATTATATTTATATATATATATATATTTAGGTTGGATGCTTTACCGTCCATTATAGAAAAATGATTTTTATTTGAAGAGTACGCTTTTATAATATAAAAGCAAAGAAAACAATTCGTGAGCAAGAACAATTGTCAATAGCGCTCTTTGGAGCTCTTTGCTTTTATATTAAAGTTTGTGCTAAGAATGGTTGACGACAGAGAAAGCACTATTGTCAACAAAAATATGAATTTAAGGAATGAATTATATTCACCAATATCGTAGAGGAATACCAAGAATAGCAAACGTCCCAAAACTGTTTCTTGTAAAATACAATAACTAATTTGAACAAGTTCTGATTGGGAGTTCATTATCACAAGTTGTTTACGATCCGTCACGTATGATTTTTCAATATTGAAAGGATTCATTTGGTATCTATTAGCAACTCATCTAACGCCGTATCATTGGAGCTTCGAAAGTAATGTGCTGTCACCAACACAGTCAAATGTTCTGGGAAAGTTGAGAAACACAAAGAAAAACATATTTTTCGTTAGAATTCTGGTTAAAATATTATAGATGATTCGAAATGGCTTACGTTGTAGGTTGTTTAGGTTGGATACCTTATCGTTCATCATAGAAAAACGATTTTTATTCGAAGATTACGCCTTCTTATAAACATTTTTTTTCGAATATTTTACTAGTAATAGTCAAGAAAAATCTGGTCTTTCATTGTTAAATTGGTACTGCCGCCATTTTGGTAAATGGGGTCTCTTAAGTAATTTTAAGTAATTGGGGACAATTCCTATAAAAGAGGAATGATTAATTAAGCCTGAGAGGATCAAAGGTATCAGATGAGCTATGTATTTTAGCACTGATACTGAAAACGGTTTCCAACGAACTCAAATAGTTTTCAATTTTTTATACAGCCAAGAAGATCTAAGTCTTTAATTTATATGAAAAATGAATGTTATATTATTTTCTTAAACAATTGCGACGTCACTTTACGACCAAAGATGTGTGTATTAGATGAAGAAATTATGCACAAAACAAATATGAAAACGAAAATAAATTATTTGGCAATCAAATTTGTCCAATTAGGAAATGTGAAACAGGCATGGTGTGGGCTCAATTTTGTTCATAAGCGAGAAAATAATGTAAACAAAAAATTTAAATCTATTATTTATAGGAATAAATTTTTTCCCATTGAAAATCATTGCAAATATTTTAAAATATGTTCCTCTCAACAAAGGAATAAATAGAGCTGATAATGCCACAACTGATTTTACTCATCTCTCAAACTACGTAAAGACTTGGACGTTTTTTAACACTTAAAAAGATGTTTTGAGTTATCCATGCTTTTGTTTATTTCCTAGTGTGATTGTGCGAATGTAGACGAGCAACATTGATTACATGCATGTATGAATATATGAGTTATGTGTAAGATTAAAAATAGTATTAGAGAAAGTCAACGTTGTGTTGTCAAGGTCTGTTGCATCAATATCTTGTTCTTCCGTGTTATTCAAGAGGTGAGACCTGCTAGCGTATTAGGAATTTTCCTTAAATTTTACAACACTCCCGCCTAAATATGGGATGTTTTAACCAGCTCGGAGACTCAAATGTTAAATATTTTCATTTTGAAAGTAGAAGTATCCCAAAATGCTGAGATAAATCACGATTCAGGTTACCATTAAGAATAGTAATCTGTCATTTTTGTTAAGGATGTATATAATATAGAAGCGTGACAGAGCCTGACGATGTGCGTACGTGTAGGCTTACTGATTTTAGGATCTAAGTATTTATTTTAAACAATTTTAAACAATTTTTAAACAATTTACCACAGGAGATACAGAGGTAGAATGTTTCTTAAGTCTAGTACAATGGTCAAATTTGAATATAGCTACCTTTGGGCCCGAATAAGTTCAGCGACTCCATGGGGCATCCTACCATCAACGTTATTCTAAGGTGTACAATAATTTTTAACCTAAATCACTTAACCTAGTTTCGCATTTGACTGATCAGTGAAATAATTTACTCGATATCAGTTTTTTCATTTTACAATATAGGTTATATGGACTATATCTAACAGTATATTCGATAAAAGATTTAACAGCAGAGCTGAAGATCGGCGATATTCCCCATGACAAATTACATTATTGGAAACAGTCATGAAGGAGACAAGATTTGACTTGGTGATCGTACACGACTAGTATTCCGATAGGATGTGAGACTCAAGATTTCTTTTGAATACCTTTTAAGAATTACTATCACGGATCTCCGCAGGTATTGAGTTCCAAGTTTTAGTTCCAAATAAGAGGATACTGTGTTGCGACAGGGCCTTTGAATAATAAGGAAGCATGAATTTACTTCTATTTCGGGTTAAATGGTCGTGATGACTAGTTTTCGCAGTTAATAATTGTTTGAGGTTATTGTCGCCATCATCTGTCAATGTTTTTTAAATGAAATTGCAAATGGAGATTTTGTAGAGATTCGAAAGCTTAAGTATTTGTAAATTTTGAATGAATCATTTGTGTGAGCATTATATTCCAGATTCTTTACCGCTCTGATGGCTCTTGTTTGCAGAGTAAAAATTAAATTGGTTTTATTTTATCAGTTCCGTGCCATGCTTCTATTCCGTATTGCAAGTATTGTGAAATGAGCGTTCGGTAGAGCATTCGTAAAGCTGTTTCAGGCAGGTAATTTTTAACACTATTCAGGATTTCGATGGATTTTGATAATTTAGAACTAATATGAGCGATGTGTTCTTTAAAAGGTCAGATGTTCATCTATTATGATGCCCAGAAACTTGCATGAGTTGGTTTCTTCGATTTCACCTTCATCAATTTTTATGCGTGGGAGAGATATATTTTACTTGTATGAGAATGTAATATATTTTGTTTTATCGATGTTGAGGCTTATTTTATTAGCTTTAAGCCACAATGAAACCTTATGAAGTTCATTATTTATACATACATACATATACCGGGCTTATCCTCCCCATGGGAGGGTAGCCGGCAGCAGGCCACAATCACCACACTTAGTCACTAGGAGGCGAGAGAGGCAGCACTGGCCGCACCTGAACTGCCAGGATCAGCAGCAGCCCAGCACAACCACCTTCCACAGTCAGGCCCGACAGCAACAGCTGGTTTACCCCGACCGCTTCATTGAGTGCAGCCCCTTCCCCGCACATGACAGGTCAACCCCATCACACGCGGGCAGCTTCCAGTAACGCGTCAAAAATAAAATTACCTCCTTATACACTGCCCCCACTCACTTCTGTCCGCAGCCATCCCTCTCGCCACGTCCACAGTCAGACCCCTCTCATACAGAGCACGTCGCACCCCATCCATCCAACTCATCCGTGGTCTACCTCGCGCTCGAAGACCACTCACTTCCGACATATATATCTTTTTCACCAGCTGCTCAACATTCATTCTTTCTACATGCCCAAACCATCCAAGCACTCTTCCATCCACTCGCCTGCTCAACTTTTTGAAAACACCCGTCTGCTCCCTAACCAACTCATTCCTGATCCTATCTCTTCTAGTTACTCCATACATGCTCCTCAAACACTTCATCTCAAACACATCCAACTTCCTCCTCTCAGCTGCTCTCAACCCCCAGGACTCTGCTCCATACAACAAAACTGGCACAATCAAACTTTCATACTTTATGATACCCTTTATTTATACATTATTTATACTTTCCACAATCTTAGCGGGATTTTGGTTCGGAAGGACCGCAGTAAGCGTACTGTCATCGGCGGCAAAAAGTATAAATTTGAAGAATGATGTAGATTTTATAATATCATTGATAAAAATCAGAAACAGGAGAGGCCCAAGAACAGATCCTTGTGGAACTCCATGGCTAATTGTCTGTGGGTTTGATTTTGCGTCGTCAATGACAACATATTGCTTCCGATTTGTTAGGTATGATCTGAACCAATCATGGGCAATCCCTCGAATGCCATAACAGTGTAGTTTCGAGAGTAATATGTTATGGTCCACACAATCGAATGCTTTTCGAAAGTCAAGAAATACGGAGAAAACAAGCTTTCCTTCATCGATATTAGAGTAAAGGTACTGTAAATTATTTAATACAGCTTGTGTCGTTGATTTTTTGGAACGAAAACCGCATTGTCTGTCGTAGAGAAAAGATTTTTGTTCAATATACGAATACACTTTTTTATACACAATGTTTTCAAATATTTAGCTAATAATTGACAAAACAGAGATAGGTCTCTTATTATTAATGCAATTTTTATCACTAGTTTTAAACATAGGGGTCACTCTTTCAGTTTTGAGAGAGTTGGGGAAGATACCTTGAGAAAGTGAATGGTTGATAATATTAGATATGCACGGTGCTATTATATCAGCTATAGCCTTAAGAACTTTAGCTGAGAATGTATTTAATCCATCTGATTTATTTTTCAAGTTGTTTATGCTCGTAATTATATCGGAGGGATTAGTTGGCGTGAAAAAGAAAGAGTTGTGTTCACGGACATGGTCCATGTATTAATTGCAAGTGGTCTGTAGGTTCACTAACGACACTATCGGCTAAATTTTTCCCTATATTTATAAAAAAGTTGTTAAACCCTGTTGCAATATCTTGTTTATCGCGATATTTTACATTATCGTGAACGATGGATTCAATTGATTTTGTAGCATTGTTATTCGGTCTATAGCATGAATTAAGCAGACGTCAAGTTTGTTTAATATCAGTTCTGTATTCAGTAAATTTTGCGCGTAAAGTAGTTTTGTTTCGATGTTCGTATTTGATTTGTCACATGATTCCTGAATCTGTTATACGTAACTCTAGATATTCCTCCTTCGTATAGTAAGGCTAAGTACGCTTGACGTTTCTTTATATTGATCACGATATCTTCAGTAATCCAAGGCTTTTGTCTATTTTTCGGCGTAATTGTGCGGGTGATAGTTGGACAACACTGGTTGTATGCGGTCGTTATAGGTTCAGTTAGATTTAGTATTGCTTCATCAATGTTAATCGCATTATTGTCCAGTTCATAGATGTCCAATGATGGCATTAATTCTTCTAGGACAGTTCGCATTGTTCCCAAGTTATATTCGTTTACACAACGATATGAAAAAGTCTCAGCCTGTGGGCTGTTACAGGGACTATAGACATTTTTCTTGATGAGAAACACCGGAAAATGGTCAGACAAGTCAGAAATTATTGTTCCTGTAAGAAAATCAGTCGGATCTATCTAACATAAAAGAAAATCAATCAGATCTAACATTATTTTAAATCGCATTCAAGAAGTTATGGGTTTGTTTGTAGTTTTCAACTTGAGATCATGATCTTGATATGAGACCTAATGAATATCTCAACAATATTTTTGAGTTCATTCTAGGAAACAGGGGATAAGCTGCAAAAGAATTGGAGACCTTTCGTAGAACAATACCGTTACCTCTTTTTAGTTGTTTAATGAAGAGGGTCTTTTTGTGATCATGGTTTACATGATTACAATTAGAAAAGGGTGTTAGTTGGTCTTAAATTCATATACTTATGTATGTATATGACTTACTGATATTGTATCAAATTTTTTGATATTTCATCTGGCTAACTTTAAATGAAACTTGTACCGTCAATGGTACAGTTTTAATTCGGCTATGATGAAATTCAAATAAACTTTTTTTGTATAGATTGATGAACATTTCTAATATAATATGGAAAAATATTAGGCGTTTGTCGACATTGTTTTATAAAGTTTTTGTAAACTGACGTTGTCATATTTTCAAGAATAATAGAATCATTCATTTTCTAGAATCATTTAAAAAAATTGCCATAGGAGTTCAATTGATGAACATTCTTGCTAATTTGGTAATATTACCCCACGAAAGCCGTGTACTTTGAAAAACCATATTAAAAAACTTGAATCTTCCAATTGTTTTTGCTTTAGATAAAAATTTTATCCATAATAGATTTCAGCCTCACTTGCAACAGCATTTCACGGTGATAATGTCTGCATTCAGTAAGCAATATTGTGTACTCTACGAGGCAAATCCGATCACGCGTGTTTTTTCTGAGTCCAAAGCGGTTCTGCTCGGAGCTTCAGTGTGAGCTGACGCCCCTCAGACCGTGCGCGGCCCGCTTCTATTGTATTTATCCTTTCCGAGGTTCTTTATTATGTAACTTGCTTCAGCAACCATTTAAGTGCTACGGTGAGCTTTAGTGGGACTGACAGTCACTCTTTTCAGATTGAAGGATTGACTGTAAGTGAAGCAGCAATCTTGTTCAGAATTTCAGAGTCTTCCAGAGAAATAAGGTTTTAGCTTCGATATCATGCAGCTGCTACTGGCAGCATAAAGGTTGTTTATTTTCAAACATTTTAAGTTTACTTACTATTCTCAGTAGCAGTTATTCATTGTGTTTGGAATAACGACTATCTTTTCAAATTGTCTATTATTGTGGCAAGTATCATAGGAAGAACGGTTTCTGTAGCCGCAGAAGGTGTGCATCAGGAATCCAAATGAGTCAAAAATGAATTTTCACTTTCGATGTTACGTGGCTCATTAATCAAAATAACTTCCTTGACATGAATTGTACTTTTAAATCATATGACCGTCGTCGGACAGTAAATGGCAGTTGCATTAATTTAATCTTTAATCATTTCTGCACAGCGACGCCTAGTATCAAAACGCCTTACACTGCATGGAAGCTGCAAGGGGCAAATAATTTGCACATATCAGGTCGCGTCATAATTCGTGTTAGTTCTCATGTTGTTACAAGTTCGAAACTAATCATACAGTATCCCTCTAAGGCAATTGAGTTCTAAACATCATGTGAGTGCAATAACAATTCAACGTCACTTAACATAATTTACATAACCTAGGGGCATACAAGACTGATCAATAAATTGGTTCGCTTATGATTCGATGCTAAATTTTAAAAAAATAGTTGATATGGGCTAAATAGGAACAGTATTTTCTATAAAACGATTGACTTAAGATCAGTGTCATTAGTCATGTCCAATAGTGATTAAGATAGAGCATAATTTTTTTTGACTTGATTACCTTAGGTGATTAATATTTTGATAGGGAGAGAGAGATTCATGATTTGTTTTGAAAGCTTTGTAAGAACTTTTGCCATAGATCTCAGCAGGGATTGCATTCCAATTTTCAATTCTAATGAAGAGAATACGGTGTTGTGACCGAGATTTTGAACTATAAGGAAGTACGAAGTTACTTCTGTTTCGTGTTAAATGATCATGATGGCCAGTTTGTGCAGTTAATAAATTGTGTGAGTTCTCTGTCGCCATCATCAGTCAGTGTTTTATACATGAAATAACACATGGAGAGCTTGTAGAGATGAAAAAGCTTGAGTATTTTAAAACTTTTGAATTAATAATTTTGTGAGCGTTATGTTCCAATTTCTTTTCCGATCTAATGGCTCTTTTTTGCAGCCCAACGAGCAAATTCGTTTAATTTTTATCAGTTCCGTGTCAAGCTTCTATTCTGTATTGCAGAGATGGTGAAATGATTGTTCGATATAGTATTTTTAAAGCTTCTTCGTACAATCCATTTTTTATTTTATGAACGATTCCAACGGATTTTGATAATTTAGACCTGATAGGTGCAATATGCACTTTGAATGTCAGATATTTATCTAATATGATGCGCAAGAACTTACGGGAGTTGATTTCTTCAATTTCTCCATCACCAATTTTAATACGGTGGAAGAGACACATTTCTTGTGTATGAGAATATAATGTAGTTTATCTTATCGATAGTGAAGCATATTTTATTAGCTTTAAGCCACGTTAAAACCTTTTGCAGCTCATTTTTCACGCTCTCCGCAATTAAATAGAATTTTCATTTGGAAGAGATGCAGAAAGCGCGCTGTCATCAGCAAAAAGTACGAATTTGAAAAATGAAGGGGGTTTAACTATATATCAATAAAGATAAAAAAGAGGAGAGGCACAAAGACCGACTCTTGCGGTACTCCATGGCTGATTGCATTGTCAGTAGATCCGATTGTGCATCGACAATGTCAACATGTTGTTACCGACTTGCAAGGTATGATTTGAACCTATCATGTGCATCTCCTCTAATGCCCTAACAGTGTAGTTCCGATGGTAAAATGTTGTTGTCCACGCAATCGAATGCTATTCGGAAGTCAAGAAACACGGAGGAAACAAGCTTTTCATCTTCTATAATCGAGTAAAGGTATTTTAAATGATTTAATACAGTCTGTGCTGTCGATTTTTAAGAACGAAAATATATTGTTTATCGCAAAGAAATTATAAAAAAACTTTTTATACACAGTTTTCTCTAATATTTTGCTAATTATTGATAGTACGGAGACAGGTCTGTAATCGTTAATGTAATTTTTATCGCCATTTTTAAAAATAATAGTCACTCTGGCAATTTTGAAAGAGTTCGGGAAAATACTCTGGAAAAGTGACAGCTTAATAATATTAGATATACACGGTGCTATTACATCAGCTATAGCCTTAAGAACTTTAGCCGAGAACGTCTTCAATTCACTTGATTTATTTTTTAAATTGTTTATACCCGCAATTACATCGACCACTCTTAGAATGTATGTAATTTTTGCTCGTGAAGGTATGAAATATTTATTTACGTTAAATTTCGGTTTAGTCACCTGGCAAGCTGTCAAAACTTCTTGCATTTTTCACATTGCCGTAGTTCAAAAGTAATGTTTTTTACCTTCGTTCTCAGATTCAGGTCTTTTTCTCATCCTATTCGCTGTAGTGATGTTGATTTCGTCAATCAGGAGTTTGCGAACTGTATCTTTGCGATTTTCGCCTGCACGTGAATGCGGTAGTTCCCTAGAAATAACCAGTGTGCATTTTCTATTTTGTAACTCAACACAATCTTTTTCTCATAAATGAAATAGATTGATTTCTGGGAAATCTCACTTTTAGCATAAAACGGAAAACCAACGTGGCTAAGAATATCATGATAAAAAACAAACGTTTCGGATTATAAAAAATCCATCTTCAGTGTTCTGAAATACAATAAATCGAGGTATTAAAACATTGTACCTATAAATCTTTTGAATGAATCGGATGCAAGATAATGAAATTTAAAATACATGATAAAACAAAAAACTGTACAAATTTCAACAAACAATGGAAAGTTTCACCGCCGTATCACACTCATTTATTGACGTACGTTTTCTAAAATGTATATCGATATACATTTTAAAAAACCGTCCGTCAATAAATGAGTGTGATACGGCGGTGAAACTTTCCATTGTTTGTTGAACTTTTGTATAGTTTTTTGTTTATCATGTCTTTTGAATTTCATTATCTTACATCCGATTTATTCAGAAGATTTATAGTTACAATGCTTTAATACTTCGATTTATTGTATTTCAGAACACTGAAGATGGATGTTTTATAATCCGAAACGTTTGTTTTTTATCATGATATTCTTAGCCACGTTGGTTTTCCTTTTTATCCTAAATCTTTTTTTCTTCCTTATCGGTCTAGACGGGAGACTAGGCTATATATTTTTATTTAATTTGGTCTTCTATAATTTGTATTTGATAAGAGTTCTTTCTTCGTAAGTGTTACAATCAACGTTTTCAAGTCACTAATTTCACTGTGAAATTTTTTCATTAGAAAGTTGAAGTGATCAATCTGGATGGAAACTACTTTCTTATTCTGTTTTGACAATTTTTCCACGTCAGGATATAGGCCAAGCTCTAGCATACCCTCACCGTTGCTCCTGCTCGGGCTTCTTGCCGTCATCTTGGCATAAGGGAAACGCTCGTTGTATTCTAGAAGAAGAAAGGGGTTGGTTTTTTTTCGGGAGGGAATGTTACACTTTTTGTTTGATGTATTTTCTTATTATGGTTAGATGAAATTTATTCTTGAATGTTCATGGTTTGAGGGGGCAGTCTTTTGGGTAAGAAATGCATTGCTCATTAGCAAATTCACGCACTTTGTTTTAGAGCAAAACAACGCGCATCCTCATGCCCGAGACACGCGACATTATGGCTTCTCCTCTCTTAATAGCCAGCAACGCGTGAATGTCTGTGCATCTTTGCACGACCGCCAGCTGCAAGAACCTTTTCCGGATAAATTTGTTACCGGAGATGAAAAATGGATTATGTACAACAATTTTAAACGTCAAATCAGTGGCTAGATCTACATACAAAACCATAATCACATTCAAAACTAGGACTATATTCGAAAAAAGCTTTGTTTTGTGTTTGGTGGGATATGAGAAGAATTATTCACTACGAATTTCTCGAAAATAATCAAACAATTACTGCAGAACTGTACTGACAACAGTTGCAAAGACTAAATACCACTTTAAAAAAAGCGCCCAGCTCTGGTCAGTCAAGAGGGCGTCATCCTTGAGCATGATAATGCGCGTCAGCATATAGCTCGAATGACTTTGTACATAATTGAAACGCTGAGATGGAAAACATTGATGTCCCCGCCCTGTTCTCCAGATATTACTCCTTCAGACTTCCATCTCTTTAAGAGTCTAGACAATCATTTAAAGGAAAAAACTTTTATAGACTAAAATAACATTGAAAATGAATTGCAGGTCTTTTTCGATTGAAAAAATCAAAGATTTCTATGAATGAGGCATTAAAAAGTTGGTTAGTAAGTGGTCAGAAGTTGTTACAAACGATGGAAAAAATGTTGTTGAATAAATGAATGTTACTTGATATCATTTTTACTCTCCTTATCATACTAGTAAAAAAAAGACCAGAACTTTTGTGACGACCTGATACTGTATATTCAGAGCGGCTGCGCGAGGTGAGCGTTCATGCATACTAGGCGTATGTGATTGAAGA
The DNA here is from genome assembly GCA_030386875.1 of Morinoia aosen. Classification (NCBI taxonomy): domain Eukaryota; kingdom Metazoa; phylum Arthropoda; class Malacostraca; order Amphipoda; family Talitridae; genus Morinoia; species Morinoia aosen. The sequence goes on from CM059579.1 coordinate 73,714,193, forward strand.
GGTGAAACGCAACACGACATGGTGGTATTCTTAAAATTCATCTATTTTAGGTAACTTCCATTCAGAAAGCTGAGCAAGTGGCGGATCTTTAGGGTTATCTTCTTGTTATTAACTTACTCTCATATTTTAACGCTAGGACAAGATGTCGTGAATTTCGTCGGGTGAGGCCTCGTGGATTGGTACGTGATGATATCTCGCGTATAACGGTAATGATAAAAGTTTTGCCCATAAGCTTACTGAAATTACTACTAATTGCTGTTATTACTCGATGTTGCTGTTGTGGCCGAGTGTGCGCCGTCTTGCACAGTTGTTTTGGTGACGTGATGAGCGAATTCCAAGCCGGTCTTGGGAGTGTTGAAGGCTGGACTGCCGGTTGAAGGATAGAGAAGGGCCGAATTTATCGACTTCGTTATCTCTTATTGCGTTTAAGTATGCGGTTGTATCGCTGTTCAAATGAATTGGTTCGAAGATATAAATATCTATTGTCTGAACTGAATTGAACACTGCCTTTCGATGGGTACGAGAAGTTGTAAATGTTATTTATTTTACAGACTTCATTCAAATTTTAGGCTTGAATTGCCATGGAGATAACAGTCGGTAACTTGGAATTATAAAAATGCTGCTCAACTTCAAAGCCGAACAAAGAATCGAGCAGCACCTTAATGAATTTGAGGTCTGCAAATTTTAGAGATGAGAGCAATAATCTAACCTAATGATACTCTTACTGTGTTTATTTATTTATTTATTTGTTTGGTGTCCGATTATTCTGTCTCTCTGTCACACTCATAAGGATGCTTAATGACCATATCTGTGATACGAGTTTCACCGGTCCACAAGTACAAGAATAATCATGTTGCAGGTACCATTGGGATGGATATATATGTTTGTCATTCATATCTGAAAAATTTATCCAAGGAAAATATTGAATCCCGCCATTTCTTACGTGTACATTAGTCTGAAGCAAACCTCAATGCCAAAAACTCAATTGATGTTAGCGCAGAATATCTTCCTGCTGACCTTTGCGCGTAGAATTTTATTGTAACCGTTTTCCATGGATGAATTACAAGTTAGATACGGTGATTAATTTTGTGGTCGCGTACCTAAAACCCGTAGTTGAAATCGTCAATTTTCTATCACAAGTCTTGCACTTGATGTTCCTGAATTTTTGTTGACAGTAGGATCATTATCGTTATTTCTGATATGATACCCTCATATAACCAAGAATCATAGTGATTCTGAAAACATATGAATACTGCAAACGATGCATTTATCTCTTTATCGTCCATGAGGGCTATACCATACCTTTTGAAAAAATTGAAAGCAGTTTATTTCTCGTCTAATCTATATCATGCATTTTTTGAAGTTCACTGCAGAGTGGCAGTTCCTTCCTTCATCTGACGTCGGTGACAATCTTAGGTCAGTGCCAGTGTAATAACGGTGGTTGTAATATCGATATTTATGAATAAAAAATTCAGATGGAGCAGGGTCAAGTAATTTTTTACGATTTTAAGATGAAAAATTCTCAACAAGAATAGCAATAATCGTTTAAGGTAAATTTATCATGAAGGGCATTCAGCGCAACTTCGTCGATCATCGTTCGTAAATCAGTACCCACATATTCAGTGTCACGTGTACGTGGAATACTGAGTTCAAAAATCAGCTTCAGTAAAGTAAGAGCGATCTGCAGTTACGTTACTAATTGAAACTGAGAAGCTGAGTTGCGATCACAATGTTGATAGCATCAGTGGAAAAAATGTTACCCATGTCGCTCAGACTACGTAATTATTCATCATTTGGTCAACACGTTGCGAAATAATTGAATATAAATATGCCTGAGAAATTCTATGCGTTTAATACAGAGCTACTGAAATTTTGACCAGATATGAACATAATCCGGATTCAGTTATATTTTAGAAGAGACAAGAGGTATTGAACTTCAGTTTTAATAACAATGACGAACCAGTTAAAGACCTGAGGGAAGAATAGGGACTGTCCAAATGAAGATCCGGCCCTAAAAAATGGCGATGACTTAGTTCATTTTTTACAGAACAATGTTGACGATCCGGGCTTACTCTATACCTGACCGAAGCGATAATTTATGCATGTATCTTTTCCCTGGTCTATCTGCCGAATCTCATTATGGGCTTGAGAATTTTTCAACAGTTTGATTCAACACTGGTAAAGCAGTGAAGTCCTGGTTTAGTGGAGGAAATATACACTTAATTTCTCTCCTCTTCTCCTTTTGAGTGAGCTGCCTTTTATCGGTGTTATAGTAGCCTACCAGTGTTGCCTAACGTGATTCATTTTGAAAATATCCATGAGAAATTTAACTTTAAGACCTGTGCATGTTATCAGGTAGAGAGATGCGTATTAATCAAACTTAAAGTCCTAAACTTAAAGACCTTAAACTAATTGCGTGTTTGCAAATTTTTTCTGATAATGTACAGGTTCACAGGATAATTTACACCAGACAGACTAGGAACATCGGCTGAAAGATTTCAAGGATCTTGATACAGTAACATAATTAAATAATGATACACTTGAGTACAGGCCTACAACGACAAAGGGCATCTTTGGGTCACTTTTTAGTGGTGCAGATAAGGTTTTTGCAAAACGACCATATGATTCAGTTGCAACAACCAATATTCTGAGATACAGCGAGTATCACGGTGTTCCCACACGAACGATGAAAGGCATGAGATGAGATAGAATCAGCAGGAACACCACAGGTGAATCTCCAAGAATGCGCGAGATGAAGAAAAACAATTTGTTCACTCTGGGTCATCCAGTCTTGGAACAGTGATGGTCGGGCGCAGATTTTTGCTTCCAAAGCGTGTGTTTTAAGAGAGAAGCACTGTTTCAAATAGCAAAATACATAGAGTTTCACTAGTGAGTCAAAGAGTCACATGAGTCAAATCTAACAGTTATTGCTTCTCGCGAATTGAGCACTCATGTAACAAAATCAAAGTAGGTCATAATCCAGGTCAATTTCAGATAAAACCTGTTATGAGAATAATACCGACTTTAAATGACAAATTCAATCAGAACTTACATTTGTATTACTCACCGTACGAAATACCATTCTGGTCCGAGCATTCTAACCATGTTGGAGTAGCTCCATCACTTGAACGCAATAGACGCTCATGCTTCCACATTGCCCCTTGCACCAGTAGTAGTAGACCTGCTACGGGTTATATAGCAGTGTTATGACAGAGATTCGGCTTTAAAAAAATGATAATCCTGAAATATTAGCAGACCTTTTATGAGTCACATTCAGCTACGGCGTAACTGTGAAAACCAAGCTTCAGCAGAAGCAAACTGTGACGGCTTTCATTCAAAAGCAGCAATACTGCAGCAACGTAGAATCATACGGGTCCGAACTGTGATGTTTTTGATTCAAAAGCGGTGCAACTGTGACGTTGCGACATGACAGAATAACATTTTCGATCCTTGTTCTAACAGTGGCACAATTGCGATGTCCTTGATTTTGCAGGGTCAAAACTGTGACGTCCTTGATTTTAACGCTAGTAAGACTGTGATGTCCCTAATTTTAACACTGGCAAAACTGTGATGGCTGATTGTAATGGCCAGGTGCTGCGGAACGAGGACGCGACCTTAGAGCCCGCCATGCAAACACACTTCATCAGGACGCACCTCATTTGGAAGAGCATCTCTTCTTATTAAGACTGATTGCTTTTGCGTGTGTGATTGAGGGCCTTCCATTAGCGAACGTCAGCTTCATAAAGATGGAGATGCGATGTTCCGAATAAATTATTACTCCAAATCTTTGCAGCCGAGGCCGCTGATGTTTGTTCCAGCGCACTGCTTGTTGTCCTTTCTAGTTTTCTTGAGAAAGAAGTTGAAATTGCAAGAAAGTCTTTGTGCTTACCTCTACTTGAACCATTTTTAATAACCATAAATAGTGGTTTTCTTTATCATCAGTAAAATTAAAAAATGAGATTTAAAATTCCCACTCATAATGGGAATACGATTTTTCGAAAATCCATTTTGCGATAAATGTTTCTTCAGAGTTAGTTTATTAGGGAATCTCTCTCAACGAGTCGTGGGGGCCCAGTATTTTTACTAAAGTATCTGAGGTTATGCTGAGTGTATTCATAAGCGCTAGTAAATGTTTCAAAAGTTAGGGAGTGTATTGGTGGGTTTGGAAACACATGCAAAACAAACTAAACTAAATGCAAAATATTAACAATTTGAGCGTTTGATTTCAACCTAGGTGAAATCATCGGAAACCCACAGAGGTGTAGTCCCCCGTATCAGCTCACACACTCCCATGGGAACAGGACAATTCCATGCATCGTAGTTCATCAAATGGAAACTACTGCGCTTTAGGGTTAAAGAGACTGAAAAATGTTTGACTACTCGAGCAGTGATGGGCATCCATCTATTTCTTGGCGGTCACACCCTCGGACTAATTGGTTTTATTGAATGAGGTAACAGCGTCGTGGTCAGGCACAGAACTTTGAAACTGATGAGGTGGTGTAAACAACTTGATTAAACCATTTTGAGGGAAATCAAAATCGTTTATTCTCCAAAAAAGTTGAGGCATGGAATGGAATACAACCATTAAGAATTTAAAGACGAAGAATACAGCACGGATAGGAATCATTTTTAATAGAATTTAGCGAAACTAAATTTTAAAAATCTTTAATTAGTCAATTTTAAACGTTTCGGAGACCAGCTCCATCTTCAGTAAGTCTGAAAACATAAAAAAACCAAAATTGGTTACTTCATGACAACAGTAAGAAAAAGTGACAAAGTTATCAGTACGAGAAAAAAAAACAATTATACAAAAATTTCTAAAGGATATGAACTATTGGCATTATTCAAAGGTGGCTTCTCTTTTGCAATGTGAAGGGATTCTAAAATGCGCAAATCTAACTCGTTAGGAGCAGAACATAAAATAGAAAAATTGTCCTCGGAAATACGGCTGCTACACTGTTCGGTATGAAGGCGGATTGATGAATGAGGAGGTTGAGCTAAAGGTCTCCCGGTACGAAAGCTAACTCCGCGGTGCTGGGCAATCCTAACGTAAAAAGGCAGCGTCGTCATGCCGACGTAGCCAGACGTACACTGTACGCAACTAAATTTATATACCAGGGATGCCCGCATCCGCTTAGGAATCCTATCTTTGTACCGAAAGAAAGAACCAACTCGCAGCAGATTCACAGTAATTACATTTAATTTTACCGCAGGAAAGTGGTGTTTAAAAAGGTTTTCAATATCCCGGGACATCTTGCTCGTAAAATCGCCAAAATATGAAAATACACAGTAGAGCTGTTGCACCGAATCGGCGACATCATTAATACCGGAATATTTCTTTGCTAAAAATTTTTTAATATGCGCATGAACAATAGAGGAAGGGAATCCGTTTTTACAAAAAAATGATACTAAAAAATTGAATTCAGCATGAAGATCCACAAAACTAGAACAAATGTTATAAGCACGATTTAACAATGTTTTAACGGCATTAATTTTAAATCTATAGTTACAGTTGCTGTAGAAACTTATGCCCAATCCAGTAAAAGTAGCTTTACGAAAAACTGAAGTAGTGAAAGCTGTACCTGCTCGAGTAATTTTTGAGTCCAAAAAAGATAACGAGCCACCATTTTCAATTTCGATTGTAAATTTTATTGACGAGTGTTTCTCATTTAAATAGTCCCTGAACATTTGAGCATGACTTGGATCACGAAACAACAAAAACGTGTCATCAATGTAACGGCGATAAAATTCTGGTTTAAATTCTACAGGACAATCATATGCGCTATATAACAATCATATCTATTGTTCATGCGCATATTAAAAAATTTTTAGCAAAGAAATATTCCGGTATTAATGATGTCGCCGATTCGGTGCAACAGCTCTACTGTGTATTTTCATATTTTGGCGATTTTACGAGCAAGATGTCCCGGGATATTGAAAACCTTTTTAAACACCACTTTCCTGCGGTAAAATTAAATGTAATTACTGTGAATCTGCTGCGAGTTGGTTCTTTCTTTCGGTACAAAGATAGGATTCCTAAGCGGATGCGGGCATCCCTGGTATATAAATTTAGTTGCGTACAGTGTACGTCTGGCTACGTCGGCATGACGACGCTGCCTTTTTACGTTAGGATTGCCCAGCACCGCGGAGTTAGCTTTCGTACCGGGAGACCTTTAGCTCAACCTCCTCATTCATCAATCCGCCTTCATACCGAACAGTGTAGCAGCCGTATTTCCGAGGACAATTTTTCTATTTTATGTTCTGCTCCTAACGAGTTAGATTTGCGCATTTTAGAATCCCTTCACATTGCAAAAGAGAAGCCACCTTTGAATAATGCCAATAGTTCATATCCTTTAGAAATTTTTGTATAATTGTTTTTTTTTCTCGTACTGATAACTTTGTCACTTTTTCTTACTGTTGTCATGAAGTAACCAATTTTGGTTTTTTTATGTTTTCAGACTTACTGAAGATGGAGCTGGTCTCCGAAACGTTTAAAATTGACTAATTAAAGATTTTTAAAATTTAGTTTCGCTAAATTCTATTAAAAATGATTCCTATCCGTGCTGTATTCTTCGTCTTTAAATTCTTAATGATAGTCCGACTAAGGAGTGTTAATTTTACGGAATACAACCAATATGGGATTTAAATATTTTTTGACATAAGGTCTTAAATTGACAGACAAACTGTAAGAAGTAGGCAATAGCTATGTCAGGGATTGAATAAATTGAGGGAAACTAAATTAAAATCCATCCTGTTGCATCGTCAACTCTAGATACGGGTATTAAAAACTTATAAATACTGCAAATACTCCTGGGAAATGCCTTGGAAAAATACCACGTGAATGTCTTACATTCACAAAAGAGCTAAAGTTTCTGCGGCACTATAGTTGATTTGGTTGAAAGTATAGAGGGGGAAGTAAATCGTTTGGATTCGAAAATTAAGGAATCAACTTTTTGATCATTGCCAGCAAGTTTATCGTGCATACATATCAACAAGTGCGAACCTCGTCCCCAGCTCGGGGAAATTGATTTACCACATAGCAAAATATTTTTCTGATTTCATACCCAAAGCCTACTGGCACAAAAGATTTCTTAGTCAGAAACGAGGAACAGCTGTCGCGCAAGGCTAACAAAACAGTATCATCAAAATAGTAAATAAATGCGAAAAATTTCCGGAAAGTATGGCAGAAAAGTTAACAAATTGGTTACTAAAAACTCCGTGAAATGAAATTACTTAAATTTAATATGTGTGAAAAAGTATTGTAATGCTTATATTAAAATGAACTGACTAAAATATTGCCCTAAATGATTTCAAGTAATGGGAAAGAGGTGGCCAAATTTAATTTGCAGAACACATTGACAACACACGCGTCTGAAACAAATAAACAAACATTAACGCAGAAATAAATTTCGATGCTTTTTAATGATACTATGTGTGAAATTCGGTGATCGGTTAAAAAGAATAAGCTCATATTACGTTTATTTATTATTCATTTCATTATAATTTGGTTTACATAAACATTCAAAGCTCACTTGGGTAGAGACATATTTCTTTTTTATAGCAGTGATCCCGTGTGCTAGTTCTATTCACTGAAGTACCTAGCTACTTCGAATTAAAAATTTAATACTAATCAGACGTCGAGTGTGGAGTGAATGTAATCGTCATGATATCCAGTCTTCCGTTTTTTGTTGCCTCGACCTGACGACAGTTCATGTACTTGAAAGAAATCAAAAGAAAAACACAAATATGAGCGAGTTTCTATCTTTGTGATGGAAACATCGGGGAAATAAAGTTCAAGTCTAGGTACAAAAAGTATTTTAGGCTTCTCATTCTTTCGCTATTTCTAATAATAATACAAACACTGATGTATGAGATAAAATGGAGATACGGAAATAGATTGGTGTTTAAAGTAACAAATAATTACTACACACAGAACACATTTGAATGATATTCTGATTCCATGTTCTATTGTACTGTACAGGCTAGTGTGAGTTCTTCGCAGTAGATCTAGTAAGAAATGCGATGTTGAAATGTGTAAATCCACAATGCTACCACAGGAAACGCCATCATATTAGTGAATAAAAAGTTAATGAACGGAAGTACAAATACCAGTTTCACAGAGTCTGTAATGCTGATCTCAAAGTAGCAGTGAGCAGATTTAAGGTAAATGAGTGACGGCTTAGTTCGACAGTAGAGCAATGCAGAACAACGAGATGTTACAGTGTGTTATTTTCTGTGACAGAGATGCGAAATGGTGTGACACGTTGGTTTTGAATTCTTTAACAATTTGAGAGTTTTCCAAACGCTGAGGGAGCACATGCCATGATAGAAGACTGAGAAAAAATTTTGCCAATGCCAAAATGAGCCGTTTTTTTGTGAAGACACTATGAAAATGAAAACATCATTTCTCTGGTTTGTTTTTTGTTAGGAGGTAGAGAGACGAGAATAATTATGTTAGGGTCTCTGGAAGGGAAATCTTTAAGGTATTGAGGTCTTGCCTGGAATTTTTTTAGAGAGGGGTTGCCCAATTAGGTTTCTTAGAATTACTTTTGAACACAATTTTGGCTGAGAAGTTCATATATTTTTCCAATTCGTTTTTCAAGAAATTTAGGTTTGTCTTCTCAGACTATCCTGCAATAGTCCAAACGCGTTATAATGCAATGCCAGACACTGGATCACCAATTATCTAGCTTTTCCAGCAAGTGTGTTAACACGATCAAAACATCAAGGTTCCGCAACTTTTATTACATATTGTTTCTACGTGTGGTTTGAAAGTCATGTTTTTGCCAAACCAAGCACCAAAATTTTTACTCTGTCAGCTGGCTCGCTTATATCGTCTCCAAACGTCATCGTGAGTTTCGGGGATTTTCTGATAGCATTCTTTGATCCGAAAATAATCCATTGTGTTTTACTTTCGTTAAGTTTAAGGCCATTTTGATCATACCACAATTTCGAGTTTTGTAATAGGCTTTCAGCGTTGACGTGTGTTTCTTCAAGATCAGCTTTCGAACTTATGGCGATTTGATACATAATTATCAACGTATGCTGAGGTTTTTACGAGTATTTTTACCGCTTAGTGGGGGAAATCATTAATGAAAATAAAAATAGGACCCGCTCAACAATGGCACCTAGAGGAACCGGAAAATTAGTAGGTATTAATGATAACATTTTATTATTTGAACATACTACATGAGGGTGGCTCAGTATGTAGCTCTGAAACCATAGTGTCTATTCTAAGGTCTGATAATTTCTGAAGGAGTGTTTTATGCTTGAGACTGTCGAACGCTTTGGAGAGATCAAGCAGTTGTAAAAGAGTTGAGTTTTTTTCGATACCGTACACACTTTTCTGTAAAGTTTAGGAGAGCATCTTGAGTACTGATGTTCTTCCTGTGAGGATCTTGATCACGATGGTGAAGGTGAGATGTATCCCCGTGAAACGAATGCTGGTATGTAATCACTTTTCTAATATTTGAACTTTATAGGTTAGAGGAGGTATCGTTGAACGCTACATCAAAGCCTGAATGAAGAGTGAAGCTGGCAACAATGAACGTAAAGTTGAATAATGTGGAAATGGCATGACAACGCACAGGCTTAAATCGGGATCTCACTGAAGTATTTCTTAATTAAAACAGTGATTCATGTATTGTAATAACTTGCGAGTGCAAGCCGTTTGCAAAAAAATTTTTACAAATTATGAGTCATTACTTCAACCCTAAATAAATTTGATTACTGTATTACATGAACATACGTTGCATGATATGAACAGAAACGCTCATGGTAATTGCATTGCAGGCTGTGATTCTGTAATGTGTTGGGGTAGTTTTCAATTAGCTCATGTGCTACAGTAATGTGAGTTTTGTTTGCTCGTCTAGTCTGTGCATTTGATAATAATTAATTGGTAGTCTCCTTCGGGGCTCAAATCATGCTTTCGGGAGGCTAAGCTATTAGCCTTTTATTTATGTATTCATAAAGCCCAATTGTATTTGGTCGTTGAGGGTTAAAAATAGATGTATAAGCTGGAGGTTTGTCATTCCGAAAAACAAGATTTATCTTTTTTGAAAATGTTGGTTCATTCAGTCGTTGGGACAGATAATCGCAGAGAAGTGGACAAAAGGACTTTGAATTGATTTTCACTTCTCCCCAGTTGGTAGTGAATGAGGTCTTATTACATTGCTCGCGTGCATCCGTGCCCGAATTATCCCTCCTCCGCTCCCTTGCTGACCACGTAGCCTTGTTGTTTACTGCATCTTTACACCCTACCTGATGACCATCCATATCTGGCTCGTCCGACTGAATCGACACTTACCGACAAAGAGTACGTGCAAGAATTATTTTAAATTCGTGCCTATTTTATGCCTATTTAACCTCTTTTGTTTCCCGAGTCCTTTTTTAGATTTTTTTCGTGGAGCCACATCGCCATGGCCTTTATTAAACTTAGATAGGGCAGCTTATTAAATTTGGGCGCCTTTGCTGCTGACATTTTTTTTTTGTTTATCAGAAAAAAAAATACTTAGCAATTTCACTTTTCAATCCGAGCATAACTCAAACAGGAATTTTCAGGAATAGGTCCTTATTCCGTCTTCATTTGCACATTTTATAATTGCTTCGTTTGGTAAGGGATCACGACATAAAGACCACTTCACTAATACATCTTTATTGTTTTACCGCTATAACTGGTGAGGGCATGAACTAATTTCAAGCCCAATCTTGAAATTTGAGCATAAGTTGTCATAAATGGCTCAAATTTTAAACGTTTGATTTCAGAAATTTATAAAGGTTATTTAAAATTGTTCCAATGATCGTTTTGCTCAACCAAGTGCCTAAAATCAGGCTTCCACACTATTCCGTGAAAATTGAGAATTGCTTAATAAACGCTAGTGAATTGTTTATTTTATGAAATGGAATCAACGAGGAATGTTGAATAAAGATAAGCGATATTGTTAAAAATTGGAAGTTAGTAACAGGTTCATTTAATGTTCATACATTTGTTCATTCAATATTCAAACAAAGTTGATTGCATTCGTGAAGACGCTTTTTTCATAATATAAACTGGGCGCAGAAAAAACGAAATGGGAGGAAATATGTAGAAAAAAGTCTTCTTACTGTATCTTGATTTACATATTTGTTAAACTTTAAAAAATTATATTCACTACTTAAAGCGAATCCTACCTTTAGTCTTGGGGAAATACCGATACCCGACACTTGCGATGCTAGTAGTTGAAACTAGCTTTACTCTGTGATCGGGGATGATTCCTATACTCACACTAACAGATGCACATTTGAGTTTAAGATACTAAATAACTCCATAGTCGTATTTCCATTATGTTTCTTCGTCTCAATACTGATATAAAATTGATCAGGACCGATATTTCCCCCTATGCTTATTGTTAACCTTGGAAAGGTGAAGGCTGGTTAAGACATGCATGAAAAGAGCCGAAAAGCATCCGATATGAAGCGAGCCTAAAGCTCCTGATACAACGTCGAGAACGGACTGCCTGCACACATCCGTGAGATGATCTCCACAAGCGAGAGAGATAAGCATTGGCTCAGTGATGAAAGGCAATCATAGGTTTGGCATACAAAGGTAATGATTCGAGAGAGGCCTGGGTGAGACGCAGATTCATGCCAATCGATAACGTTTGTCACTCCATTGGAGTAGAAAGACCACGCTTCGATAAAATGAGTTTTGGTTTTTGGGAAACTCGGTGCCATGATCTCCTGCAACAGGAGGTAAAATTCTGTAGTTGGTATCGTGTTGCAGGTGGTGTAGTGTTCGATATGGAGAGGCGTTCAAGTTAGTGAGAACTCGAACCTCGGTATCATATATTTCTGGGGAAAATCGAGCATGCACCACTTGGAATAATCTGTCAGAACCCCTTTGCTACCGATGGCATCTTTAGTGTCAAGATGGTGTGGGAATCTTCAGGGCAAAAAAAATTTTGTTGTAATTTGACTACCATGGCAGCAGATTTGAGTAAATAAAACAGGGTATTCTGTAACATTCAGATGCCATAATTTCTCTGACGATAATCGTTTGACGGCATTAGATCGTGAACTTCTATCGAGTTTTGTCAGGTGTCTCATGATGGGATCATTATTTCTTTTATCTAATTCAACTATAGTTTCGTGATTATTTTCGGTTTTGTCGTGAATTTTCGTACACTGATTGTTCAATGTAAAAACTTGACTGGACAATGCAAGCATTAGAAAATATTTTCTTGCTTTACGCATCCCTTTCTAACGAAAGCATTACATTTGAGTTGGCAACATTAAAAATGTATCAGGGTTAGCAGAAAACTACGCAAGGTAAGAAATTAAGTACATTCATCGGCGCTGAAAACTTCAATTCCAGTATTCTTTTCCATACAGTGTCTTCATTTTATTGCCGAAAGGGTGAAATGAAAATTAGACGGTAGAAAATGAAGATAGACGGTAAAATAATAATCGCAGATATATTGACTTTATTTTGTTAAGTGATTGCATTTTTTAATTCTTAGTTTCCATAATTCCTGTTGTTTGTAACCTTTCTAGTCTTTTTTGTCTCTCTCTGTTTGTATCCTCGTTTTCCTGGTCGCTTCCTTACGTAAATATTGCGCAGTCTCCTCCAAATAGCAGCATTTTGGAAACATTTCCAATCCACTTACACCAAACGCGAATAACGTGGCATTTAATACGCAAAGTTTGAAGTTATCCCAGCTGTTAACAGCTTAAAAACTCGATTACGATGAGTTTGAATCTCGAAGCCATTATAACAATCAATGAAAGTTTTGAACACAGCCGCTACCTTGCTTATAAGACATATCGATCCATTTTCGTAAGAAACCGAAGAACTGTAAAATCGTGAACAAGTGTATGTTTTTATATTTTTCACAACTTTGAAGTTTTGCAGGTAATTGGTATCAGGTATATGTATGATTGAGTTTTGTTGCATGATTCAAAACTGCTTTCATGTTTTCCTTTCTTAAAATAATTTTTCTGAACATGAACGCTTTTCGTACATGAGTTGTGAATTTTGAAGTGTCAAATTGTACTGATAAAGTGGTAATCAAAAACTCAAAACATAAAGCGTACGTCTGATATCAAGCGATCGAGGCTTCAACGAGTTCGGTTTGACTCGCACGTGTTTATATGCCTCTTCCTGGTGCCGCATGAGTTACAAAAAGAAAGAACGGGTCTACAAAGGTTTGAAATATGGACGCATTGGGTCGAATCATGATGTTGCTGCATATTTCTTGTTTCTGTTACCGTTTGTTTTTACGGAAAGTAGCCGCTCTCATGAAACAAAATTGAATGCTAATGTTTTGTGAAAATGAGAAGACCTCAAAAAATAATATGAAATTGGGCGGTGAGTGACGACGGCCGAGGTGACTAAATCAGGTCGTAGGATTCAGGTACTATCCGAAACTATCACGGAAGTAGTTATTCAGTCTCATAGCAAGCAGAATTCTTCTTCCGTAAATGATGAAGATTTTGATTCTTTTGACAACGTGAGATAAATATGTGGTATGAATTGTTAATGAAATGTTAACAATATGCCAATTAATTTCTAAGCTGAAAAAATTACATGTAAAGCTGAAAAAATTACATACAACGGGCAACAGGTTGTCGAGTACACAATACAAATTTGATAATCTGGGTTGGTTGCTTGCATGTTTGCTTGATTGTTACTGTTGAGTCCAAGAATAACAGTACAGAATTTGGGACGTTTATTTTGTTAGAAAGTACAGGAAAATTCTGTAACCTAGATAACCTAAGAACATACAGGGGTTGGATAAAATGATGGAAACACTTTGGAAAATCAACGAAATATATTTTAACGTGCTGTAGGTTAACCTTTTGAGGCAATTACAGCCTAAATTCACCGAGGTATTGATTCATAAAAATTTGAATTGTTTCCAAAAAAATTTTAGCCCATTCTTCAGTTGAAACACTCTCTAATTCTTTTAGAGCCGAGGTGGAGGATCGACTTTTTACTTGCATATCTAAAACCGACCATAAATACTAAATAATGTTGAGGTCTGGGGATTGTGGGGGCCAGATTAGATGCTCAACTTCATTAGAATGTTCCTCGGGCCATTCTTTAACAATTCAAGCTGTTTGCATTTGAGCATTATCATCCTGAAAGATCGCGTACCCCTCCGGAACCAGTGCTTGAACCATAGGATGAACTTGGTCGCCCCAATCCTAAATGATCTTGGCTGTTAATTCTTCCATGAAGGGAAATCATTGGCTCGGCGTTTTTCCAGGAAATAGCACCCCAGATCATCACAGAATCCCCGCCATGTTTTTCGGTTGGGAGAAGGCAGTCCGGATTAGAGGCTCTTTCGGCTATCTCCAAACGTACACTCGGCTGGAGGTCGGATATAAGGTAAACGATGATTCACCAGAGAAAATTACATTTTTCCACTGCTCGACAGGTCAATTCTGGTGGTTTCAATACCGCTCTAAACGCTCCGAAACATTTATTTTTGAGAGCAGAGGTATTCTAATTGAATCTCTTCCGTAGAATCCAGATTTGTACAGCTCCCAAAGAACAGTGTTTGTGGAAACTGCGTTCTGTAGGTGTTCATTGAGGCTTGCAGTGATTGTAAGAGCCGTGGTCTCACGACCCTCTCTAACAATTCGATTTAGAGCCTGACAGTCTTTCACAGACAACATTACCTTTCAGCCAGACCTGTGCTTTGCTGAGGATGTTTTTCCATCTATTTCAAAGGCAGTAATTACTTTTGAGACAGGATCTCTTGACACGTCAAGCATTCGGGCAGTTTCTGTTACACCAGCACCTGCCATACGAGCACCAACAATTTGGCCTCTTCGAAAGTCAGAGAGGTCTGCTATTTTTATGAGGTTCTAACCAAATTTTTCTTTCAGATATCTGTAAAAATGAGTCAACTTAAATAAAATATCATGTATACAATAGTAAACATTAAAAACATTAAAATATGTCAAGTTTTGATTTTTCATAATATGTTCAAACAAAAAACAAAACAAACATCGGCATCTTTGGGATGCTTTATTTCCAATCATGCCTGATACATATGATCTTGAGCATTGGTTTTTCAAATGTCTTATAACTAACACTATATATAGGACACCATGGCGGTTCCCCCGTAAAGCCGGTACCCATTTCCGACACCTGGGTTGAGTGGGGTATTGTGCTTGAGCTTTCCCTTATACCCAACGGGGAAAATCGCCGCGCCAGCGCAGGGATACGAACCCTCGTCTCCAACATACAAGGCCGATCCCTTAACCACTGTGCCACGGCGAGCACGTGTTCTCAGAGCACGTGTTCAAAGATTATGATTTAAAAAGTTAGGCGTTTCCATTAGTTTGTCCAACCCCTGCAGTTGCAATTGAATTCCAGTATTTCCCTTTGTTCGTAATTTACGTCATTCACATATATGTAAAGATAAGTTCACTTTTTCTAGTTCTAAATAGTTGCCATGATACAAAAACGCTGCATGGTAGAGATGACCTGTAACAAATGTTCGTTTTGTGAAATATATCTCGCATTGAGTCTTCCTGAATTATTTATAGAGACTTATTTTACCACGAAATTACAGGGGATCCATAAAGTCTTTTTACTGTTTCAAAAATATATCACAAATGCATTTGATAGGATATTTAATTTAGATTTGTTCTATAGTATTTAGCATTTATTAAATTTTTTTTGCCTCATTAAAAGACTTCTACATGGGCACCATTAGTTGCACGAAGCATATCAAGACAGTACTCGATTTCTTGCCATGTTCGCTGTAGCACATATCCTCATCAGTTGTGTCAATGGCATCAGTAATCCTTTGCTTTAGGTCCTTAATGTCCCGTCTCTTTGTTCGATATACGATATCTTTAACATAGCATCATAGAAAGAAGTCCACGGGAGTCATATACCTGGTGAACGTGGTGGCCTACGAATTGGCTTATAGCTACACTCCACCGGTCTGAAAATGTTTTTTTATTGAGGAACCCACGAACATGCAGTCCCCAATGTGGCGGCGACAAAGCGAATGTGATATATCGGTTCGAGTGTAACAGGAGAGAATGTAAGTCTCTCAATAGGTGTTACATTGGCATGACTAGGATGACCCTGAAACAAAGATTAACGGCACACAAATTTCAAGGTACCATTTTTAGTCATTTCCGTATCGATCATGGTAGTAGACCCTCAAACGAAGATCTGTACTCTAATACTAAAGTTTTGTACAATGTTGTAAATAAAGAACAAATTCAAATAATAGAAGCACTGCACATTCATAAGCTTAAACCTAGCCTCAATGTAAATACAAATGATTTTATGGCTTTAAAGTTGTTCAGTAGGACTTTGCTTTAGACTTGTGTAACCTCCGTTCGTCCATTTTGCCTTTGTCTCTGTTGCCGTAAACATGTGAAGATCTGATGTGCAATAACAACTAATCACCTGTAGTTTCGTTCTTTGTACAAAATTAGTCCATTCTAGTCTTCTTGCAATGTGATTACCTATATATTTTTTTACCCAGTCTGATGTAGTTTAAGTTTTGCATTGACATAATTTTACCAATGTGACTAAGTGTTTCTTTTGTATTTTGCAGCCTGAAGATGATGTTAGTAACATCGAAACGCTGCCTTTAGAGTTTGAAAAACTTAGAATTTTAAAAATTGAGTGTTTTTAGTAAAGATGATTAATGGTTATCTTCGTATTTCAACACGTGTTGAACTGGAACAATTGCATTTATAATAAATTTTTGAAATGGTTTAAGACTTTATGAACACCCTGTATTTTACCATCGTAGTAGCATGATGAAACATTTATTAAGCTAGAAAATATTTTCTATAATCAACCTTACCCAACGGGTCTCTAGTAGTCTAGTAAAAATTAAACACACGCAATAGACTGGGTGCCCTGATAAATAATTTTTAATTTTTCTTCGACCAATTCCAATTCGGGAGAAACAAAGCGAATCCTTCGTTCAAAGCGTATGCCGTCGCTAGCTATACATGTTACTCTACAGTCCTTCAAATTGTGGTTGCCTGGCAAATGAATCATCCACACTTGAAAGTGAACCAGGCGACAAACGATTTTTTGATATGTCTCTTATTGTCGAAGAGTTGCTGGGAAAATGGGTGAGACGATGGAACCAAGTGGATGTCCAAAGTGACCAAATTCGATAAAGTATATGACGAATGGGGCATAAGTTCTCGCCAGGAGCAGAAATGGTGCTCTGAGGTCTTTTGCTGCGTGTGTTGGAAAGTTGTCTAAACACAAAATAAAAAATTGATAAGTTGTGAACTGTAGCGAACGGTAATCATTATTTTATATATTTTCTCATCTCACGGTACGCAACACCCTTCTGACGACCATCAAATGAACAGCATTGTCTTCGTTTCCAAACGATTCGAATGGTGCGGTTGATGTGAATGGTTGTCTACGGTCAACCCATGATTTTTATATCTTCGGCTCGTGAAGTAGATTCATTTTCGCCTGTCACTCTATACGACGTAAAAAAAGAGTTCCTTTTATACCAAATAAGTAAAATTTTACACACCGTGATACACATACTCTCCATTTGGTGTCAACTTTGCATGTTTACCACACAAAACACAATATCACGCTCCTAGAAATTTGTTGCAAACCCTTGATTCCAGCGCCACCCAACGAAAAATTTTATAATAATAAACCAGCGCACTTGACATAGATCTACGTTTTCAACACATGTGTAGCTTCTTTCAAGCTGTATTGGTGGAGAGCTGAAGGGGGGTAGACTCTGCAGTATGATGGCAAGAGAGACGTAGAAACGACGATTCAGCGGTGTAGAGGATATTTGGAGAAGACTCTGCACTTGCAAAAGCGATGTGGAGTTGACGTTGCATTGGTGTAGGGAGGGTCAGTTTTGTTTTTCCAAGTAATTTGTCCAACAAAGGACGAATCATTCCTCGCCGTAATGGCGTGGTTGCGCGCCATGATTATTATGTTCCATCCCTTCATTCAAAATCTTTACGTCATTGCAAGTTATATTTTGTGACTGAGAGATTGTATGTAAGGAAGTGCTTTGCCAATTTAATCGCTCATAAACGCTGCGTGCAATAAAACTGACTGTTAACCTCAGCTACGTCTGAGATTCAATGTCAGCCTGCTCGTTTCATTTATGGATGGAACTTATGCTTTATCAAACCGGCTGAAAATTCTGCTTATCAATTAATATGAATGAGCATAACATGTTTTTTCGTATAGTGTGGCGTTGTTGAAAAACTCGGTATGAAAAATAATCTTTCACTGAGCGTTGAAGTACCACGTTTATAATCTTGTACTTCACTAAAGGTTAGACCTCGTCAGACCACGAGAGGAGAACAGAGGCAGATCTCAAATTCCAGGCGTTCACAAGCCAATAAGGAGCCCGCGACCTAACCTTACCTGATTTTCTTCTCCTCAGGAATCTCATCAAGGACTCTCGGTTTGCTCAAGAAAACACGTCGCAATGTTGCTCGCGTCACACGATATTTGAAGAGCACAATCTGTAGACTTTTGTTCGGCCACGTGACAGCTGCCTAATGACGCTCCACCTTCTGGCAAATGACCTCCAGATTTTTCTTATTCCTGCTGATTTTACACAAAGAAATGTTTTGTTCTTCTTCCTCCTCCATCTCAAGACTCATGAGTTGCTCTTTTAGTTTTCTTTGGTTGTATTTTTACTTTTGTGTGCTGATGGAGATAACATAGCGTAGGAAATGTGCTTGAAGTTGACTATGTTTTAAAGTTGGGATTTCTAGTATTCATAAGAATGTGTCATCCAGCGCTGCTTCTACGACGTATTTGACGGTAATCAGTCTACTTTTTAATGCATTTTTGCAGCAAATTTCACATTTGGAAGCCCCTGTGATAAAAAAATATTTAACTCTGTTGATATGACATTGTTCCAGAATATTGCAACAAGGCCGGAGGTTAGCAGACATTTAAATTTTCTGAAATAATAATTTCTTTCTATTTGCATATCAGCTAAAAAGAAGCCACAATTTTCTTTTGAGCCTGAACAGGCATGAAAAAGACTATTTCATAGAATGAAATGTGTAATTATGACGATATTAAGAAATATTTCAGGTACAGTTTCCTAATTTTACATCTAAAATAGTAGCGACGTATTGTTTGAACAGCCTTCAAGACACGTGAAGCAAGAAGGGCGCGGGGAATGTTCGTGATATGGTGGATTATTTTGAATACACATCAGCAGTTCTTCACAGTTTCAAAATAATCGATTGAAAGCATTTCTTTTTTTCTGCTCAGAGCTGGGAAATATGCCAACTTTTTAGTTACTTCCATCTTTTACTAGAATGTTGTCCCGACTAGCACGAGGTGAGAGAATTGAGGTCCAGTGATATTTACTGAAAACCGGCTATGTCCTTCAGTGGTCTAACTAGCTAGCCGAGCACGCGTTGATGCTGACGGGCATAAAAATGTTTATCTTAATGAAATTTCATTTTATAGAAATATTCCGCAGTTCTTAGGTGTTCAGCTCAAGATCTTTTATCATCATCAAATTGACGGCAGAAGCTAGAAATATGCGAAACGTCATCATGTTTGGCATACTCGTGGAACGACTTTACCAAGGAATGGGGGCAAAAACAGTGTCAAAAGAAAATACTTGTGGTGAATATTCCAAATCAAAGCCACACTCAAACGACAAATTCAAGATATATTATTTCATGATTTCCAACAGCAACGATGCTTGATGTACCGTCTCAGTAAAGTTCTTTTTCAAGTTGAGAAAACATGGTTCTATGAAGTTGTGCAGGATGGGCAGTCCTGTAATGTTCATAAAATAGCGTCTATTTAACACTGCTCGTAGTGATGACTTACTTTTCCTTATCCCACTAACCTCCATTATGGATGCACTACATCCATAGGCTGTCTTCTCAACAGTTTTCTATCATCAACAGAGCCTGTCTCGTCAAATTCTGTCTTTCACTCTGTAATGAAATTCCTACAAGGTGTTTCGTAACTGTTCTATTTGGCAATTTTTCATCCATCTGTAGATTATTCAACCGAGGATATGTACAATTCAGTTTACTTTCTCATCTTATGAAATCACAGGTTGCTAGTATTTAAAAAAAATCTGGCTTAAATATAAAACTAAACTAACTGGATATTTTTCTCATGACTAAATTATTCATTTTTCCAATTCATTTTGCTGATTATTGCCTGCGGCAATATTGTAGTTGCTATGTTTTTGCTAAGCCATATGTTTTTTGTAGCGCACAATGATTCTACCATACCCTATATACATTATCCTCTTTCAAATCAGGCATTTCTCGATACCGTAGACAATGTGATGCAAGGTCTCTTAGCTGACGGCGTCCGTTATTGACTTCCGTTTGTGCACGTCACAGTGCTGAGCCGTTGCAACTCGCAGAGACTGAGATTTGAACAAGGCTTTATCGGTAAATACCTTCCAAGTTGTCAATGGCAAAAAGTGTCATTGTCATCACCATAAGTAATTTAAAACACTCTACGCTTTCATTACTAAATATAAATGATTTTAAACACTTGACGTTTCAGAATTTCGTAAATGATTTTGCAGAAATTTACGAAAACATAATATGAAGCAGTATGAGTAATAAAAGCGACGAGCAGATACGAGTACAATATGTGGTTCGCTGACAACTGTTTGATGGGGTGCTCATCGCACGGTGAAGCTCTGATATAGGTTTTTGTGTGCAGAAATGCATATTATTCGCTCAAATAGGATGGTGCAAGATGTCACAGATAGGCTAAGTTAATAAAAAATAACCCCTTGTTTTTCATAAATCTCCAAGCCAAATATTTGACTTCGATAATTACTATCACTTAAATTTTTAAAATCTAACTGAAGTTATCGGTAAATCGTTATTATTAATTATAATCTTCGCAAACGGAAAAATATCTTCATTCCATAAAACATCTAACGCACCTTTTAAATGTACCATAAATATAAAAAGAGTTTTTATATTTTTAAAGGGCTTATATAGTTATTGCCGTTGTAAAGAACTTCGTGGTTCTTTGGGTGCGTAAAGGGTATTCGGAAACGCGCAGGCTTATCCAAACGGTTTCGGTAACAGTATGATACAAACACTTAAGATCTCGCACTAAAAACACTGTTAATTGCACTTGAACATCACCAACTTCACATATTATGCTATTAATAAACAAAATACGCACATTCAACCAAAATGTTAAAACCTATCATATACACGAAATAAATTCAGGGATTATTGCACGGTATAAAATAGTTTATGAAAGACTAAATATTAAAACCTTACCAAATTATTAGTCCCTTTCGTACATACTCTTCCGTGTATAAACAGCAAGTGAAATGCCTAGAGCCCAGACCGATCTTAACGTGCCTAGACGAAGATAAGCTTAGACTGAATGTGCCTACCGCACACGCATGAGCTTTGCTAACAGCCGTAACGCTGAAAAATTTGATTTAGAACCTCTAACTTTTTAAACACCTAATGAAGGCTGATATTATTTGGAAATTTGAACATATCTTAAATTTGTAAAGGTTTTCAAAACCAGAGAAGAGCAAAAACGTAAATGCAGTTCAACATTATTTAACCCTGAACTGCCCAACGCGCCATATATGGCATACCCACTAAAATATATGCCATACCCATACCCACAATTTATTTCCTCACGAATTTGGGCCCTAATGTAATTTTGGAAGCATTTTGTCGGACGTACAGCAGTTCCGTCCCCTTTCTGATATTGGTGATAACCGGATGCCAGCGTTAGTCTAATAATAGTGGTTATGATATTGGAAATATGAGTAAAAAAATTGGCAGTTAAGGGTTAAAACTATCAGTGGATCTACATCGAGGTTGAACCGATGACGGCTGCAGGTACATTGTTGAATAAACTCAGTCCTAATATTTTTATTCAAAATATAAAGCTAATTGAAGCTTTAATTCCTTTATTTAATTTTTTTGAATGTTAGCAGGATTGACTGAGCAGAAGTTAGATATAACGATAGTTTTTCAGTCCAACAATGGCATCAACAACAGTTAACCTAAAAGTTTTATATTTAGCGAATATGTTCATTCGTTTATTGTCAATTTTCGTACTACCAGTTTCGTTCCCTGGGTTGCAACATGTCATTTGGAATAAGATGAGGTGATGTACTCTCTTTCTTTCCGACAGTGCTCTGTTTTTTGGTTTGTAATCGATTGGTTGTAAATTTATTTGGAAGGACATTATTGAGTATTCGCCGCCTTGCATGAGCATTGCCATAATAAAGACGTAAGCAGGCGAACGGAGAGACAGCGGCCGGGAGGCAAGAGGTCGGGTAGTGGTGAAAGCGTCTACTACTGTATGACATTGAATGAACTCGTACAGGAGCAAAACAAGAACATTTGTTAAATTGTTTATAATTGGGTGAATGAACTTAAAAGCCCCGCAGCTTCCCTCATTAGTCAATACCAAACTAATCGTCATGGAGTAGAAATATTTTTGAATTTTAAAATTTTCGCGAGAAGGCAAGTATTAGGATTTAGGGAAAGAAATCACTATTGATTTTCCCTAAATTAGAAAGGCATCTGACCACTGCAGTTGCACTGCAAATTGCAGTCGTTCTGGGATTGGCGGCTGCGATTGGCGATGAGCAATGTTAAGATTCATAGAATACTGAGAATTTAGGCTTATTGCATGTGGATGCTAGTGATTGCTAGTTAGAAGGAATTTAAAAATATATGTTTATACGGGAACCGCTCTTTATTTCATTCTCATGTTTACGCTGTCAAGTATTTGTTGAAATTTGACATGCGGAGAAGTTGTTCTGTCGTGTTCAAATCGTAGGAAATGAATAATGAAAATTTATTGTTTTCTATGTTCAGCCTGAACCTACTTTCGAACTGGGGGAAAGATCTTCGCATTCCTCAAGGTTGCATTGCGAATCATCACATAATGTGCATCGATATGGTTACAAAAAATAATTTGAACACTATGTGAAAATCAATTTAATGAATTAAATGAAAATTTAATCTATATTTAGTTTACTGGAAAAGCTGAGTGCTAGCTTGCAAGGTAATGAGAAAGGAAAAAAAAACAGAAGATACAATTGTTCAGACGAAGAGTTTTCTTCTTCCAAAATTCTAGGGATCTGAAATCCAATGAATTTTTCGTTTCTGTTTCTTCTCCCAACTTCTTCCAGCTCTGATCTCTCCAACGTTATATCCAAATAAAAAAAACTAGAAACTGTCGATACTTGAATATTCAAAAATCAATGAATCGATACGAACCACCTTCAATGATTTTTCGCTAATATGTTGGAATTGTAGGTCCCTTTATCCAAAAAGAGATGAAATATCTTGTACTATCTCTAAGCTAAACTGTAACTTTGACGTTCTTCGCTTCACCGAAAGCTGGCTAGACGACTCAACTAAAGATATGATTCATAGGCAAAAATATGTTAGCCATTATTCACTACCTAATAATAAGCGCGGCGGAGGCGTCAGTACGTAAATTTCTAAACACATAGCTTCGAAAATTATCGCAAGTGCAATTGTGAATCTTGACCATATCGAAACTCTGTTTATATAACTAACGAAAAATGGTAAGCGGATTCTACTTGGAACTGTGTATAGCACACCGATATCTTTCCTGAATGAGCTTTGTAGTATTATATCGTAGTTTAATAAGTCTTTTAAGTGACCTAATATTCTGCGGGGATTTCAACCACGATCTTCTAAGCCATGAAAGCTATCAACAAATCTCAAATTTCATAAATATTTTCCAGTGAAAATCTTTCCTCCCAATCATCACGAAACCTACACGTGCCTCATCAGAATCTGCTACGCTGCTCGATAATAAATGTACGAGGAGTTCGCGAGACTCGAAATCAGGACTAGAAATTACCGCGCCAGCACGCTATCGACCGCGCTATCGATCACCCTAAAAGGTGATCGAAGCACAACGAAAGCAATGCTTGGCACAGTGAACTGTACCAGGTTCATTAACTGTTTCTGGGGGTGACTAGACTTTGAACTGCTCTTAAATTTTTTATGGTAGATCCAACTGATTTTCTTTCCGAAATGATAACTTTTGACTTATCGGTCCATTTTCCCTTGTTCTCATCAAGAAAAATGTCTATAGTATTTGTACCAACCTACAGGCTAAACCCTACTCATATCGTTGTGTAAATGAATATAATTTGGGATCAGTGCGCACTGTTCAAGAAGAATTAATGTCATCACTGGGCATCTATCAACACTACAATAGTACAATTAACATTGATGAAGAGACACTAAATTTAACAGAAACTCTAACAATTGCATATAATCAGCGTTGCCCGATCATCACTCGCACAATTACACCAAAAAATAGACAAAAGCCTTGGATTACTGAAGACATCGTGATCAATATAAATAAACGTCAAGCGTACCTAAGCCTACTCTACGAAGGACGAATATCTAAAGAAATGTGTAACAGGTTCAGGAATCATGTGACAATCCAAATACGAACATCGAAAAAGAACTGCTTTACGCGCCATTTCATATATACAAAAATGATATAAAGGACTTGGCTCATGCTCAATTCACACTCTAAACTGGATAATAATGATACGAAAATCTTCGAGTCCATAGTTCGAGATAATGCGAAATATTACGAGTAGAAAGATATCGCAACAGTGTGTAACAACTTTTTTGTAAACATAGGCAAAAATATAGCTGGTAGTATTTCTAGTGAACCTACTACGTGGAATACATGGACCATGCCCACGAATACAACTCTTTTTTTTTCAGGCCAACTTATTCCGATGATGTATTTGCGTACGAAAACAACTTGAAAAATAAATCAAGGGGATCGAAAATATTCTCAGTTATAGTTCTTAAAACTATAGCTGATATAATTGCACCGTTCAAATGTAATAGTTAATATTATTAACCAGTCACTTCTCCATGACATTTTCCCGGACTTTCTCAAAATTGCCAGAGTGACCCCTATCTTATTTTGAAATAAAACTCGTTTCTCTGCGATAAACAAAATGGTTTCCGTTTCAAAAAACCTATACAGACTGTATTAAATCATTTACAATAACTTTACTCGAATATAAATGATGGACAGAATGTTTTCTCCGTGTTTCTTGACTTTCTAAACGCATTTAATTGCTTGGACAATAACATTTTACTATCGAAACTACACTGTTATGGCATCAGAAGAGTTGCATATGATTGGTTCAAATCATACCTAACAAATCGGAAGCAATATGTTGGCATTGACGATGCACAATCGGAACTACTGACAATCAGCCGTGGAATACCACAAGGGTCTGTGCTTGGGTCTCTACTCTTCTTGATCATTATCAACGATATAGTTGAACTATATATTTCATTTTTCAAATTCGCACTTTTCAAATTCGTACGCTCTCTGCAGTTCTTCCAAATGAAAATCAAATTTTAAGGACAGCGTCACCCATACGGAACTTTTTTGTATTATTGAATCTAAAGCAAAGAAATTTGGTATACTGTTAGCAAATGCAATTTAAAATCGTTTATCTTCAATAAAAAATGCAATTTTCTTAAAAGAAAACGAGATATTCATAGAAAACGAAATTTTTGGGGGGTTATTCAAAATGCTTCTTGTAAGACAAATTTTAAGCTATCATTGGATGCAGAAAGTCGTGGACATTCCAAAAAGTACAAAACATTTCCCAAAATTTCCAGTTTTAAATGAAAAAATGAAAAAATTTGAGAGCAAACTCTGTCATCGAAAAAATGCGGATTTATGACGTTGTAACTTATAAACCAAAAAGTAAATGTGAAACAAATTTCTACTTCTATAAAAGCCCTTGTCTTTCCGCATCCAATGATACCAAAATCATCACTGTATCTTAAAAACTGTCAGAGAAGAAGCATTTTGAAGCCCCAAGGTCCGAGGTGTTCAGTATAGGCAAAACAAAGATATGTGAACAATTTTAATTGAATTTTTTTTTTAATTTTTCATTCAGGCTAGACCCCTGAAATCATTATAGAGTAATACAGAGACATCAGAGATAACATAGCAACGTCGTGCTGTGAAGAAAGTGCTACGGGGGAGGTGTAGCATGATAAAATACCACTTCCCCCTCCCCTCCCTCTTATTCTTCAAACCCCCGTAGCGGGCGAACGAGTGAACGTACGAGTCTCATTTTTTCACAGGATGTACCTGACCTCCTACACTTCCTATAGCAGCAATAATCCCAGTTTTACCCATGATCTCAAGATCCTGGAACCCTATGGGAGACGCTCTCCTTAATTGCGAAGAGCGTAAATAATGAACTGTATAAGGTTTTATTGTGGCTTAAAGGTAACAAAATATGCCTCAATACCGATAAGACCAAACACATTATATTCTCATCCAAGAGAAATGTGTCTCTTCCTCGCATAGAAAGAGACACTTGTCTCTGGAATGTCATGTCCCTTTAGTGATGGTGAAATTGAAATTACAAACTCCTGTACCTTCCTGGGCATTAATACAGATGAACATCGGACATTCAAAGAGCATATTGCACAGATTAGTATTAAATTATTAATAAAGATGTTAATCTTTCATAAAGTGGAAAATGTATGGCCCGAAGAAGCTTTAAAAATACTTTATCGAATGATTATTTCACAATATCAACTATACAAAATAGAAGTTTGGCACAGAACTGATAAAAATAAAACTAATTTATTCTTTGGGCTGCAATAAAAAGCCATTAAAGAGGTAAAGAAGTTAGATTACAATGCTCACAAAAATGATTCATTCAAAAGTTAAAAAATACATAAACTTTTTAATCTCCACAAGCTCTCCATTTGTAACTTCATATATATAAAACACTGACAGGTGATGGTGACAAATAATTGAAACAATTATTAACTGCACAAGCTAGCCATCTGATCATTTAACCCGAAATACAGGGTGGGCCAAATAAAGTCATCCGATGTTGTTTGGCTCTAATTTTTTTTTAGAAATGAAAAACTTCGATTCTGTTTCTTTAGTATGTTTATTTGAACCTTTACAATTATATTGGTCAAGTTGAGAAGATGATATCGGCCAAATGGGAGCCGCCACAATTGATTGCTATACGGTCTCGTTTGATGGCATTTTTCATCACTTCGGCGAGAACTTCGGGAGACAGATGCTCGCACTCGTGTTAAATGTTCTCCTTAAGTGCTTCCAGGGTCTCGGGCTTGTTCACATACACACGGAACTTCAAAAAACCCCACAGAAAAAATTCTGGAACGGTCAAATCGGGCGATCTTGGGGGCCAGTCCAAATCGTCAAAACGAGCAATCAGGCGACCCGGGTGCCCTCGTGTCATAAGCTTGCCTCTGCCCCCCTTCTATCATGATCACCTGTGCTGCATGTCAGATACCGCCAGATCTTGCATACACCTGTGATGCATGCCAGATACCGTCATTCTACAGATCATTCTCTATCGAAACTACATCTATATTTGAATAAGAAAACTAAAATATAACAAATTCTACAATTACATATTGCTTTCGTAATTTTCGTCACGATAACTTGTGAGAATATCTTTAGTATTTCATTCTTTTGCGGAAATATAAATAATAGATATCTACAGACCGAACTCTAGAGACACTGAACGAACTACTTGGAGAATCGGTAGCTAAAACACACCTTTGAAGACTTGTTCGTTTTGTGTTACAATAGTTCGTCGTTAAAAAATGTGAACAATATTTACATTCCAAAATCTGTCGTTGCTTAATTATTACATAATTAAGTTAATAATGCAATGATCTTATATCTCCTGTCAAAATTTTAGACTCAGCTTCAACCCCGTACGACCTCAGAATTTTAGAGTCCTTGCATATCTTCAACCGAAACCCTCATTTGAACAATATGGACAGTTCGTACCTTTTGCAAATAGTGAATAGGTAGATTGCTCGTCAGTGCCAGCCTAATTTCATTTCATACTTAAGTGTCACATGTATTCTTTTTGTGCTTTTGTATTTTATTCTTTGTTCTTGTCCGTCTCATACTTTGTATTTTTATACTTTCATGATGTATTTATAATATCTACAATTCATTTTTCTTTGATCTTATATTTCAGAGGTAATTCTTTTGTTTTTCGTATGAACTGATGATGGCGCTGGACTCCGAAACCTTTTCTTAGTAAAAATGATAAATTGTATCCGAATTTTCTTCGTTTTAAGTTTCTGATAAGGTTGCGATAAAAACAAACCACTGACGTGTTCAGATATATTAAGTTAATATAATTACAACCTGCTGGTTGATAACTGTACGGAGATAATGCTAGTTTGTGCGGGATGTTTTCCATGAGGTACACAACTTCACAAGCAGAATATGGCCAGATGAACAGTTCTTTTTCTATGAAATTTCCAGGACACTTTTGAGTTTTTAAAATATTAGCAGTTTCTTACTTAAAGTAGGAAATTGGATGATACAATTACTCGCAATATTTAGTTTGAATTTACGTTACAAACACTTCTAATGTACGAGAGTGTAAAATGATGAAATTTCCTTTTAGTGATATTCGATTAAAAGGTTTAAGCAAAAACGGTTTGAATGAATGTGATAAAGATCTCGTAGCCAAAATTTCAGAGGCTACTGGTGAGATTTCTGAAATGCCAGACGTGTTTCCTAATTTCCGGCTGTGGTTAACACTTTGTGTGTAGAATATATAAGGGAAGTAAGAGAACACAATACGGTAGTTATTGGTAGTTTTAATGAATTTCTGCATTAGGTTTATTTTCATTTATATTTTTGGTTAAGAAACTTTTCCTTTTAGTGGAAATGTCACCGCCTCTCATTAGTGCAGCCTTTCCTCTTGAGATCAAAACCGTCCTCCTTGCCACGCTTGTCGGTTGGCAAACAATTTTCCTGCCCAGAGACCTCTTGTTAAAAATTCTGCTGCCAGCAGTGTGAAGAAAGGTTGCTAGTTGAGATTTAGTTTTATTTTCCTAATCTCAATTTGAAACGCTGCAATCCCTTCCTAACCTCAGATGAACCAAACAAATCTAGAGTGTTTTTAAGCAGTTCTAACGTCGAATCCCGCTCAGATAAAGACTTTAGAAGTATCCTGCTGGGGAGAGTCATTGACGTTTACTTCTGGAGGCACAGGATCCTGAATGGAAACTACTTGCTCCATTTCAGCAGCTTAAAGGCCCTATTACACGGGGCAACATTTTGCCTCGACTACGGCAACTGAAATGACGCAACTTGTGGGTGCGCTACCACACCGTTCCCACGAGGCAACCAGTGTGGCGTTGCCAATTGCGGACGGAGGTTGAAGATCGCAGTGACTGCGGCATGTGACTCCATATTTCATCATTAAATGAAAAGCATCAAGAACGTATACAAAACTTAGACCCTGTTTTACGCTTTTAAATGTCCTTGGATTATTTATTGACTTCATTCTCTAAAAACGGATGAGATTGAAGGGTCATACGACTATTGATTCAATATAATTCTTTTGATATATTATTGAATTCCAGGAAAATAATATTTAATTTGTGAGAATCAATATTAAATGCACTATTAAAAACATCATACTGTAATACATTTTTAACATCTTTTTTGCAGCTCATATTCGCATATAAATATAATAATTTATTTTTATACCGCACAGAAATAAACAAAAGGAACAGTAATTTAATTAATTAACACTTTGACTGCGGCAACTAAATATAAAGTTCAACACCAAACTCAAATTTTAGGTCAATTGTAGTAAACTACTTTGAAAATACCAAACAAGAACTGGATCGTGCCTTCATTTAGCTTTGATTAAATATTTATGGAAATTGAGTTTGCGTCGGTGAGCAGTATAATGAAAATTACCTCCGTATACCACCGGTGGCGCACGTCGCAGTCAAAGTGTTAAGCACATTCATTTGGTATATTGATATAGTTAGGTTCAAGCCTGAAAAACATATTAAATGGTTTGATCACTAGCAGCTAATTAAATTATTGCCCATTTTTCTACCCGCTACTTATGATAGAAAATTAAAAATGAATGCACATTCAGTTACCTGACTTCATAGAGTCAATCTTCTTTTTCCTGACACTTTTGTGGCAGTTAGTAATGTTTTCCTATTTTTTTATGGCTTCGATAGTTACATCATATTCAGCTAAACTGTTTAAACTTATAAACCTATGGAGTATTCTTTTTCAACTTTCTGACCACTTTATTTATCATAAAATACTACCTGATATGCATTCCAATATGTGGAAAAGTTATAGCTGTACAATTTTCAGTGAAATTAGCTATAGAAAGGGGTAAAAATCAAGTTCAATCGACATTCAAGGTTTACTCAGGAAAGAGATTTGGAACGGACACGTAAACAGCTGTAACGGACACAGGGTACAGGAACAGGACGAGCTTCTGGAACCGTGAGCAGTTCAATACAACGTCCGAGATCCTGTCCGGGCATCGTCCATCCTGCAAAGGCATGAAAACGCGAACCGTCATTGGAGCTTCCAGAGAACATCCATAGTACAATTGAAATAGCGTCACCACCAAAGTTTTAAAGTTTAAAGTTTATAGGCGTCGAACGACAAGGTTGGGTTTATAGGCGTCGAACGACAAGGTTAAGTTTATAGGCGTCGAACGACAAGGTTAAGTTTATAGGCGTCGAACGACAAGGTTAAGTTTATAGGCGTCGAACGACAAGGTTAAGTTTATAGGCGTCGAACGACAAGGTTAAGTTTATAGGCGTCGAACGACAAGGTTAAGTTTATAGGCGTCGAACGACAAGGTTAAGTTTATAGGCGTCGAACGACAAGGTTAAGTTTATAGGCGTCGAACGACAAGGTTAAGTTTATAGGCGTCGAACGACAAGGTTAAGTTTATAGGCGTCGAACGACAAGGTTAAGTTTATAGGCGTCGAACGACAAGGTTAAGTTTATAGGCGTCGAACGACAAGGTTAAGTTTATAGGCGTCGAACGACAAGGTTAAGTTTATAGGCGTCGAACGACAAGGTTAAGTTTATAGGCGTCGAACGACAAGGTTAAGTTTATAGGCGTCGAACGACAAGGTTAAGTTTATAGGCGTCGAACGACAAGGTTAAGTTTATAGGCGTCGAACGACAAGGTTAAGTTTATAGGCGTCGAACGACAAGGTTAAGTTTATAGGCGTCGAACGACAAGGTTAAGTTTATAGGCGTCGAACGACAAGGTTAAGTTTATAGGCGTCGAACGACAAGGTTAAGTTTATAGGCGTCGAACGACAAGGTTAAGTTTATAGGCGTCGAACGACAAGGTTAAGTTTATAGGCGTCGAACGACAAGGTTAAGTTTATAGGCGTCGAACGACAAGGTTAAGTTTATAGGCGTCGAACGACAAGGTTAAGTTTATAGGCGTCGAACGACAAGGTTAAGTTTATAGGCGTCGAACGACAAGGTTAAGTTTATAGGCGTCGAACGACAAGGTTAAGTTTATAGGCGTCGAACGACAAGGTTAAGTTTATAGGCGTCGAACGACAAGGTTAAGTTTATAGGCGTCGAACGACAAGGTTAAGTTTATAGGCGTCGAACGACAAGGTTAAGTTTATAGGCGTCGAACGACAAGGTTAAGTTTATAGGCGTCGAACGACAAGGTTAAGTTTATAGGCGTCGAACGACAAGGTTAAGTTTATAGGCGTCGAACGACAAGGTTAAGTTTATAGGCGTCGAACGACAAGGTTAAGTTTATAGGCGTCGAACGACAAGGTTAAGTTTATAGGCGTCGAACGACAAGGTTAAGTTTATAGGCGTCGAACGACAAGGTTAAGTTTATAGGCGTCGAACGACAAGGTTAAGTTTATAGGCGTCGAACGACAAGGTTAAGTTTATAGGCGTCGAACGACAAGGTTAAGTTTATAGGCGTCGAACGACAAGGTTAAGTTTATAGGCGTCGAACGACAAGGTTAAGTTTATAGGCGTCGAACGACAAGGTTAAGTTTATAGGCGTCGAACGACAAGGTTAAGTTTATAGGCGTCGAACGACAAGGTTAAGTTTATAGGCGTCGAACGACAAGGTTAAGTTTATAGGCGTCGAACGACAAGGTTAAGTTTATAGGCGTCGAACGACAAGGTTAAGTTTATAGGCGTCGAACGACAAGGTTAAGTTTATAGGCGTCGAACGACAAGGTTAAGTTTATAGGCGTCGAACGACAAGGTTAAGTTTATAGGCGTCGAACGACAAGGTTAAGTTTATAGGCGTCGAACGACAAGGTTAAGTTTATAGGCGTCGAACGACAAGGTTAAGTTTATAGGCGTCGAACGACAAGGTTAAGTTTATAGGCGTCGAACGACAAGGTTAAGTTTATAGGCGTCGAACGACAAGGTTAAGTTTATAGGCGTCGAACGACAAGGTTAAGTTTATAGGCGTCGAACGACAAGGTTAAGTTTATAGGCGTCGAACGACAAGGTTAAGTTTATAGGCGTCGAACGACAAGGTTAAGTTTATAGGCGTCGAACGACAAGGTTAAGTTTATAGGCGTCGAACGACAAGGTTAAGTTTATAGGCGTCGAACGACAAGGTTAAGTTTATAGGCGTCGAACGACAAGGTTAAGTTTATAGGCGTCGAACGACAAGGTTAAGTTTATAGGCGTCGAACGACAAGGTTAAGTTTATAGGCGTCGAACGACAAGGTTAAGTTTATAGGCGTCGAACGACAAGGTTAAGTTTATAGGCGTCGAACGACAAGGTTAAGTTTATAGGCGTCGAACGACAAGGTTAAGTTTATAGGCGTCGAACGACAAGGTTAAGTTTATAGGCGTCGAACGACAAGGTTAAGTTTATAGGCGTCGAACGACAAGGTTAAGTTTATAGGCGTCGAACGACAAGGTTAAGTTTATAGGCGTCGAACGACAAGGTTAAGTTTATAGGCGTCGAACGACAAGGTTAAGTTTATAGGCGTCGAACGACAAGGTTAAGTTTATAGGCGTCGAACGACAAGGTTAAGTTTATAGGCGTCGAACGACAAGGTTAAGTTTATAGGCGTCGAACGACAAGGTTAAGTTTATAGGCGTCGAACGACAAGGTTAAGTTTATAGGCGTCGAACGACAAGGTTAAGTTTATAGGCGTCGAACGACAAGGTTAAGTTTATAGGCGTCGAACGACAAGGTTAAGTTTATAGGCGTCGAACGACAAGGTTAAGTTTATAGGCGTCGAACGACAAGGTTAAGTTTATAGGCGTCGAACGACAAGGTTAAGTTTATAGGCGTCGAACGACAAGGTTAAGTTTATAGGCGTCGAACGACAAGGTTAAGTTTATAGGCGTCGAACGACAAGGTTAAGTTTATAGGCGTCGAACGACAAGGTTAAGTTTATAGGCGTCGAACGACAAGGTTAAGTTTATAGGCGTCGAACGACAAGGTTAAGTTTATAGGCGTCGAACGACAAGGTTAAGTTTATAGGCGTCGAACGACAAGGTTAAGTTTATAGGCGTCGAACGACAAGGTTAAGTTTATAGGCGTCGAACGACAAGGTTAAGTTTATAGGCGTCGAACGACAAGGTTAAGTTTATAGGCGTCGAACGACAAGGTTAAGTTTATAGGCGTCGAACGACAAGGTTAAGTTTATAGGCGTCGAACGACAAGGTTAAGTTTATAGGCGTCGAACGACAAGGTTAAGTTTATAGGCGTCGAACGACAAGGTTAAGTTTATAGGCGTCGAACGACAAGGTTAAGTTTATAGGCGTCGAACGACAAGGTTAAGTTTATAGGCGTCGAACGACAAGGTTAAGTTTATAGACGTCGAACGACAAGGTTAAGTTTATAGACGTCGAACGACAAGGTTAAGTTTATAGACGTCGAACGACAAGGTTAAGTTTATAGACGTCGAACGACAAGGTTAAGTTTATAGACGTCGAACGACAAGGTTAAGTTTATAGACGTCGAACGACAAGGTTAAGTTTATAGACGTCGAACGACAAGGTTAAGTTTATAGACGTCGAACGACAAGGTTAAGTTTATAGACGTCGAACGACAAGGTTAAGTTTATAGACGTCGAACGACAAGGTTAAGTTTATAGACGTCGAACGACAAGGTTAAGTTTATAGACGTCGAACGACAAGGTTAAGTTTATAGACGTCGAACGACAAGGTTAAGTTTATAGACGTCGAACGACAAGGTTAAGTTTATAGACGTCGAACGACAAGGTTAAGTTTATAGACGTCGAACGACAAGGTTAAGTTTATAGACGTCGAACGACAAGGTTAAGTTTATAGACGTCGAACGACAAGGTTAAGTTTATAGACGTCGAACGACAAGGTTAAGTTTATAGACGTCGAACGACAAGGTTAAGTTTATAGACGTCGAACGACAAGGTTAAGTTTATAGACGTCGAACGACAAGGTTAAGTTTATAGACGTCGAACGACAAGGTTAAGTTTATAGACGTCGAACGACAAGGTTAAGTTTATAGACGTCGAACGACAAGGTTAAGTTTATAGACGTCGAACGACAAGGTTAAGTTTATAGACGTCGAACGACAAGGTTAAGTTTATAGACGTCGAACGACAAGGTTAAGTTTATAGACGTCGAACGACAAGGTTAAGTTTATAGACGTCGAACGACAAGGTTAAGTTTATAGACGTCGAACGACAAGGTTAAGTTTATAGACGTCGAACGACAAGGTTAAGTTTATAGACGTCGAACGACAAGGTTAAGTTTATAGACGTCGAACGACAAGGTTAAGTTTATAGACGTCGAACGACAAGGTTAAGTTTATAGACGTCGAACGACAAGGTTAAGTTTATAGACGTCGAACGACAAGGTTAAGTTTATAGACGTCGAACGACAAGGTTAAGTTTATAGACGTCGAACGACAAGGTTAAGTTTATAGACGTCGAACGACAAGGTT
The DNA here is from genome assembly GCA_030386875.1 of Morinoia aosen. NCBI lineage: Eukaryota > Metazoa > Arthropoda > Malacostraca > Amphipoda > Talitridae > Morinoia > Morinoia aosen. The sequence goes on from CM059579.1 coordinate 73,748,992, forward strand.
AAGTTTATAGACGTCGAACGACAAGGTTAAGTTTATAGACGTCGAACGACAAGGTTAAGTTTATAGACGTCGAACGACAAGGTTAAGTTTATAGACGTCGAACGACAAGGTTAAGTTTATAGACGTCGAACGACAAGGTTAAGTTTATAGACGTCGAACGACAAGGTTAAGTTTATAGACGTCGAACGACAAGGTTAAGTTTATAGACGTCGAACGACACGGTTAAGTTTATAGACGTCGAACGACAAGGTTAAGTTTATAGACGTCGAACGACAAGGTTAAGTTTATAGACGTCGAACGACAAGGTTAAGTTTATAGACGTCGAACGACAAGGTTAAGTTTATAGACGTCGAACGACAAGGTTAAGTTTATAGACGTCGAACGACAAGGTTAAGTTTATAGACGTCGAACGACAAGGTTAAGTTTATAGACGTCGAACGACAAGGTTAAGTTTATAGACGTCGAACGACAAGGTTAAGTTTATAGACGTCGAACGACAAGGTTAAGTTTATAGACGTCGAACGACAAGGTTAAGTTTATAGACGTCGAACGACAAGGTTAAGTTTATAGACGTCGAACGACAAGGTTAAGTTTATAGACGTCGAACGACAAGGTTAAGTTTATAGACGTCGAACGACAAGGTTAAGTTTATAGACGTCGAACGACAAGGTTAAGTTTATAGACGTCGAACGACAAGGTTAAGTTTATAGACGTCGAACGACAAGGTTAAGTTTATAGACGTCGAACGACAAGGTTAAGTTTATAGACGTCGAACGACAAGGTTAAGTTTATAGACGTCGAACGACAAGGTTAAGTTTATAGACGTCGAACGACAAGGTTAAGTTTATAGACGTCGAACGACAAGGTTAAGTTTATAGACGTCGAACGACAAGGTTAAGTTTATAGACGTCGAACGACAAGGTTAAGTTTATAGACGTCGAACGACAAGGTTAAGTTTATAGACGTCGAACGACAAGGTTAAGTTTATAGACGTCGAACGACAAGGTTAAGTTTATAGACGTCGAACGACAAGGTTAAGTTTATAGACGTCGAACGACAAGGTTAAGTTTATAGACGTCGAACGACAAGGTTAAGTTTATAGACGTCGAACGACAAGGTTAAGTTTATAGACGTCGAACGACAAGGTTAAGTTTATAGACGTCGAACGACAAGGTTAAGTTTATAGACGTCGAACGACAAGGTTAAGTTTATAGACGTCGAACGACAAGGTTAAGTTTATAGACGTCGAACGACAAGGTTAAGTTTATAGACGTCGAACGACAAGGTTAAGTTTATAGACGTCGAACGACAAGGTTAAGTTTATAGACGTCGAACGACAAGGTTAAGTTTATAGACGTCGAACGACAAGGTTAAGTTTATAGACGTCGAACGACAAGGTTAAGTTTATAGACGTCGAACGACAAGGTTAAGTTTATAGACGTCGAACGACAAGGTTAAGTTTATAGACGTCGAACGACAAGGTTAAGTTTATAGACGTCGAACGACAAGGTTAAGTTTATAGACGTCGAACGACAAGGTTAAGTTTATAGACGTCGAACGACAAGGTTAAGTTTATAGACGTCGAACGACAAGGTTAAGTTTATAGACGTCGAACGACAAGGTTAAGTTTATAGACGTCGAACGACAAGGTTAAGTTTATAGACGTCGAACGACAAGGTTAAGTTTATAGACGTCGAACGACAAGGTTAAGTTTATAGACGTCGAACGACACGGTTAAGTTTATAGACGTCGAACGACACGGTTAAGTTTATAGACGTCGAACGACACGGTTAAGTTTATAGACGTCGAACGACACGGTTAAGTTTATAGACGTCGAACGACACGGTTAAGTTTATAGACGTCGAACGACACGGTTAAGTTTATAGACGTCGAACGACACGGTTAAGTTTATAGACGTCGAACGACACGGTTAAGTTTATAGACGTCGAACGACACGGTTAAGTTTATAGACGTCGAACGACACGGTTAAGTTTATAGACGTCGAACGACAC